>JAPMOR010042376.1:153533-456891 GCA_026543865.1 Argiope aurantia
CACGCGTGCTTGTGGGCTTGTTGGCATAGACCTTCGAATTCAAATAACCCCATAAAAGAAAATCTAATGGTGTTAAATCACACGATCTAGGGGGACAATTCTCAAATTTTCGAACTGTGGTAGCCAGACTTTCAGTATTTTTGAAATTTTGTTAAACAACGAAAACTCGTTGTTCTATCGTATAAAACGCCCTTTTTACTAATCCTAAACTATCAACTGTTAAATAGTTTTTTAATAGGGTTACCAACACTTTACTACACGAATAGTGGAAAATTCAAATATTGCGTTAATTTGGGACACCCTTTATTTTCAATTTGTCTTAAATTAACTGTGTAGTGTACTTGGTTGACGTGAGTACACTATGCTGTTTATTCAGGAATTTATACACTCAGGAATTTAGAGTAAATATTTATTTATATAAAATATAGAAATGTTATTTACTTTTCTACATATGATTTTGTTATATTCAGGGATTTGAATGTGTATGAAATCTTGTGTACTCTCTGACTATACATCTAATCAATGCTTCTGCCAAAAGTAATCTGAAGTTTCGATGGCCATCACAGTTATGGTTCGGTCGAGTCTACAAGCATCTCAGAATTCCTTTGTACTCACCTATTGCTTAAAAATCAGATTTGTTAATTTAATTGTTACTGTTCACCTGCTATTATTTTCACCTGCGGAGTTCCGCTAAATGAATATATACACTATAATTGTTATTTGTTAAATACTCCTGGTACATACACAATTTCGGGATTGCAGGATAGAAATGAATTGATGGAAATGATACTTACTTACTCACTTCAAAGTAACTCTTTGAAAAATAAAAACATAAGGAACAAACTACTAAAAAAGATAATTCTCTAAATGCTTCTGACAATTTGAGGATCACAAAGGGTATTTATATATTTTTAGAATGATCTCGATAACGAATTTAAGAATAATAAATGTTTTGGAATAAAAATTTTTGGCAACAACTCATTATTTGAAATCAGAAATATCGTCTGCTACTTTAAGATATATTCTTCTTTCAAAATCTCGCAAGTAAACAAACTGCGGATTGAAGAATATGTTTTTGCGCTTTTCGAAAAGGATTTTTTTTTAATTTCATAATTTGAAAGCGCTGTTAAATGCTTAGTATTAAAATTTCTAAGTGCATTAAAAGTGAAATTATGAATCAGAAAGGGAAAAATCAATAGTCTTTACGTTTACATGGAAAGAAGACACCAAACGAATACCTTTATAAAGGTAGTACTATTTCAAATATCTCTAAAACCAAATTCGAACAAGAGAAAATCTACCAGTGCAGAAATCAGTAACAGATTCTTTAAATACATCTGTTGCAGTTTCTAAATGAAATAATAAACCAAGATTTTGAACTAAAATAGTTTTAAAACGTGCCAACACGCCATCTTTTACTGAGTCATGGAACTCAGTACAGAACAGCTGGTAGAACCCTTATGAAGATACAAAAGATTGGATATACATTGTAATAAAGCGCAGGTTTACCTAAATAACTGCAATAATAACAAGTTTATTTGCTATTAGAGAAAAGAGAAAATGTAAGAGAAAAGAGAAAATGTAGACTTCCTTCAATGCAAAGAAAAAAAAATTAGAAATTTACGATCGCAAATTTCAAGTTATCATGTGAGAACATTATTATTTTTAAGTCATTATTTGTCTTAATTAATTTAAGTCATTAACCAGTTTAAACCGGTTTGAAACGATCACGAAACTTCTCTATGGGTCTCTATCCCCCCTATAATTTTTTTAAACTTTCGTTTTCAATTTTTTTAGTTGTCAAACAAAGTTTTGGAGCTCGACTGATTTTGAGATGAAAAAAAATCATCGTTTTTCTAAATATCGATACATGCGTAATCTGATAGTCTCGTGATTTTTTCAAACCGGTTTAAACTGGTTAATGACTTAAATTAATTAAGACAATTCGTAAGAATTCAGAGAATGAATAATTTGGAATTTAAGTTGTAACTTTAGTTGGCGATAAACCGCCAAATGTGACAACCTTCTGCATTATTTTCTAATAACTCTAAAAGCGAAAAAGTTATGCCTCAAAAGCAATAAATCGCCAATTTGTTGCCTACGCATTTTGAGGTTTCAAAAACCTCAAACCAAAACAACATCATGTTCTAACATGATAAAAAAATTGATGCCTCGAAAGCAATAAATCGTCAATTTGTTGCCTACGCATTTTGAGGCTTCAAAAACTTCAAAACAACATCATGTTCTCACATGATAAAAAATGCTCAACTTTTCTTACTATCAAGGGAAACCTTTATGTCTGATAATTGCAGAAGAAATTCCATTTCTTCTTCTCAGTGATTTTCAAAGAATAAAATCTCATCAAGACAAAACTTTAAGTCTTGAGCTGTAAGTTTCAAAAAGTACCACTGTATTCTTTCAAAAAATTAAAGAATTATACAGGTATTGCATGCCTGTTCAATATATTTGTGTGGTGTCTGCTACTTCATTTATGAACTATTGTACATTTGATCTATTGAAAAAAACTTTTTCTAAGCGCAATTGCTCCAAGACAGTCTCGGGAAAGTAACAGAAGAGGATTGGAAATTAACACCCTTGTAAATTTTACGAAAAGATCTTCTATAATGGAAAAACGATGCTGATTTCATTGGACATCTGAAGAAGCAATTGCTGTTTTAAAATTAATTTTCAACTAGAAATATGATAGTAAATGTATAGCTAAAAATAAATGACCATGTGTTATAATAATGATTATTATACATCAAGACATTATCTTCTTAGATAGTATCAAATAATTTCTGTGATTCTAATAGGTTTGGAGTCTGATCTGTGAAATAATAAATATTTTAGCTTTTATTAGATAACAATATATTAAAAATGCTGTTTTTATTTTTTGGATGACATTTGAATTTAAAAATTGAATAAACGCTTAAAAACTTTTATTTCGTTCTGAATGAAACAAATTTTTTAACAACTGAAGTAAGAAATAAATTCATATGAATTCAAAATCATATAATGCACACAATTGCACATGTACAATATTATATTGTCTGATATTGCATTTTAGAGTCATCTTATTTTTTCTGTTGCTACAAGTACAGTAGCTTCCGGAATTCACCAGAATGGTGGAATCAATATGCAGCGTTTGAGTATGAACTGATTTCATTCCTAAAGAACTTCCATCTAGATATTAAAATATACCCTTAAAATATATAATATTGAAACAACGCATTTTTAACCGAACCTGTGTGTATCAGTTCAGTTCAAGGAGCTGATCTTCAATAAAATTGAGACTAGAATTCCCACCCGTTCTCTTCTGAGGACTATGCAAAGACCATCGTGGCCTCTTATTTGTATATTTTTTCAGATGAAATTAAGTGATGGTGAGAATTTTATGTTTAATTTGAAAGAATTATACAGTGCCTATTAAAATATGAAAGGTGTACGATATCATTAATCAAACAGTTTGAGAAATAGCTTCTAATTTCTGGCTAATAAGTTATTTTTTTTAGTTATCATTCACACATTTTGTGGAAAAAAGCAGAAGGAAAAAGTTTTCATAAGTCTTCATCTCATGCATCTTTTCCAAGATTTGAAATGCGAGGATTTTTTTTTTTTTTTTTGCAATGCAATGAAGTATAAAATCCAACTAAAATACGAAACGCCGTATTTTAATAATGTTTTAGGCTTAACGCGTTTGTTATTATCTTTCCGTGACTTGATTACATCCGGCTTTGCATTCTGCACCATAAGATATTTTACTTCAAGCAATATGCAGAAAAATATTAGCGTTTAAAACTTCATCATTTTAATAAAAGCGAAAATGTAATTATAGCTTTGCATTCAATGTATTACCTATTTAAAATTCTGTGGCTACTGATTTTGAAAGATTTTACTCTCTATGCAGTGAATAAGAAAAGTGCTTTTCCGGAATTCTTTGTTAAGCGTATTTATCTTTAATTATTCTTTTCCGATGTTGATTTTTAGTTTCTTTTTGAATTGTATTCTTTTGTTCTAATTCGGAACTTGAATTTTGTTTCTATAAATTGCTTAGCTAAAATTAAAGTAAAGGGGGGGGGGAAATATCTCTGAAATGATCTTTCAAACATTGTCATGTTCAAATCTGTTTTATTTTGAAGAGAATTAAGTCTGTAAAAATCGTCTTGTTTAAATAGTCAGAGTAAGTTTAATAATGAATCGTCTATTCGTCCCGTTACAGTACGTTTAATAGTGAGTCAAAATTAAATAAAAAATTAACTGGATATACTACTTTAATGTCTTATTTTGCACATTTTCAGAGTAAAGCCAGAAGTTATTTGCATGTTGGGCCCATATTGCAGTGAAGAAAAGGATCTGGAGAATTCCAATTTGTGTGAACTTGTGCCAGAATTTTGTATGGAAGAAGATATGCCCGGTATGAATAGAACTCCACCTGAAGGATTTAGGGTAAGCTTAATACTTTTTAGATATTAAAAAATTCAGTTAAATGCATTTCCTTACCTCACTTTATAATTATTCTCATTCTTTTAGCAACTGTTGGTCACTTTTTCTTGTCAGTGGACATATTTTAAGTGTGCATGGTGCTAGTAAAGTTTCTGGCAAAACTTTGAAGGAAAATTGAGAGGACCGAAAATATGAATGTCATAGAATATGTGCCGAGGAAGGTACGTTTAAATTCCATTAGGAGGTGCAAGTTTTAGCAGTCCATATTATTTGAGAATAAAGACGTCATTTTCCAGCTCGGATTTAGAATATCAGGCTTTCGCTTTGCAAATGTAAAGCTAACAGATATCCACTTGATGTGTGAGATAGCAGAAAGAAACAGGCTATTTTCTCAAAGGCTGTAATGTTCAAAGATAATTCCATATAGACAATTACCTAAATAGACTTCTGAATAAATAGACAATTATCGAATCAACAAAACTTTCAGCGTGCTCACCACCAGCTCTGCAAAAATGGATCTTTCACGATTATATTATTTGATGTTGGTTGGACCAGAATTACTAGAGCTCTTGTAGTGGAAGAAACAGTTTTACATGCAGTTGATTTGAATCCTTCTACAAGCATGGCTAGTATGTTCGCGTGACTTGTATGAGAGATTTTGCACCATGAAAGCATGCACTCATTTCATTTACAGAAAATTCAAGTATTAAATGTAAAAGATTATTCTCTATATGCAGTGCATGTTAATTTATACCCTCAACTGAGTTCAGTATAGTTGGACTACTCTGAATACATACTATTATCCGAATTTATACGAGATAATTTTTTAGAATGACTATCTAATTGGTAAAATATACATATGTGTTCATTAGAAAATCTACATGCAACAAGATAATTTACATAGAAGCAAAGATTTTCGGCCAGTGTTTCAGCTGCTATAGTGTATGATTACCTAATTGGACCATACATCCTTTTTATTCATACTATTAAACATAAACTATAAATGGAAGCTTTTTTTTCCTTTTAGATTTATGTCAATTTTATATGCAAAGAGTTATTATATTTCATAGAGTTGAATAGTAAAAAAATGGGGATTTTTTTACTTCATTTAGTGTTATAAGTATTCATGAAATGGTTATTTGAGTATTTATAACAATTATTTCTACTTACTGCACTTCTGCTTCTATTTATAAACTACAATTAATAGTTAGTGAGATTATTATTGCAGTATAATACAACGACGAATGAGTTATGTTTGTACTAAGAATTATTCGCTTTTATACTTCTCCTTTCGTTCATTTTTTGATTCTTCTTTTTGTGTCGTTCATTCCTTAATATTTTCAAATACTTAAGTGTACGGAAGCGTTGTACCTATTATTTTTCTCCATTGTACTCTGAAGAAGGATGATTCAATACTATCAGTCGTATTCTTCAAATTATTTTCTTAATATAAATGTTTTTAAGAAAGAACAATTTTGATTTTTTTAAAATTCACAACCGTAATTTTTTTAACAATTCGATTTTTATAAGTAAGCCGGTACCTAATTTATATTTCAACTTAATTTTCATCAATTTTAAGGCGTTTGTCGTATCGTACTTCCACCTCTTGAATTCTATTCTTACAGAAATGCCGCCAGCACAGGCATAGAAATAATCACTGCAACACGGTCGTTTTAAGATTATTATTACCATCTTAGTATTGACCACTAAGATGCTTTTTCAAATGCAGTAACAAGTGTCAGTCACTAGACTCTAGATCGGGACTTTTTGAAAAATGATCAGATTGCTTTCAGCCAAATGATGCAATGAGATCTTAGGTATTAGTAGTCACTTGTGGTTAGGTATTATCATGGGCCAAAACAATCTCCTTATATAATAGCAGGTCACGCCTTTTGTTTTGAATTTGAAGACGTAGTATAGTTAAAGTCTCAAGATTAGTCTCATAATTTACTGTGCCACTACCGGGACATAAATAAATAAAAAATTCTCTTCTTAAACCACTTCTCCAGACTCTTTTTATCCCATATCCCAGTACACATGATTTTTCGGGATGAAATTGTTTGTTTGAACTTCAATTTCTTAGGTGATGCTGAATGACGCCGTTCCTAGATTACTGTTACAATTCTGTTATCTCATGAGGCACCCATGTTTCATCATCTGTGAGAATTTGGTTCAAAAAACTCATTGCTAAAATCATTGTATTGCCCAGGAATAGTCACCACACTGGCTATTTTTTTGTGCATTAGTCAACATTTTCACTGCTTTTGTTGTTTATTATGGCATTTGCTATAGACAAGTCGCTTAAAATCGCTGACTTCATCAGCAATTTTAAGCCGAGAGAGCATTTTTTGTTTCAGTAGCGCCATCTAAGGGGAAGAGGCCGATTTAGCTACTCATGCGTCACAACGCTTTTTACGGGGCGGACTTCATTCATGCAATTCACAAGGTAAATTTATACGTGCACCAGCCACCACACACGAAGAGTCTTCGGCCAGCAGCGTTTGAACTTATAATCTAAATGATACGAATCCAGCGCCCTACCAACCAGGCTATCCCAGCCCGTATTTTCACTACTCAGCAGGAGAACAACTTATGATATTTTAAGTGTTCTGTCACATTTTGATGAAGGGCAATTCTTGAAATTTGAGGAAATTCGTTAGATAAAGATGAAATCGTAAAGCTTCTGTTCTTTATAATTTTTCCATCAATATTCTGCACCAAATCTTGAATAATGAGAGAACGTCACTTACTTCATTCCTGATCATGCACATTTGCCCATTTTTAAATATTCTAATCCATTTTCATACCATTCCTTCGTTCATAATGTTTTCTTCCTATACTTTACTGATCTGTCGATGAATTTGATCTTCTTTCATATCTTTCGCAATCAGAAATCGAATGTCAGAGCGTATTTTACGGTCAGCGGGAATTTTAATAGGTTAAGTCTTTTTAAATGTTCACAAGCAGATGGGAAGACAGTGGAGTTCTTCTGTAATGAAGTTTATGGCTAGTCAACAGATGCAGAATATTTAGCATACGTGCGTGGAATGGCAATCTCAGTGCTTTAATGACCGAATTTCTAAACGGAACATATTTAAAAAGGAAATATGACCCATATTTGATATTCTAAAACGCTACGTGCTTAAATGGAATCACATAGAACTCAGACGATATATGGAATAAGAACTCGTTGTATCAGCTTAACCTTGGAATTAGTTACATGAAATTTAGATGGAGAAATTAAGTTATATCATAGTCCAACTTCAGTGTGAAGTTGGGCATGAGTAGTTCAGTTTGTTATTTGACGGTGAATTCGCTATATCTGAAAATAACTGTTTGCTTCTATTATAATAAAACAAATGTATAATATGCATTTCAATTTACGCCTTTCTTTCAGGCGGTAGCCTATCAACGTTTCTTTTCGACTCGAAATCTGAATTCAACAATTCTAAATATGCTGAAGACACCGCTAAAAGACTTTTTCAAATGTAAAATTGTCAGCGGCAGCAGTGAAAGAGAATGCGAGTAAGTTTTACATTGAAGTTTAACATAGATGAAGGATGTCCGCCCGTATTATCTGTACTAAAATTCTGAGCATTTCACTTTCCAATAAAATGACATGAAAATTTATTTTCCTAGAATAATCTGTATTTTTAACTGCAACATTGGTATGTATTTATCATTTATTTTTCTAAACAAACAAATTTTACACAGCATGAATTTTTATTTTTCATAAAAAAATGTCTATTTAATATAATTCTCTATTAATATAATTTCTATTAACATATTCTATATTTAACATAAACTATAAAGGAACAAGGAAAAGACTTATCTTTTAAACTCCGTATTTTTTATTTTATCCAAAAAAGAAGCTTCTTTATTTTAATTTTAAAAAATCTGCAGTCTTCCATTTTTATAATTACTTTATTACTTTTCACTTAAGCCAATTATCAACTGTTTTATCATTAATAATACAAAGGAAAAATACATTTAATACATTGCATTTAGCAATTTTTAAAAATGCTTCTTGTTTAGTATGATTTGTTAATGATAATGTAATTTCAGATATTCAAATAACTATATGTAGCTATGATTCACAGAGCCAGAGGTAATGGATTATATAGTCTGTTCTGTCTGTTAAAGAACATGAGTATGAATTAATGTTAAGTCAGAAGAAGCGTCAGCCATATATTATTTTGTCGTAGAATGCATATTTCTACAGCAGCGATAATTTTGTTCAAGATAATGAAGAGAGGAGAGTATCTCTTAAGGGGGTCGAAGGGAATATATTAGCAAAATTAATATTCTCTCAGAGATAAAAATTTGAAATATTAAAATTTATAGTTGCTAACAAAGTTGAGGGAATCAATATGAACATCATCCGAAACATTAGGGGCATTTTTCTGTCTATTTTAATGCCACTTTCGAGTATGTTTAAAAAATTATTAATGACGAATAAAACTTCTTCTAGTGCAGGTATCGGATTTAAATAAAATATGTAAGGATAAATTTAACCCTTTCACTACTAATCTAGCAGAATCGGCCGGGCAATTTCTATACTGTTGAGTCGATTTCTGTTTCAAGCGACGTTTGTAACAGGGAAATCGAAGAAATTCTTGGTGATAATTCGTTTTACATTACACAATCGTCATTTAAAATATTAACCTATTTATCGTGATAAAATTTGCATGGCCGGTTGGGCCAGAAAAGTAGTCAAAGAGTTAATACAACTTCATTTTTACAGGTTTCGAATATTGATTTAAAGTCGTGGTAAAAATATCCTTTCATGTGAATTTTCTGTGTTGATTGTTATTGATTACAAATAAAAGATTACTTGTTTATGATTACTCAATCCAATATAAGGCACAAAAATATTTATTTTTCTAATATTAAAGGACGTAATTAATAAGCAACATACGAAATATTTAATACATAATACGCAAAGATTGATAAAATCTAGCTTTTATTGCCAAAATAAAAGGCTTTAAATTAAAAAAAATGTAGAAAAATAAAAGCTTTTACAAACCACAGGGAGTAGTATTTTCGAAACTTTCTCGCATACTCCTTATTAAAGGCGATATTCACCTCGAGCATAAAAATTGTGAGCCTTGGGTAAGGCTGTTAACCAGCCGAGTACTCAAATTTTTATTTTTAGAAACCCGTACATAAGCGTTTGGTACTTCACAATAGACAGTTCAGTCAGATTATATTTTGACGTGAAAAAAATACATAACAGTCATTTTATTTATTTAAGTTGTAGCGTTGGCCTCTAAGTTTGCTCCCAAGCATGTTACCGGATAAGACAAAGACAAGCAATTTTTCTGATTTAAATTTAAAAAAAATTTGAATAAAAAATAAATTTAAATTAAAAAATTTTAGGCTTTAAAAAAGAAAAAAAATCACATTAGGGAAGTCAAAATAATCACTTACTTAGCTAAGTTATTAATTAGCAATGATTTCCACTTGTAGCCTTGACAATGCCGTTACTGGCCCTTATTACAGCGATGGGAACATACCAAGTTTCTGCTTCAGTTTGTACACTCTTTGGTCTCAACCGAACATGAAATTTTCGAAAATAAAAAAATCAGAAAGTAAGTGTATTTCCCCCAAGAAGTCATTATTTATTTATTTATTTTATTGCATAAGTTTAGATTTTTTTTAAAATTTTTTTAACTCTTTATGTAACTTGGCTTATTTCAAACTCGCAAAGGTGGAATTTTGTAATCATTTACTTTCTTAATATGCTGGATGTTTCAAGTTTTATACACTTGTGTATTCTGGATAGAAATACGTTATTTCAATGTTTTTAGAACTCTATTATTAATTGCTGTAAAATTTCAGTTAGTAAATTAAATTTTGATTTCATATAAGTGGCACCACCAGAATTGAATCCGAGAAAAATTTGATTACTAAATTACATCACATTTTTAATATGGAACTGTATAATTAAAGATTAAAAAGCAGAGACTTATTTACATAAAGCAAGTTTCTATGCTTGAGTACACTATTAAAGCTTATATCTATTTTATTATATCAATTTTCGACTTTTATAAGTGTATTTTAATTTAAGGAACAAAAGAAAGTTTACAGGATCAAACCAAGATAGTCGTGACATGTTACGATATATTTTTGATCTGCATTTGTGTATTATGCAGCCTCAGCACAAATATGCCACGATTCGTGTTTTATTCCTCATTGAAGAGAAAAAGTAATAAGTTTTGTAGGAATTGAATACTTGCAATTGATTAGATCTTCATAAATCTCATGGAGATTTAAGTAATGATTCGAATGAACGAAAAGCACTCACTTCCTCAATGTTAAAATTCGTTTGGTATGGAAAGGTGACCAGTTTTCGCATCGTATTTAGTGGATATTCTGCCCGATTACCATGGATGTCCTATATAATATTGAGGTCGACTAAGACAATTCTTTCCATACGCTTGGTGCAATATTTTAGTAAGGTATACTTCTATGCAAAAATTCTTCATTATCTCGTTGCTCTTCCATTTTCAGAAATGTAAAATATTATTACAGAAAATTCCCATAATTCTAATCGTGAATTGCGTGATGAAAACTCCAATAGGCTCAATAACAAATAAAGACGGGTTTTTTATACAAATGCACTGCAACAAACACAACCTAAATATACACAAGAGCATCACTTGCAGTAAATAATAGCATACAGGTAGCAAATCACTATTAAGCAGCCGCAACAGCACAGGCGTTTAGGGAGACTTAACTCAGCTGCTACTTTGGGTTCAACAACTGCCTCACTCCCTTCTGATTTGTCTTGCGACTTCTTATCATTTACGTGACAGAGCAAGTGTGTAACAAGTGTGACACACTTGCTCTATGCAAGTTCTAGAACAAGTGTGTAAATCGAGGTCTAAAAGAGATATTGCCAAGATTCTTGAATATTCCGAGCCCTTCATTTTTGTTGTTTAAGTCGCCAAGTTTGTCGCCAAATCCGGGGGCATTCAGCAGCCATATCTCTAAAATCATCTTCCTTACCAAGAAACTGTCAGAGCAAGAAAGCAATATTATAAGTTGAGAACACACAATGTAATGGTCACAACTGTCTGACAGACAATGCAGCGATTCATTCTGGATTCATAAAATATCGACAAAGTTTTATAATGTACTCGGGGGGAAAAGGCAAATGTAAAATTAATAAAAACGTTAATAATGGGGTTGGTAGAATAAACGCTTTAAAGCTCTACTTTAAAAGTAGAACAGAAAACTATTAGTAGAATTTAAAATATTTTTCCTGTTTCTTTATAGTTTCAAGAGTTTACTTGACTACTATTTATAAATGGAATAATCTTTTCTTTTAGAAATTGTAATGGAGTTCTATATCGATGAATCATTTAGGGACAGAGATGCCTACATCGATCAAATCCAACTTCCTGCCTATAATACTTTATCCTCTTCGTCCGTTCAGATAGCGATGCACTCACCGTACATTGCTGCGAGTCCGTACGTATCCGGAGCTGGTCTCCTTGGTGGCAAAGACTATAGAATACAGGTGAAAGAAGTGAGTTTTGTAAATACCCGCTTGAAAATCAAAATTATATTGCTTCTTATAGATTTAAAATTAGTTATATTCAGTTTAACTCCACATAACACTTCATTTTTAATTATAAATTGTGTAAATCAATAAAAAAATCGGAAAGTAGGTAAATGAAAATTTTTTAATTAAAATAGATAAATAGAAAAATTAGCTATTTATCTCAATTTTATTTTAGAAAAAACTTCTTCTGCTTATAAAAGTAGCAATGAAATAATATATTTCTTTTTATCTATTAAGACATTTTTAGAAACGGTTTGAAAAAGAACAAAAAAAAAATGGTAGTAAAGCCAATATGAATAATTTTGGAAGGATGTTACAGTGATTTCAAAATAAAAAATTAAAAACGATATAACAGAGATTTCCACTACAGGGAATGAAGCTGGTGGGAGAATCTAAACATAATAGTAAAAAGAACCTTTATATGAAAAAAAGATTCTAATTGCAAAATATTTCGTTCAGTTTCTATATTATCAATTTCTTCACATTTTACTTTTAATTTATTATCATCCTTTTCCTTTTTTCAAAAATAGTAAAGCGAAGGAAAAAAAAAAGACCTGAAAAGAAAGGATTCAGTATATAATCAATAAAAAACAAGCCACAAATAGATTAATGAGTTTAAAATAAGAAATAATAAGCCATATTGAATCAAACTGTCTATTAAATTTGTGTGGAAAGATAAGAGAACCTCTGAAAAACCAACCAACTTTATTTAAGAGCATTTGGGATTTTTTGACATCCACTATAGTAGAGACACGAGATTATTAATGACTATACGTTTGATGAACATCAGCGAGAGCCATTTTCGTTTTACGTTTTATTAACAGTAACAAAACTGTACAAGAACAAGAAATATGACGTATGAGTTTTTATGACGTACACAACAACGCCATCTATATGAAGTTGGCATAACTATATTTAAAGGTTATTAACTATTGTTTTCCTATTTAGATGCAACATCCTCCAACCGCCAAAAGGTTAAAGTTTTAAACACAATATAACTAGTTAAGAGCAAAGTTAAAAGCACAATAAAACCAAGTTAAAAACTAATTTAAGAGCAACATCAAAACACACATTAAAACATCTCGAAATCAAAAAATATCTATGAAAAATTGATATAAAATGAAGTTGCACAGTTAAACATATTTAGGTTTGACAGATCTCAAAGTTTTACTCAGAACACCTGATGTTTCCAAACGAAACAATCTCTGAAATGGTCGATCCAATTCTCCATTTTGGGTTTTAACCCTCGCAACGCGGGAAACACCATCACGACCTTTATAAATTTCAATTATCTTGGCCAAGGGTCAATCAATTCGTTTTTTATTATCTGAGCCAGTTAGTACTAATTCTCCCACTTCAAGTGGAGTTTGATGCACATGCTTGGAGTGTTTAAGAAGAGAAATATATTCTCTATAAAATCTAGTCTTAAGCTTTTGTTTAACAGAGTGAAGGTGTTTCGCACGCTTGCGTAGATTCTTCAAATCATTCTGTTCAAAATCATCAACACTGAATTCAGTCTGATCCTGTAAAAATAAAGAAGGTGTTAATGGCACTAGATCAGTTGGTTCTTCAGATAGGTAAGTCAGAGGTCTGCTGTTGATGATGGCCTCACATTCGCACACAACGGTGTACAATTCTTCATAGTCAAGACACGCTTTTCCTAGATTGCGTCTCAACAAATCTTTTAACATTCTCACTACCCTCTCCCAACCAACCCCCACACCAAGCAGCAGTGGGTGGATTGAAATGCCAGGAGATTCTCCTCAAATCTGAGTGAGCAATAATTACACTCCAGTCTATGTTCTTTAGCTCGTTGTTAGCACCGACAAAATTTGTGCCATTATCTGAATAGATTGTCTGCACTCGCCCTCGACGCGAGATGAATCGTCTCAATGCCAGAAGAAAACTTTGCGTGGAAATGTCCGTCACAAGTTCGAAATGCACAGCACGGTACACGGCGCATGTGAAGATAGCTATCAAAACCTTGTCGCGATTTCGCAGAACCAGAGGACCAGCCAGATCGACTCCCGTAGTTTCGAACACAGCTGACACTTGCACACGTTCCTCAGGAAGAGGAGCGAACATACGTAGTTGTAGCAGATTTGGACTTAAATCTTTGGCAAACCACGCATTTGGAAATGACTGACTGAACGGTTTTCCTTGATCGCAAAATCCAGTATCTCTCACGAAGAATTGTGACGAGAGTTTGTACACCCACATGACTGAAGGTTCGATGCGTTTCCTCAATGAGCTTATTAACTAGCTCATGCTTATCTGGCAACAGGATAGGTCGCCTAAAATAATCCCCTTCACCGGTAGAGATCAATTTTGTTTCAACTCGAAGAAGACCGTTGGAGTCCCGGTAGAGGACAAAGTTTGGAGGAATCGACTTATGATCCTTCCCAAATATTTTCGGTACATAAAGAAACAATTGAAACTCGGATTTGGTAAGTTCTTGTTCGCTTAAGCTTCCTTTCAGGATTGGTTCAATCCGCTTTTTTGCTACTGATTTAGCGTTGGAGATAAATCTTTTCACATATGCTAGAATTCGAACAATTGTAGAAAATTTCGAAACTCGCTTAGTCCAATCGAAGAAATCAGGCTCAAGTTCGGAGTTATTTAATGAGAGGTTTGTTATAACTACAGGTTTTTTTCTCTGAGGTAGCAAGTTCTAATGCGTCTGAAATATCCACGTTGTCAGTGTCTGGCCAAGAGTTACGATCTTTCAACCATGTGGGACCCTCCCACCAACGGACACCAAAAAGAGTCTTGGCGTTGCATCCACGAGACGCTATGTCTGCTGGATTCATTTCAGACAGTATATAATACCAATTGTCTTTGGGAGAACTTGAATGAATTTCTTGAACTCTGTTGTTCACAAAAGTTTTCCAAGGTCCGGTATTCTTAATCCAACATAGAACGACTTTAGAGTCGGTCCAGTAGAAGGTATAGATATCGAAAATGTCCAGCGATGCCTTGACTGTCTGTACCAGACGAGTACCAATTAATGCAACAAGGAGATCAAGTTTTGGTGTAGACATCTCAGTTTTGGTCATGGTGATGGGATCCCTCTTTAGAGGAGCGACACGTGATTTTGCCTGAACTAATGTTACTCGAACCTCGTTTCCATACTCTATGCGCAAAAACACGCACGCGGCAAAAGCCTTCCCACTAGCATCGCTAAACATGTGAAGTGTATTAGTTAGCTTATTAACTAATCCCCCGAAATAACGCGGAATTCGAATTAATTTCAAAAATTCCAATTTAGAAAACCAATTTTTAAATTCCCCTATTATTTCAGATGGCAGTTTATGATCCCACCCTAGTTTATCGTTTTTCCACGCTTTTTGCATTAAAAGCTTCGGAATGAGTGCCACGGGTGCGGTAAAACCGATTGGATCAAAGAGTTTTTGCGAAATTGACAAAAGTTGCCGTTTCGTACATTTATTTTCAATTTCGGTTGTGACGTTGCTAACATCACACGCAATTGTATCCGAATCAGGATACCACAAAAGACCAAGTACAGGGGAAAATCTACATTCATTTAAATTTAGACTTTGTTCCTCACCCTGTGAAGAAAACACCCATCCCGTTAACTCAAATCCAGCTTGAGACATTATTTGACAAGCTGTCTCTGAAAAATGTTCTAATTCAGATTTGTTGTCGACGCCTGTCACTACATTGTCAACATAAAATGCCTCTTTCAATTTTTCAGCGGTATCTCTCTCATTTCCCTTTATTTTATCCAAGTGGTGATAAATTGTTGCCATCAGCAAAAATGGGCTTGCAGAAAGACCGAATACCACTCTGCAATGCCTATAGATTTTAATTTCGCGTTTTCCAAAGTCTTTCCACCAAAGAAAGCGAAGAAAATCTCGATCCGAAGGAGAAACGCTCACTTGTAAAAATGCCTTACGGATATCCGAGATAACGCCAATTTTATCCTTCCGAAATTTATTCAAAACAGTTGGAATCATTTCTATGTAATTTTCTCCTGTATTGGTTGAGGCTAATAGAATTTTCATCTTTAGAAGATGCATCAAATACTGGTCGTATTTTAGTTGTTAAGCTAGATTCCTTAAAAACAGCTCTGTGGGGAAGGTATCTACATTTTAAATCATTCTCCTTATCTCTATTTGGAACTTGCTCTATGATACCCTGTTGTTCCCATTCCCGAAAAATATTGTCATATGCATCTAATTTTCCTAAAGAGATAAGCCTAGAAGTCACGGAGATCAGACGTCTCTCCGACTGATCTCGTAAGTCACATAATTCCGGATGACCTTCAACCCATGGGAGATTTACTTCATACCTACCATTACGAAATTTAATAGTTCTTTCATAAAGGATAAAGTTTCCCTATCAATTTCTGTTCTTGTTTTGCTTTCTACAGGATCTCTAATCCCGAGAGTATCCAATGACCAAAGATCGCAAACTCTGCTAGCACTAGGTAGTGAAATTATGGGCATAGCATGAGTAGAACTTGTCCTAGAGGATTCGGGTTTTCCCATAACTACCCACCCTAAATATGTTTGGGCAGCAGTTAAACCATTCGGATGTTGACAAATAGAACCAGTCAAAAGTTTTCCCAAGTAATCAGCACCAAGAAGTATCGAAATATCTGAATTATCACTTTCACTGTCAGACAAATAAATCCCATTTTTAGAAAAAAATTTGACATCAGATTTACTTATTTTAGGAACAGTACCACAAATAGTTTCTTTATCCAATAAAACAACATTACGAAATGTTTCCGCGAATTTCCTGAAGTTCACATTTTAAAGCGGAATGTTTTATTTTTTCCGTTTCTATGCCGCCAAATAAACTATGTGTTAGGGACTCATAATGATCAGTTTTCAAGTTCAAATACTCCACAACATCACTTCTTATATATGACAATTGCGAACCATAGTCGAACAAAGCGCGTACAACCGCTGACCTCGCAGGCCCTAATACTCTAATTTGGAGCGTTTGTAACAAAACATCTGCGGAAGCGCTATTACTCACATTATTAGTTTCGGTTTTGTTGAAAGAAGAAAAAGATTTTTCCCCTTCTTTACATAAATTAGGGCATAATATTGGATAATGCTTTTTAGAATAGATTAGATACCGAACACTAAATCCGCATTTATCGGCACGGCAATTAATTCTCAAGCAAGAGAAACACACTTTCATTTTAATTACTTTTTCCCTTCTTTCTTGAAACGTCATTTTCTGAGCAGTGAAACAATCACAGCTGCGATGAGTCACCTTTTCGCAAAATAGGCAATATAATTTTTCTCCTCGTTTATGAAAGTTCGCTGGAGTATCCTTTTTTATTTGAACAAAGCGGAAGCAGTTGGCGCCAGTGCCTCGTTTTCTTCGAATTTATGTGTTTTACTTATTTTATTTTTATTCGAACAGAATGTTTTAGATACGCGAATCCGTTCGGATCCAATGACCTCATTCCGTAGAAATTGCATTAAACGCTCAAGGTCAGGTGAACTCTCAGATTCCGAATGAGAAACAGAATTTCTTTACCTTTCCCATGCAATTAATATATTATCAGAAATTGAAGCCTCAACGAGCGGATATAACATACATGCATATTTTTCTTTAGTTACGCCTAAATTTTCTAAACAACGCAATTGTGTGTCTATTTGATCAACTAAAGTAACAAAAGGCATATTTTGAGATTGATTTAAAATAAGTTTTAAAAGCTCGCGCACATATAATTCAATTAACATTTTATCATCAGCAAAACGCGCCTTTAAACCCTTAATCACCGTTTTATAATCACTTTTAGAAACTTGATAAGATTGAACAAAATCGAAAGCCATACCCTGAGTAGTTTGAACAAAGTACGCAAATTTTATGTCGTCCGCCAATTTGGGATCCTCATCTATCTTTTTAAATAAAGACCAAAACGAAAACCAGTTTTTGGGATTTCCATCAAAGTGGACCAATTCCAGTCTTGGTAAATTGAGGTTGAGATTATCCGATTCAACCTGCTTATTTTCGTTTTCACCGGATTTCGTAAACTCTTGAAATCGTAATTTTGCCGATATGAAACCATCGCGGTAATTTTCACATTTCTCCAATTCTTTTTCGATAATTTCCTCAAGACTCGGTCTATCTCCAGTGGTTTCTGATTGCGCATCCTAAGTAGAAGTAAGGTATGCAATAACCATATCGTCGTTGTCGCACAAGCACTTGGATTTCTCTTCAAGTTTTGCAAATGCCAACGTGGCTTTTTGAACGTCGTTAGCCCTTATGAAGGAATGCAGTTCATTTATTATTCTCGTTACGGCAGACCGTAGCACTTAGCCTTGAATTAAGCAATTTGAAGAAGAAGCCATTATGATAATGGAATATACGTTGGGCGCCAAATGTAGAGACACGAGATTATTAATGACTATAAGTTTGATGAACATCAGTGAGAGCCAATTTCGTTTTACGTTTTATTAACAGTAACACAGTAACAAAACAGTACAAGAACAAGAAATATGACGTATGAGTTTTTATGACGTACACAACAACGCCATCTATATGAAGTTGACATAACTATTATATTTAAAGGTTATTAACTATTGTTTTCCTATTTAGATGCAACAACTATCGTATTTTTGATCTAAAAATTTCTACTTTCAACTTGTATATAACCCTATTTACATCGCAGAAACAGCATTTTACGGGATGTGAAAAATCGCATAAGTCATTTTTTTGTTCCCTGTATCGTAGTTCCTTTGGTTTTAAAAATACATTTGTGAGGGGTTTTTTTTCTAATGATCTGGTAAGAAAACTTTCTAATTGACCAAATTTGTTTAGAAAGGTGGTATAAAAATTTAAAAAATGTAACTTTTTGAAGATTGACGTCAATTGATATTTTCCACTTATTCCAATGGGCAAAAAAATTAAACCATGTTTCAATCTTTTTAGGACACCTGTTGAAAAAGTATACAGATTATATTCGAGAATCGGAAATGGAAAAAATTCCTTTTGGAAGTTCAACAGAGACAGGCAAATCCTGAAGATCATCACACTAAACTATAAACAAAGGACTATGACCGAGGTTAACGAAAGGATAACGGGAGTGAAGGGCGAAGCTTAAAAAATAATTCCAACCGAGAAATGGAATAAAGAAACTGGTGTATGAAGTCAAGACGAGAGAACATCTTGAATTTGCGGTCACTGTGACCAAGAAAGTGACTTTTCAGAAAGGCCATGTGAATTTTTGCATCTTAGACATGTTACTCAAAGAACTATAAGGGTTTCTGAGTTTCATTTGCCTAATATCCGTGCATGAAAGTAGAGTTAGTTTTAAAAAAATGTCGATTAGAATTACAGCAAAAGGAATAGCTAACTGATATTTACTTAGTTGAATGCTATATACAAGCTCCATTGGGATATATTATATTTAAAATAAAATTCTTCGTCACATATTATAATTGTTATGCTCATTCTCCAAGAAGCTTATTCCGGAACTCTTACAAAGAATGACAGTTTCATATAAAAATTACACATATTCTTTTTTAATTGAATAAACTCGATAGCCCAGTATAAGATATTGACTAAAATTCTCTGTTATCCATCCTTCAGAAAGGAGAAGGTGATAGACTTAAAATGGTGACGAAATATAGTAAAGCGGCTATGAGTATATTACAAAGATATCCCTTATAATGTCGAGAAAATTGGGAATTTAAGTTTCTTTATTTCGTTAACGGTGCAAAAGAAAACAATCACAGAATTGTAGAATACTATCGATTTACCGCGAACTAATGTCTCTCAGGAACACTTGAAGTTTAGGTTTGTTTGTCAGTGTACTTCAAAACTATGACGTCAGGAATTTCTAAAGAATGTGGCATTTATTTATTATTAGACTCATTTTTCTTTTATGCTGTCGTAGTACACATCTAGAAGAACTGGACTCCAATTATGGATTACTGTCTTTGCTTAGCACTATTAAACAAGACAGGCGCTCCGATTAACTAAATATTAGTAATACGTCGTCAAAGGTCTTAAATATTGGGGAAGGGATTTTTTTCAACGCCTAATAATGAGTGTTTTACTTCGCTTGACCGTTGCCCAAAATTATGATTCCCGTCTAAAAAATACTTGTTGTGTTATATTTAAAATGGGATATAAAAAAAAACTCAACTGATTTTAAAAAATAGAAATATTTCACGCTAAACGAAGGACTCACTTTAAGAAAATAATTTTTTATAACCGCAATTTTTTTTTATTCATTAGTTGGTACCCGGCGCGTTGCTGCCGCAGAAGAAATAATTTTGGAAATATAATTTAAATTTAAAATAGCTGTCTTGTTTAATTAGAAATGATAGAAAAAAATGATATTTATTTCTTTATCAGCAATGAATACATTCATTGAAATTTAATGATATATAAAGGAGAAGTACAAATAATATTTATTCTATTTCTTTGACTTTATTATTCAAGTGCTTTAGAGAAGACAATATTTTTTATTTTTTCGACTTCAGCAAAAACAAATACATTTCGCGGTTATTCGACTCGTGAGCATTCAAAATACAACTGGCCATATGAAAAACATGGATTTTCTAGGTTCAAAACAATAAGGGTTAAGTTTTATCGCAATCAAATGAACGGTACGACAGCGCATAAAATGCGAACAAACAAAGATTCTTTTCATATATGTGATATAATAACTGTACTATGTATTTAGAACTGTACTATTTTCTGTAGGATGAGAAGCATTTATTGCCTCCTCCGTATCAAACCAACTGCACGGATTACATGCCACTGTGGAAAGCAAGAGGTGGCATAGGACCACTCAATCAAATAGTAAATATAATTTGATTTTTAAATGATTACCATAGTATCATATAATATTTTAAAAGCACAAAATAACCTCATACAAATGTAAACTTTTAAAACGAATATTTAATCAAGATATATTAATTAGCAGCGGTAGCGACAAAAAGATTATTTGTTCATATTTAAGTTTTATTTATGATCAAACGTTAAGGCCTGTTAATATGATGAATGACATGACAAGAAACTTGATAAATGACAATAAGTATGAGTCTATCTATAGTTACTATTACCATTACTCGATATCGTGACATAATATTAAGTGCAGCAACTGCAAGATGCTCAATGGATTCCAAAATTTAATTGATGCGGCATACTTAATATATGGTATATAAAAAGGAATTAATTAGATTAATCCGTAACATTACGAGTACTTATTAGATTTTGTAGCTTATTGTCGGATATTTAAGGAATATTATCAAGAAATTAAATTTTTTTAAATCAATGTTATACAAATCTTAAATCGCTGTTTATTCGATTTTTTTTAACATTATCCATGGTTCAAATAATCTTTCGCTTATAGTATCATAGCTATTCCTGGTTTTTGCGCCTTTTAAACTGATCTAACTACGGTTTGAAAATTTTTGGAAAAGAGCAGTTTTGTAGCAGATCTTCACAGTTCTCAGTTTTGTTTTTTCTTCACTCCAATGAGTTCCTGTATAAATAATCAATCTTTATTTTGCTAGCAATAATGTGATATTAATGTCTACTAATGATAAAATCGATTATGTGTATTAATCTATCTTTTGGCACTATACAGGGTGGATCGTTTGATCACGGGCTATCAAAATTTAACATAAATGCTCTTTTCCAGATAGAATGTGTATCTCAATACAGATTTCTTTGAAATTTTAATTACAATTTGACTTTGATTTGAATTGACTAAAAATAAAGTAAAACTTTTGAATTTCTCTCTAATAACTTCCGAAAATTTATTATATAAAAGTAATTCTTAGATTAGTTTTAAAATGATAAAAATTATGTTTTTTATAATACGAATTTAGTCAATGAGCATTTTTTTTTTTGTTTTTAGCCTAATTAAAAAAAAATTTTTTTTAAAGTTTTGGATTTAGTTTATGGCAAAAATTTTTATTGTTGCAATGAAATCGACATCATTGCCATTACAGATATTTTACCTTTCTTAAGTAGGAGTACAAAGATAATTAATTTCTTTGTTTTTTAACTAAAAAGAATTTTTATTAATTTTTACTCAATATATACATTAAAAAATGCAAAAAAAAAAATAACCACCGTATTTTTATATTAAAAAGAAATTTGAGCAATCCATACTTATACTTTATATTTATTTTCAAATTTAAAAGTCACCTACCTCATAAATTTGGAAAAAAGAAGTAATAATACGTCCATATACATGTATAGTGTTCACTCTTATAGTAATTCAATATCTAATTTCTGAATTTCAAAGGTAGACATATAGTTTCAATCGGAAAAATGTTTTTAACAAATGAAAGAATTATATTTTATGTTGTTTGACTCAATAAATACATTACTCAAAAAGTTACGAAAACTAATTTTTAATTCAGTCCCCTGTCCTCTCTGCTATATTTGTTTTTAAAAAATTGTTAACATTTTAAAACATACGATTAAAAAAACGATATGATAGAAAAATTCTCATTGCTTTATGATTAAAATTTATCGAGTTAGAGCTGTTTAGCATAAATGGGGGCCATAAACAAATTTTCTTTAAGAAACAATCTGAAAAAAAACCTACAGCGGTGCATAATTTCAATTTGCAAAATACCTCTAAAAATTTCTCTTGAAGCCCCGAAATTATCTCTGAAATTCACCTAGAATAGTGATTTTCACTTTTCAGTTTTAGTCGCAGAAGAATGGATTTTTTTTCCGTTTGTTTAAAATGTCACCTTATCAAGAATATTTTACTAAATATTATTGATAGGACCGGGGACTGTATAAAAACTATTATTTCTTAACTTTTTTAGATTTTTGAAAAATACATTTATTGACTCAAGTAACTTTAAATGTCTCTCTTCATGTGATCTAAAGCCTTTTTCCATTTGGAATTGTGAAACGATAAGAGTGGATACTCTAAATACTTAACAGCTTTTAAATTACAAAAATTTGAGGTGCTGAATTTTATAAAGTTTAAAATAGTTATCCTTTAATCTTGATGTTCTTACCTTGAGTTTTTTTAAAATACATCAATGGTAATTATCTTTATTGTTTGTTCATTTTTAAGCTCTATTAATCTTTACTTCCGCATAAGTTTATGTATATGAATATAGTATAATCGTTCTAATAAAGCAAAAATTTTATTTGGTACTACATTGCATTAAATCTTTTATTAATGTAATTGTATCCTTATGCAAACAAACTCTCCTTGAAAATATTAAATAAATTAGGAAAAGTGTTTAAAAGTATATATAGAAATCTTATCTGAAGGAGGCGTTTTATTTTTCTAATAATTTTATGAGCATTTTTAAATTCACCCAATACAATAAGTGGGTTGATTGAACTTTCATTATTTTTGTTTTTTCAAGAAATCTGAAAATTTTGGAAATATCTCATGGACACAGAGGAATCTATTTTTGATCACTTGATATTGTAATAAATATCACCCGTGAATTGCAAGCAACAATTGAAAGTCTTTTAAATGAGAAAATTAAACTTCGAATTAGACCCCAAACTTAATTGCAAGTACTTATTAAAATCCAATTTTAGTTATAGCTTCCGCGTGTTACTAAGGTCAAATGAATGGATTCCATTATAAAAGTAGACAGGAACAAAGAACAAAACAAGCATAAGCAGTCCAGAAAAATAAAGAGTTAATATCGACCATTATTTAGACATAATTTAAACAGGAAAATATGGAAATTGAGCTTTGCTAAAATATTAACTAAGACAACTAGCATTATCGGCGAGCCAATTGGTTTCTAAAGACAGTTAATAAATAAATATGCTTTATTCATATTCTATTTGTAATAGTTTAAGTATATGCCTAAAAATAGATATAGCGATTTCAAGATTATCGCTCTACAGAGTTTTAGCTTGCCATTCTTATAACAAATCTTCGTGAAATTACAATACAAACAAGTACTAAAAAGTATTTAATTATGAATGCATGTTTTTATTTCACTTAAACTTGAAAATGAGAAATACTAGTTAGTCCCCCCCCCCGTTTAATCATCTAATGGGAAATCGGTGTTTTCATTCTATCAGAAGACCATTTAAGGACAGATTCTTTCTCATTGAAAAAAAAAGGAACACTTAGGAAACTATAATGTACCATAAGTTAATAACCACATTGGGATTTTACTTTAAAATTAAAGATAATGGGACTTTTTGTATATAATTACAAGTCCACAAAGCCTACTTTTTCTAATTCAAATATCAATGAATCTTTGCGTGACAAAATTCATTTCTAATAGAAACTCATATTCGTTCTTTCACAATTTGATATAGCATGAAATTATGCGGGCTTCGTGGCAATGTTTAAAATTCAACAAGCTCAGCACTTGTTCATTATTCTATCAATTTTTAGGATTTCGTGTAGATACTTGTTAAGGAAATATATTTCAATACCATGGACAATTAAGACATTTATTACCATAAAGGAAAGCTTTCAAAATAATCCATAAAGGTACGCTTTACCAATAAATTGCGTTTGCAATACTTGGTCCTAAGCTGTATGCATTACTATTATTATCGCGTCCTGGAGATTTTGTCAGTTTTTCACATTATATATTTCCCTGAGTTCCGCAAAACCCTTTTGGAATTAAGTCAAATTGCATAATTCCAAATTGCACAAAACTACTTTGAATTAAACGCATAAAATTTGTAATAAACTAGATGGATCAAATTTGGCACACTGCTTTTAATACCTAAAATATAGTATATTGAATTTTGAGCTAAATTCGTCAGTATACTTTTGCATGCATGTGGACGCGATAACTCTAAAACACATCTATTTAGATAAATGGAATTTAATTTATGATCTTTTAATAAATTATATTTATGTGATAGATTATGATTTCATTCGGCTGAAAATGGCGTCGAAATGGGTTCTCGGTTTTCTTCACTATGCTACGAAGCACAAATGCTCGTGTACGGAATATTTAAAATAAACATTTGAGCATTCAAAATGTTCACAACCTCTTCTCAGGTCCACTATTTTCATCCATGGAAGAAGGCAGGAGAGTCCGAAAGCATTTTAGTAGCAGGATATCGAATGCTCTAGAAAGTTACCGTATTTTCGCTTCTAACTTATATATATCGTCAAAATTCCAGGAAATTCAGGTGCTTTCATTTTTATCACCAAATTCGTAATCAACTCACCAAATTTTGCATAATTTACCGAAGGTCATTGAGTAGATATCCATTCGGCAGCCAATGCTACATCTGTATAAATATCTTCCTTACTGGGGGATTTTCGCGCAGGAAAAGGATATTACAAAATCGTCTTAATATTTATTAAAAGCTTCTATTCTGTTATAGAATTTTTTAAATCTCTTGGCCCTATTATATCCCACCAAATCCAAAAGGATTCATGATAAGGAGGATGTTTGATATTTTCAATTGATCTCAATGGCGAAGAACACATAGATGACATTTGGAGTTGAAGTTTCCTTTAAATTCTACATATGTAGGAACGTTATTTTTTTAAGGGCTTTCTAGTGAAACTGGCCCGTATTTGTGTTAAGCTTGTAGCTCAAGCAAATTATCCGACTCCAGCGAAAAATTCATTGCTATGTACATACCTGTTTACAAGTTTTTTAAAAGTAATGATTAAAAACATACCAGAAGAAAGTAGAACTACATACTTTCTTCCTCCAAATCAATTTTCTTCAGCCATGCCATAGTTTAAGGCACTAATGAATTGGTTTGTACGGTAATAAATATTAAACATATATCAAAAAATTATTTATTTTTGTAGTTTAAATAATGCATAAATATCAGTACGAGCATGTTTTATATTATTGAGGTAATCTTATATATCTAAGAAAAGATTTCTGCTGGAAACTGTTACAAAAAGTTGCATGACAAGGATTCTCACCAAATTTTCGTGAAAGTTTTAGCTCATTAAGATAGGTAAAATGAATTTAGATTGAAATTCCAACTCTCTTCATGATAACATTACAAGTATAATTTTATAAAGGATGAATGTAAAATAAGAATTCAATTCTTGATCCCATTATATACTTCAAAGATGTTACTCCAGGTCTTTTCAAAAGAATTGAAAATTATCCTACATACTCGTGGATTACATTAATGCTCGAGATTTAATACCACTGATTTTCTTGAGAAAATGATTCAATAAACAAACTCGGCTAAGGACTTGAAATCGTATGCATTCTTCTGGATATTAAATAATTAATAAATAATTTATTAATATAATGAGACCATTCTCTGAACTCATAGCCATGATTTTGTTCAGGACGATTTACATACATTTAGAAATGCTAAATTATTATTTACTATGCTAAATTATCAAATATCACTCCTACAGTCTAGCTTCAAATTTGAAACTTTGCAAATTTTTTCTTTTCTAAAATTAGAATTCCGATTTTCTGAACTAAGGATTCCATTATTTATTTAAAGTTGAAAGTGTGTGTAAGTGTGTGTATGTGTACGCGCATGTGTGCGCGTGTGCGCTTGTGTGTGTATGCATGCCTGCGTGCGTGTGCGCGTGTGAAATATGCACTTTGGAAACGAAGTTTTTGAAATTGTTTGAGCGAGGCTTTCTAGTAGATTAGCCAGTATTATAATTAAAATTAAACAGAAATACTGGCGTTCCACCGAAATAGCTTTCAAAAATGTTATTGCACAAAAAAGACTTTGAAACATTTCAAAATTTATAAAAAAATTCTTTTTAATGATATCAATTTAATAGTGGTGAAAATGAAAACATAGATAGCAAAACCAGCCTATACCCACGCAGAAAGGCATTTGTAGAAATCAAAAACACACTAAAGCAAATCGCAATTAAACAGCCACAAAGCACAAAGCCCTAGAGAGAATGCAATAGAGATCAATCCTACAAAGAGGGAATTCAACCAATGGGCTTTGCGAATATGTCTTCGTTTTTATAGCTCATGTGACAGATATCGAAGGATCTAGAAAGATTCCATTTCTTGGTTCCTAATAGAGATATCGCCAAAATACTCCTTAACTGCCTGCGCTTTCAAGGATCTTTATTTTTGTCGTCAAAGTCATTAAATTCGCTAGCAGGTTTGTTGCCAAGATCAGACATCATTGACCAGACATCCGTTAGAAATATCTGCAAAAATCTTTTCCTTTTTAAGACACCAGCTACATAGGTGCAATATTACAGATTCGTAACAATAGGTTAAAAATGTATGGCTAACTACAGAAATCCAGTTGGACTAAATTGGACTTGGCTCTTTTCTTTATTTGGTGGTAAAAGGCTAATCGGTCAAATGAAACTGATCAGGGGGAGCAATCCTTTTTCGCTAAAAAGCGAATTTTAATTTTAAGATAATACTTGGGAAACAAATTTTACAAAATTCTAATAATGCTTTTTTTCTCTCTCTCTTTCACAGATGGTAATTCAAGAATGCAAACTCAATGAAACTCTTAGACAGTTGGGGTGTGTGCCTTTCTATGTAGACTACCCGCATAATGCGACGATTTGCCATTTCTGTGACAATTGTCCCAGTAAGTTAAGCAAGTCATTTCAATTTTTAAATCTTCTTTCATTTATAGAAGGAAGTGAGGCATTTTAGTGAAACTTTCTTCATTTAATTTTATTACTATTTTCTTCAGAATAAAAAAAAAAGATTTTTTTCCCCTTCAACATAAAGAGTTATCAGCAAAAAACATGAGGTGAAACTACCAAAACAGTTTCGAAATATTATTCGAACAAAATTCTCTCAAGACCTTAGGATTTGTCTGGTTCCAATAGATATGTAGCTTAAATGAATAAACTCTGAATAATTTCATAAATTATTCTCAAGATGGATTGATATTTTGTCGATTTAAAAGAGAATTTTTATAAATGATTAACATGAAGGATGAAACTCGAAATTACATCTGTTTTAATATAAATCCATTATTTTTTTTTCTCCGGAATACTAGTTTGGTATATCATACCAAACTTCTTGACAAAAAAAAAAAAAAAAAAAAAAAAAAAAAAAAAACTGTGTAGATATAGACAACCCTTCGATTTATCCAGTGTCTCAACTTTATGAGGAGAGAAGGTTTGAAAAATAAAAATAAAAGGTTCATCGAAAAATTATTTAATTCTTTTCCAATATCCTCATGTCATTCCAACCGGTACATAAATATAACAAAATTCCATTTTTCTATAAAGTTCAGCTTAATTTCGATAGTTTATTTCGAAACTAGAAAACAATTATCTTTCGTATGCCAAAATGATTTACCAAATACATATTAAATGAATGCAAACATTTGGTGTGTACTTATTCCCCTAGTCCAATCTATTTTCAACATATTTGCTTTAAGAACCAGCAACAGCATTTGTGATTTATCACCCAGATTTGAAAATAAATAGAAATTAAAATTACTTTTCAATTCGAATTCTTATTCAGCTCATATTCAAAAATTGTTTGTATTTTATTTTCTAAAGCAAAGAAGTATCGATGTATTAAATTTATGTTTCACACGGCGGCTGTTCATGTAACTTTTATTAAAATGCTTGAACTCCCCTCTCAGGTTAAGTAATGACTAATCTATAGATGTTGCATAAAAAGGTATAAATAAACAAAATAAATATCTATTATGTAGGTGGTATTTTTGATTTTTAACTTTAAATACAACAAAATTTTAAAAATTCAAAAAAACTTTGAATTTTTGAAAAAATAATGCAATTTCATATATGTGCGATTTAAGAAAATACAATTACAAAGTATTTCACAAAAATATGATAGTATTCGACTTATCTTTTTATATATTACAAAAAGAGTTAATTTAATCAATCTGCTTTTAAACCATCCTGAATATTTTCTAAGGAATTTGCAATTTCGAAACAAGGACTTATAAAAAAACAAAACACTTTTTCTGGTACTGCGTTTATTTTATTTCAACCTTTTATTTCTAAACTGTTAAAAGTTTAGTATCACTGATATGGTAATTTAACAGATTTCTTGCTTAATATTTTAATCTGATACTATATATTGAAGCTATACATTAGCTATTCGCTTAATGAAGTCAATACTTAAGCAACACTCAAAAATGTTTCTTTTTTGTTACATCGGTGTGAAATGCTTGCAAAAGATGTATATAGACGCTAAATCTTCAATGGAACTATCCCTTATAATGCACAATTCTTTGAACTCAAAAATCGGTACTTCAATGGAATCAAGCCTCCAAATCCAAGCGCTCTTTATGTGTTAGTATCATTTGGTTCTTTTTTTTAAATAGAAGTTTCAAAGGAGTACAGATTTTTTTTATTCTTATCTTATGAAATATGCTAAAATTGGAAGTGAGACTTGCGTTCGAAATTCTATTCATTTAAAATTTTGTTTTTCTTTTGCAGATGTAACAAAAGTGGGAGATAATTGTACAAACCTTTTAGAATACTATAACCAACCTTGTGAGTAAGTATTATTATTAACAACAGTATTTCGACAAAATTTCAATATGCATTATTTTCCAATAAAATAATCAAAAGGAACAAAATTCATTATTTTTACATATCTCTTGAATGAAAGAAATATTTTAAGAAATGTATTTTTCTAAGAGAATAGAATTTATTTTGTTTGGAAAAATATTTTTTAAGTAATTATTATTAATTTTTTTACTAATCAAAAGCGCGTCTTAGTCAATACCAAGGTATTTATTTCAGAAACCTGTTACTAAAATAGTAGATAAACATTTGAAATCTCATTATATTCATATATGGTTTATATCAGTCGAAATTTCAAGAAATTTTGCCATTTTAGAATACCATACGTAATTTTATCGCTCCAATTCAAATTATACAAATGGCAGTATAAAAGAATAATTTAACGAAAGCACGGTTCTTTAATAACCGTGACAAATTAAACTATAAAATCATAAATTAATTCTCCTAAATCCTTTTTTTTTAAATCTTGATAATAATTTTTTGAAATCGAAGAACTGTGTTAGTATTAAGTATTTTGAAATCTATATTTGTTCAACAATATTAATGAGTTCATCAAAAACACTGTAAATTCTTATATAAATTTATAAATTTTGAAAATAATATTTAAAACAAATAATTTGTAATATGAATTAAAAAACTTGTTTTACTATTTTTTTCCACATTTATGGAGATTAATACTATTGAAAGCTATTGTCTACTTTATACGCAAAAAAAATATTGTAATTAAATTTGTTGTATTTCTTAAATTATGAGACACCTTAAAATCATAAAAAATATATAATTCTAATGAATATTTATAAATTTTACTTTAAATACTACACCATATTATTCACGGAAAAACGTTTTTGTTATCTTTTTTCCTGTATATATGAAGATCAAAACCAATGAATTTTTATTGACTGCTTTATGTATAAAAGGCATTAAATTTTTGTTTGTCATATTTCATAAATTATGAGACAGTTCATAAAAGGATTTTTGAGATTCTAATAAACATTTACAATGAGTATTTTTTTTTTCAATTCTAAATTTTGTTACTGATGAAAAATGTATTCTCGTTCTGTGTGTTGTGTGATTGCAATACCGGTATACCGAATACCGGTATTTTGAGCCATTTGTACAATTTTGTAATACCGGTATTCACAAATTTAAATACCGTTTTTTCGGTATTTACTAGAAATTTTTTAAATTGTTTCCACTATATGATCAGGGATTGTCAACATAGCAAAATAGTATACGTTTTTGTTTTTATGTGTGCCTATTAATTAGACTGTGAATACAAAGTTGCATCATACAATCAAGAGAAGTGATAAAATAGTAGTAGTGAATCATCCAAGGAAGCGGGTCAAACTATTCTATTATATCTCCGAGCGATACTGCACACGAGCAAGATTCGTAGTCTATATTCATATCTGTGAAAAAACGGTTGTAGTTGTGCAGAAAGTACGTAATATTTCGATATTTTTTAAATCGCTGAATTTGTTATTCACATTGTATTTGCATATCATACTTTAGGGTTCATAATATTTTTCAGATTTATTATATACTAGCCGCCTTTGGCGACCAGCCGGTTCGCCAGTATTACCGCTGGCTACAATTTTCAATTAAATATTTTAAGTAACTGATCTCTTAATACATTCTCAAACAAAACAATTTTAATCTTCAAATTTTGATAGTCATACCAAACTTATACTGTTGTTTAGATCGTTTAGTTCAATTTACTCTATATATTTTGCTAATTTGTTGTCATTTCCGGTAAAACTTCAACTTTAATTTAAAGTGGAAATGATGAAATTGCAATTAATATAAAGATATTTTTTAATAAAACCAAGCGTTTTATTTTATTTATCATCTTTATTGCTATTTATTTATTACTATTATTATTGAATATGAGTATTGCAAACAGAATATCTCGGTATTTAAGTCTTATGTGTACTAAAAAATATTTTTGATAATTTATGTAATATCTCAAAGAATAATTCAACAAAAATTTCTCAGATTTAGCATAAAATTCAGTTTTTAGTTTTGCTTTCAAAAGGATTGAAATGAAATCAATAATAATATTTTGTTCCAGCCTATAAATATATTTCAAAAATTATGAAGTCTAAATTTAATGCAGTAAGGTATCATATTCTGAGAAATATTCTGGACACACCAGATTTTAAATAAATGAATGAATGTTTCTATTTTCCACGATCAACTAAGACTTATTTATGAAGTTTTGAATGTTAAAAATTTAAAAAAACTCAACATTTTCATAATTTTAGGCCAATTAATCTTGAGAAACCTGCGCGCTGATTGGCGTATTTTCTTTGAAACGATCGATAGAACATCTAAAATTATCCTTTTTTTTATTGAATAATGATATTCAAATTTTCATAAATCAGCCAGTTTAAGTGATTGATTTAGTTGATTGGAAATTAACTCTTTTTATTTAAAATATTAGTGTTTCAAGAACATTTAGTTATTCGTGATTTCCACAGCAGAAGCTTTATGTAAAATCAAAAATTTGTTATTTATTACAGCATTTATTGAATTAAGTTACATAAAATATAATCATTTTCTATTTAAACCATTTTAGTATATCTGTTATGTTCGTGCGTCAACAAAAATAGAATGCAGACAAACTTATTATGAAACTAAATCTTATTACATTGTAGATAATATTATCAAATTTACATCAACTTATTTTCATTCAAAATTCTAGCATCGTTTTTAAACAACAAATTAAAAGTTCCAAAAATATCACTGTTGCCAATCTGAATTTCACAACTATTTACAAAATAAAATTTATAATTATTAAAATAATCGTTTCCTACTTTTAAATAAAATATTTACGATTTATGTCGCAACAGATCTGTGTCTTACTAAAGGTTTACAAATTATCTGTGTGGCTATGATTTGAATGGATATCCTGTTCATATTAAACAAAACTTGCCTTAAAATAAAACTTATTTATTGGATTAATAATATAGAGAGTGTAAAAGATCATAAAATAATTTTTCTTGAATTTATTTTTTAGAAAAAATAATATTTCATATTTGTTTCATTTCCTACAGACACGTGACAAAAATTATATTTTTGCAAATTTTATTTCCAAAAAGATTTATTTTATTTTTAATTGGTGCTTTAATCAATGTGATGGCAACACTTTGAAAAATGCTATTTTTTTCCCATGAATGCGAAACGTTTATTTTTATTTTGTACGAAAGAAATTGTTTAAAAATAGAGTTAAAATATTTATTTAAAAATTCATTAAAAACAGAAATTTAATTTTAAGGTTAAAACATTGGTAGCATTTAAAAGATAAATTTTTGATCTTTAACTTGATGTAAAAATCTTTTTTGTGCGGTAATAGTTTCGGAAGTTATAGCAGAAACACGCCAAAATTTCGCTTAATTTTTAAATAAATAAAATTCTAATTAAAAATTCGAAAAAATAACCCCCAGGTGCACATTCCCGGCCTCCAAGGTATACACGTGCCAAATTTGGTAGCTGTAAGTTGAATGGTCTGGCCTGTAGAGCGCCAACACACACACACACACACACACACATTGAGCTTTATTATAAGTATAGATATACTTATAAATAATAACCCATAATAATGAAGAAGAATAAATAAGAAAACCAGTAAATAATACTTAGGTTTGGTTTCATTATTTATATGATGAAAAGAATATGGTGGCACAATATAAAAAATGTTCAAGAGTTATTAAATTGAACGGAGGAAATACAAGAGGACTCCATACACATTTAAAAAAGAAACATGATACAAATTTGTTAAAGAGGAAAGAATCTAATTGCGATAAAGGATACAAATTTAAGCAGAGTTTCTAAGCCCAAGCCATCAGGCATTTTAGATTATTTTGAAAAAAAAAATTGGATGAAATTCTAAGTAAAATGACAGCATTAGATGGTTTGCCATTTCGAGTGTTTTGCACTTCTATTGAATTAAGAAAATCTCTATCCGCCAGAGGCTTTAAAAATCTACCAAAATCGATTAACACTATAAGAATTGTTATAAACTACAGTAACGGTGTTCGCAGTTCCTTGAAACACGAAGTAATACAATTAAAAGTAAATGGTGAAAATTTTAATCTTACATTTGTAAGAAATAGACACTATTTAAATATAAATATTCATTCAGAAGAAAAATATTTGGAATATAGGACTGACACTCTCTAATAAAACTGTCAAATAAAACAAAGAATTACCTGTGTTTTCTTTCTTTTTCTGAAATTTCTACTACCGGTATTAAAACCGGTATCCCGGTATTAAGACATAAAAAATATCGAATACCGGTATTGCACTTTTGGTCCAATATTGCAAACCTTAGTTGTGTGTTTTTGCATTAATGTAAAATAATACGAATGAATTTTTATTGCTTACTGTATTTGCAAATGAAATATAATTATATTTTTCTTTGTTCAGTTTCATAAATTATATTATGAATGTCGAAGAGAAATTAGTTAATATTAAGAAGAAACTGGTAAGTGTTCAAATATCATTTTGTTTCAAAAACCAATTTTAAACTTTTTTCATAACATATTTTGTTTAAAAAAAATTGGAACTCAGATTAATTATTCTATCTGAACCATGTCCTTGTAAATGTAGCCAGATTAAGTTGTTACATGATATATGTATATAAATATTTAGCCTGAAAATTGAATGATTTTTTTTTTCATTTTGCCACTAAATTTTGAAAAGAGATCTTCCATGGAAAATGATGTAATTAATGTTACAAAATTTATAAGGAAATGAAAACAGGCCTTTTTCTTTAATATAATACAACTTCAATTATTTACAACTTAGAGATCTAACTGGTTAATAAGAATTTCTAAATTGTAGATAATCAAAATATCAGTTAACAGAGCCAGTACCAGAAAATAGAAATGAGTTTTTCATTTAAAAAAAAATAAAATCAACGAATTTTTCAGAAGAGGATTCAAAGTTAGTTTATGAGCCAAATTTCATGATATGAAAGCTTTTGAAAAATCGTTATAGGAAAATGTATCAAACAAAATATGTAGTATATATCCGAAATTTTTTATTTTTTATCTTTAAGCAGTTGAATAGGAATAAGAAAAATTGCATGCACTCTAATAGAAAATTGGAAAGGTAACTGATCAGAAAATGTCATGATATTGAACGGAAAAATTAAAAGGAAACAAAGAAAATGTGTTACAATCTCGGAGTCTCTTACAAAAGATTGAAAATCGGTTAAAGAATTTTTTAGAACGATAATACGAATAGTACATAAGATTTATTTTTATAATTTCAAATAAAAGATCTTGGGAAACCTTTTTGGAAAAGAAGAATTCGTGGTTAAACATTTAATTTCTATTATTCGATCAACCGAATGAATTACGATAATCTAATCGAGATTTTTACTGTAAATCCTACCAATCTAAAAAATTTAATAATATAAAATGAAATAATTTTATTTACATCTTTTCACAACAATATTAAAAAAAATTCTTGGGAGAAAAATTCTCTTCTTATTTTTCTTAGCTCAATTTTCTTACACAAGGTGTCTACATGTTGTACAAACACATGATATGGATTGATAACAGTAGACATACTCTAAATATATTCAAATTATCCTTTCTTCTTAATGTTTATCGATATTATTTCTTTATTTCGGGATTTTGATGCTTTGGGGTGATAATTTCGAAACCTTCTATCCGAAAAAAAAAAACAGTTTTTGCTTCAAATTGAAATAAAAAAGCCTTTTTATTGCTGCCATTTTTATTCTGCGCATTTTTCTATAGATTTCATACATTTTTTAATAATTATTTTTCAGGCAGTTTGAAAAATTATTTCTGATTTTAAAGTTTAGACAATTTACAAATAAATAAATTTGCAATGAGCTATGAAAAGGAAAGTTTACAACTTGAAGCAACATTTTCTCTTCTCAAAGAGGGAAAGATTTGCCAGAAATCGAAAGACAAAATTTATTAAACTTTTGATTGGTTATATCAAACAAGAATGCCAAAAATCATTGAAAATTATTTTTTTGTTCAAAACTTGACATGCTTTTTAGGTCTAACAATGTAAAATTCACTAAAAAAACCTCTGATATTTATGTTAAACATGCAATGAGCAATACAGAAATGTTGTCATTCTCCTGCATAGCAATGCCAAGTCGCCCATTGTTTACCAAATGCGCGATTTTCAACTACACTTCGAATGGATGGTATAGCACCATACTTCATTCTGCTCGCTTTGTATCTCGGTGATTACTATCTTTTTCTTCTAATGAAGGAGTACTTATTAGGGATAAAGTTTCTTTCAGATGCATTTAAAACTCGCATATTGAAATTTTTCTCTTAACAAATTTAATTTTGAAAATTGAAACTAAATTTTGAAACAAAGGCAAATACAAATACTCTTAGACAACTTCCTTGTAAAAAAAGCATTATTATAAGTAATAGCATTGTTCTTAATTTATTTGAGTATTTTTCTTCCAGAACATTGCATTATACTATTTTACATTGATCCAATTGAAAAAAAAAATGTTTACATGTAAGATTCTGGAACGAATTATTCTCCTTAAATGGGTTTCCATTGTAATAGAGAAATCGGAACTGGAACAAGAAATAACTAATAAATTTGGATAGTATTTTTATTTAGTTATTACTCCTATTAGATACATTACTTTTGCAGTCTTTTATAAATACCTCGAAATTTGACGACTGAGTAGTAATGTTATGCATTGGTATCCTCCCAGCTCCTCATTGTCATTTTCTGTAAACTGGTACTTTACAATGTTTTTATTGGCATTGTAACGCTTTACCTTGATCAACTTACATATTTTATATTCTCACTAAGCTGAAAGACAAAGCATCTATGAATAAATTCAATAAATTCAATAAGTTAAAGTTTTAAAATATATTTTATTTTAATTAAAGTATCAACGCGCTTGTAAATAAATGCAATAATTAAAATTGCATATAATTTTCAATTAATATGAATTAAAAAATGTGCATTAAATATTATTATTGTATTATCAAAAAATTGTATAATCGAATTGTACGTATTACATGTATTAAAAAATTCTTTGTAAATGTGACTTACTTTTGTTAAGTTTCCGAGTGTAATGAAGAAATTCGAATATGTGTATAAGAAAAATATCATATCTTGTCGATAGATTCGGTATAAAATATAATACAATTTTATAATTTTGGTGTGAGGACTACATACTAAATTCCAATCATCTAGTTTTCGGCATTTTTGAATTTTCATGTACAGTCATAACTTTAAAAAAAATTGCTAAGAGTGGTACATAATCAAAATTCATCAAAATATCGAGTTAATTTTTTTTTTTATTTCTCATATACTTATCATTTATGATTCAAAATAGTTGTAATAGAATAATTTTCTTTTTCTAAGTTCTTATTTATTAAATTCTGTGCAGTGTATTTTAATGTGTCAGGTAATTCATGTAATCAAATCTTGCCAAATGAATTTTTTTTTTCAGGAGAGCGGGTTTATGCGATGGAAAGAGGTAAGTAGACAGTTTCATTTACCGTGTATGAATTTACTGTGAAACACAGCACACCACAATATTATCTTCACAATAAAATTTGGAAATAATTTATAAATATTATTTAAGGATTGTAGATATTCTACATGAGGCGTTTTTCAATAACTGAGTTTCTATAGATATGTGGCGGATGAGTATGCGCGAGGGTAGATACTGGGACCTTGTGATTCGCAGCCCAGTAAACATGGTCATGATACCAAAGCAATTGCTCGGGTAGCGTAGTTGTTAACTGGCTTATAAGCTATTCACTACAGACTCGCACTCCAGTGAGTCGGAGGTGAGACGAACGATATGGCTGTTGAGTGATGAAGTATTCAGCTGTTGCATCTAACGTGTCCATTCCCATTTGAGAGGCGCCAAGCGTTACGTCGGGTGTGTGTGGGTGAGTGGTTGCTGTTGCTGCGTCAAGGGAGTCTAACGACTTTGGTTTGCTGTGGGTAGATGGTACCACAACAGCTGTGTGAATGTTGAAGGTTCATCGTCAGAGGTCACCAATGTAGCGAACTGTGATGCGCGAGGATAGAATCTGGGACCGTGTGGTTCGCAGCCCAGTAACATGACCATGATACCAAAGCATTTGTCCGGATAGCGTAGCTGTTGACTGGCTTATAAGCTATTCACTGCAGATACTAACATTTAATTAAAACATTCTAGATAATAACATTAATTGCAAACATTTTATATAAAAAGTTGAAAACTGTGTGATGGTATACTCTGTAAACATCTACTTTATAATTCTTAGTAAAATGTCTGCTGTTTTGCTTCACACTGAATCATCTGCTATTTTGAATCATATTAAAGCAGATGCCTTTATGATGCGTACTAAAATATATTTGGATATAAATTCAACACTTGCTATGTTTAATCACACTGAAACCTCGATTGTTTCGAATCATCCTAGGAAATCCGCTATTTTGAATCATATCATATTAAAAGCTGTACTAGTAAAACATCAATGTCTTCTAGTTAAATAAAATCTTATGCATGTAAACATGTAATGAAATGATCTTTCCTTATTATACATTACTTATCTTAAAAAATATTTTACAATTAAATTTTGTGAACATGTTTAGAATAAAAAAAGACTTGCCTGTATTTAAAAATGGTTTATATTTCTATAAATGCTTAAATTTCTCTTTTTCTCTTTTTAGACATTATATTTCAAAGAAAAAGGGGTAAGTAAAGAAATTTATTTCTCATTATGTGTATTATTTTTATAAATAGTCATGTTAATATAGATGAAAAAAAATTTACATGAAAAAAATTGCAAATTTATTTTTTTCTTCAGTTTAATTTAATATTCAATGTTGATTGGTTAAAAAGACCCTATGCAATAACGATACAAATTTAGCTTGACAAAATTGTTTAGTATTTAAATAAAAATTTCAAAAAAGTATTAAATGAATTGTTTTCATTGTTAAAAATAATTTTTCTTCATTTATTAGTGATTTTATCATAAAATTATAATTAAAGTGTAGCAACAATTTTTGCAAGGAGAGAAACTTTAAACTCGATCACAAGTCTGAGGAATACTTATAAAAATAAGTTTACTGAAATAATTTTATTTTTTGAGTAATTGCTTTATATTCAAAGGTTTTAAAAATAGAGAAATTTCATCAATTATCTAAGAAATTAACAACACACAAATCATCTCTTTTTTCCTATGGTTTATTTTCATTGCTCATAGTTCCATATCCACAAAGATATGCCAACTATTTTGTTTGCTTAATATTATTTTTTGCTTCAGAGGCTTATTATTCCTCTATCCGTCTTTTTTTACAATTGACACAAAAAAACTTCAACAATAATTTCAAATCTTTGTATAAACTTTTCAAATGAGATTTATTTATTGATTTTGATATCTACCCTAAATTATGCAACTGATATGCGCTTCCACCGTAATTTTGGTACAACATAGGCAAATTTGACTCTTGCGTTATTAAATCTACTTAGCCAACTAAACAAAATCAACAGGAAAAAAAGCCTTTTTTTTTTCAAAAAATTTTGATTTATTCATTGGCAAACAATATTACAAAAAATTACTTACCTCCCACTTGTTAATATCGGCAGAGCAATAATATCCTATGGTTAACTATAACTAATCTTGTTATCGACTTAAAACTATTCGTAAGATGCAGCGCCTTTCTTGACCTGACAACCATTCATTAGTTTTGGATACCAAACCAAACGGCTGGGATATTATGATACTGAAACTATGCAAAGAATTTAAAATTTGCTAAAAATATGAAATATCAACTATGTACTCCGGCGATGTTTGATATTCTGTTTACTGTATTTTAACCCTTTAAAGGGCCATTTTTTTCTAGTCATATTATGTTAAAATATTTTAGGCTTGAAATTAGAATTAAAAAAAGGGATTCATTTAGCTTATTAGATAAATTTAATTTGATTAATTAATTAATTTGGTTAGTTAATAATTAAGTAACAAATCAAGATACATCATTTTGTCTAAGATCTAAGATAAAGAACTGAAGCCTCTAAGTTTCTGACTTACTAAAAGAATTTGTCAGAACTTATGCCACCCTACATAATTTCAAACAAAGATTGATAAATTTGGTGGGAAACATACTTCCCACGGTCCTATAAAGGGTTAAAAGACATCCATGCTCAAGATTCCTGGTATAGCAAGACTCCACATACTTTGACTGAGAATCTAAACCATGAACTTGAATACAAGCCGGTATCATAATCCCACTACTTGAATTCAAAAATACAGTACACTCCCGATTATCCGCAGAATTGGGTGGCACGGCCGCCGCGGATAACAAAAATCGCGGATAATCCGAAAAAAAAGCTAAAAACGGGTATAGCAAAAGAGAAAACAGTCATTCCAACTTTGAAAAATCGTTTTATGTACAATAAAACGTAAAATAAACAGCAGGAAATGTTTAACTAACACTTAATATTTTAGAATATCACTTAAAACTAACCTAAAATGCATTTTGTTAATGAAAACAGAAAAGTGCTTTGTACTTACGAGAGGCGTCAAGGATACACAGAAAAATTAATACATATGTACTGTTTTAATACTGTAATGTATTATGTAATTACAAAAGCTACACCTTTTGAAACTACACCTTTAACTACACCTTTTTGAAGAAATCAGTCATTTGTGTTTGCTTGAGGGGAAAGTTCCGAGAAGGCCTGGGATATTTTTGCCATAAATAAGCACGATGTTAGCAAATTTAACGTTTCGCTCAGTTTTGTGAACATTTTTATTTCCTTGCTTTATGCTTGTACAAAAAAAAAAAAAATAAAATAAACTTTGTGCGGCAGGCGCGGATAATCGGGAGTCTACTGTATACGATGAATTTCTTTGAATAATATGTGGTCGATTACTGAAGAAATTATACGAACAATTATAGGAGCGAGAAGCACAAACAGAGGCAGCTTTCATGATGGTTTAGAAATTTTGATTTTTTTTTCTTCCTTTTTAACCTTGAAAATAATGATTAATAAATGCATAGTTTGGAAAAAATAAAAATAAAATGTCATTACCAATAGATATTTACTGAATAAATCGTCTCTGGTTATAAGAAAGTAATAATTAACACCAATAACCTCTTTTTTTAAATGCTAACTGATAACGTTCTAGCTGATCATTAAAAAATTTCTAGATTTTCTTTAATATCAAGTTCAGGTTGTTTACTTCAGTTTTTCGTAGCGAAGGTTTTTTAATTACACTGCTGAATAATTTGCGCAAAGTTCTGTTCAAACCTGTTCGTTATTATGCATGTGTTTTAATTAACTTTGGGAAACTTTTTGAAAATACAATAAAGATATATCTCAGCAATATTAATATGAGTGAATCAATTTTGGAAATATTGTTTTTAAAGGATATATTTTCATTTACATTTATAAACTTTACTCTTTCATTTATTAACTTTGCATTTTCATTTATTATGTCATTTTATAAAATTTATTTATTCACGTCTATTTTTTCTATATAGTATCCTTTATTCTATGTAATAATGATATTCATGAAATAATTTTAGAAATTTTCATGATATTAATTTTTGTCAGATAAAATCCTCTCTGATGATTTTAGTTCTTTTTTTAGTACGACTGTAGCGGTCAGAATGTTTTTAGCCGCAGGTAAGTTCTATTTCCATACTTTCATTAATGTTGTACCTGCATTTTTAAAAATAATACTCTTATTAAAATATAAAAAAAGATTGAGTTCTAAAGATAAACTTAAAAAATATAAATATAGAACATCAAAAAGTATAGTAATCAAAACACACCATTTGTTGAAACTTATTTCAAAATATAAATTGAACTTGATTTTTCAAAATTTGTGAATTCTAGAGCTTTTCCTTATTTGAATTTTCATAATTTTTTGGATAAATAATTTTTTTACTGGGATTCTGATCAGCTTTGAATTTGATAAAATCAAACATGATATTTTATCACTAAATGCAAACTTCCATTTCTTCATTTATTAAAAAAGAGGTCCTCTTTTTTTTCTTTTTTTTTTCATATTTATGTGATGTATTTGATTCAAGATACCTTTCAATTAAAAAAATCATTGGAAACATACGGTGGTCATTTAAAAACTATGCCTTTTCAATTTTCAAAATTTTGCAGAATTTTTCTAATTTCTTTCTTCTAAGAATTCGGTCACAGAATTTATTAATAGCGATCTTTACATTTTATATCAAACTATATATTATTCTTGTCAATTTATATCTAACCACGTTAACATTATCATATACACTGGTGTGCAAAACTTAAGCAAAAGGTATGTTTTTTGCCATAACTTCACGAGAAATCATCTGAGAGACATGAAATTCAGAAATGAGATACGGCATTTTATTCTGAAAGAATGACGAAAGCATAGTTGCGCAGAAATGAATACAATGCATACAGTATGGAATCAAACAAAAAAAGGCTTTATTGAACTCATAGTATCGTTACACATGATTGTCTGTCCAAGAGGAAGAACAGCAAGTAGATGTTCCTTAGTATGGGATATGCCCTCCCCTTACTGCAATGGTTGTTTCGCACCGTCTCCCCATACTCAGCACCAGATTGTCCAACAGTTCTTGAGGTAAGAGTGCCCATTCCTCAATCAGCATCTGTTTAAGTTGTCGGGAAATTCCCAGGAGGATGTAATCGTGCCGTAAGGCGTCTCCCCAAAGCATCCCACACATGTCCTATCGGATTTAAATCAGGGGAGCATGCCGGCCAATCCATTCGAGTGATATCTTCACTTTCCAGGAGCTCCTCAACAGCATGAGTCCTGTGTGGCCGTGCATTGTCATCCATAAAATCGAAGTCTGATCCAATGGCACCTCGAAGTCTGATCCAGACGCACATGGGGAAGGATCACCTCCTGACAATAGCGATCTCCAGTTACAGAACCTCTGTCGAAAACGTGGAGCTCAGTCCGCCCGTTCATCATAATGCCTCCCCAGACGACAACTCCAGGACCACCGAAACGGTCTCTTTCCGTGATGTTACTGGGATGAAACCGTGTCCCGACCTCTCTCCAAATCAACTGGCGTTGGGAATCGCTTGTGGCACTAAAACGACTCTCATTTGTAAAGAGGACACGACTCCATTGATGAGATGTCCAGTTTTTGTGCTCCCTGCCCCACTCTAAACGGTGCCGCCGGTGGAAAACTGTCAAAGGGATGCAGCGTTCAGGAAGGCGGGCGAATAGGCCACCTTTGTGAAGGCGTCTGGACACAGTAAAACGCGACACTTGTCGCCCCGTTGCTGCACACAGTTGCTGAGCAATGGCGCTTGCTGACTGGTTTCGGGTTCTTTCCGCCTGCAGGATGATATGTCGGTCATCCACTGCAGTTGTTTTCCTGGGGCGGCCACCACCAACCTTTCTCGCAGCTGTACCTGTGGTTTGGAAGGCTTTCCAAGCGCGCGAAACGACACTTTTGTTGATTCCGAACTCTTCAGCTACACTGGTCACACTACGCCCCTCCTCCAACTTTCCGATCATTCTTCCCCGTGTGAAATCGTCCAGGTGATTTCTGCTAGCCATATTTCACGAATTAACTCACGTGCACTTGCAGCGAATGTCTTTAATTGCGTCTCCGTCCTTCCTTTTATTGTAGTGTTGAGCTGCGCGAGCCTTCCGCACGTGTTTTGCGTACGCTCACGTCACCAGTGACGTTTTGTTCCTGATATTTGCATACGCATGACCTTTCTCTTGAATTACGTTTCATTGTACTGATCGCAAGAACTCCTTTTCTGCAATTTCATGGCTATCTGCTTAAAATTTGCATTGTTGCTTAAGTTTTGCACACCAGTGTGTATATATATATATATAGTACTGTTAAGAAAATTACGAATTCAAATTTTATGCAGTCATCTGTCTCTATTAGTCCTATTTAATAAAATATTCAAGGAATATTAATATTTTAAACGAAAAAGTGCTTGCTCTTTTGCTATAAAAAGCGACAGTATTATGAAATGTTGAATTTAATTATTTTTTACCAATGCTGAAAACGAAGTTCGTTGATTGCATAATCTTCTTTGAGATAACCACTGATGTATTCGAAAATAATCTAAAATAAAGGTTTTCAAAAAATTTTAACTTAATCAATTTTAGAGTAAAATTTTTTAAAAAAAATTTAGTGTATCAAGAATACTTTATTAAATATGATTATTTTTCTAAATATGACTAATACTGTTTTACTAAACATATCTAATACCAATAAATATGACTAATTACTATGTAAAAATTTAAATTTTGTAATTTTTTTCTGAAGTATATTTATTTTTCCAAAAAACATAAGATAAAATCTTTATTTATTTAAAGCCGTTTTCTATTTGGAGTTTTATAACAATCTCTAGCCCTTTAGAAATTAGCTATTGTGTTATATAATAATTTTTAAAAATTTCATTTCCCGCGATCTAGGATTTTAAAATTGCAAAAAATTCAAAAGCATCGTGGTTTTTCACTCTTTTTGTACACAAAATGGAGAAAAAAAATTAAATTAAAAAAATTCCCCTTACGCATTTGAACATAATAATTCAAAAACAGAACTAGCAAACTAGCAACATTTTGTTCGAAGTCTCATATTACTCGAGAAATCTGTACGTCTGTTCGCTTTCGAGCATATGAATTCAGTAACTCCAACACTCAATGGCATAGAAATATGCAATTTGGTATATGCTTCTATCATTAAAATTATTAATTTGTTTTAGGGTTTATACAAAAAACGACTTTTTGAAAAACCGGTTTTCGAATTCAATATTTCCAAAAAAACCGGTTTTAGCCGGTTTTCGAATTTTTGTCAAAGAAAATTGAATAGGGAAACATAAAATATTTTTCCCTGTTCTATTTTATTTGAATTTATATAAAATAACAAAAAACGAAATCAATTTCAAAGTCAAAATATAAAAAACAAAATTAAAGATTACATATACATGTTATTTACACAAAATAACGAAAACTCAAACGAAAATTTCAAATAATATTTATATTATTTTCACGAATTTTAATTTCTTCTAAGAAAATAGGATTTTAAAAAACATAAAATATCCACTGAACGGTGGCTAAGTCTCGTTCTTACTTTGGACATAATATTGCCTGGAATTGAAAATACTCGTTTACTAGTTACTGAGTTTGGCATCAAATTACAAATCTAAGTTTTTTGTTCTTTTATTCGTTTGTTCAAATAATGAAAATTCAGCTTTCAGTGTCTTTGGATTTGTAAGTTTTTCTTCAGGGTCTTCAAGAAACTAAACAATTATATTATTTCCGACAATTATTTTATGAACTGCTTTCAAATGATTATGTAGAGTGCTCGTAGATGATCCTGTGCAGCTCAACATTTTATTACAATGATTTCGGATTGCCTTGTCTATCCCGAACTTTTTGAAACCATCCCAAACTTCCGACTTACTCATTTTTATCTGAAAATGATATTAAAGTTATTGAATAAATATTTTCGACGTTTATTTTACAATATTACTATTTTAACTATTAATATTAATGCAATTTAAAATAATCTAATCTACACATTTTCTAGGAATTTTGAAAAAAAAAAAAAAAAAAGGCACTTCTTAATCTAATTCCGATGCCCAGCTAAAGATATAATTTATGTTAAAACGTTACGAAAGAAAATATGGAATATTTTAACACCCTGTGTTTTATTTAAAATTCCATTAAACAGAAGCCAGAACTTCTTATTTTACACTAATTTTTGATAGAAGAAATTTATATAATAAAATTTACATTTTAAAATGTAATATAGAAAATATGAACATAAAAATTAAACATACTTAATACTTACGTTATTTTTACCAAATATAACAACTTTATAATTTTGTTTCCAGTTTTCACTTTCACAATATAAGCAAACCTGTCGTGACTCGAAACGGTTCGGATTCTGAGACCACATTTCGACAATTCCATTTCATTAAGGGGTGAGACGCGGAACGATGAACACATTCGACCTTGGATTTCTCGCATTAGATACTTTTTTAGTTCTATTTTTTTTCACGTGTATGTGAGTGTTATGTCATTTCTGACAGCATTTTATTTTAACTGAATATTTTGTATTGATATAACTAGTTCAAGTAGCGTAAAAAAGCTTTCAGGAGTGGTACGAAGAAAATTTTATATGATATCATTAAATATTGTAATCAAGAAGCAGAAAACGGGGAATTATTTATTCCTTTTATACGTTCTTCGAAACGAGCCAGTCAAATTGCTGACGTTTCTATTAGCACCGACTTCATACCAATAGACAAAACATCCGACGAGAAGAAAGAGATTAACTTTATCAAACTTTTGTTTCACCTAGAAAAAAAAGTGAAAAGGGATGTTCATGAAAAACAAATTGACGAATTCGAGGCGCAACTGTGCAGTGCACAAGCACTGGCCAATGCAACTTGCAACGTTGAAAAAATGTATTTGCTGCCCGTTGCATAGAATGAATAGCAAATAAAATAAGTTCAAAATTAATTTTTACATAATAATATGAATACTTAAAACCGGTTTTCTTAATTTAAAAACCGGTTTTCGAATGTGACAAATTTACTTTAAAAAACCCGTTTTTTAAAACCGGGTTTGAAAACCGTCAAACCCTAATTTGTATCGTAATTTGCACAGTGATTGCGTCAATGGGGTTTTCGTCTTTTCTTGTGTATGTGAATGCAATAATTCTGAAATGCAACATGCTAAAATAATAAATCTTCATATATGTTCCTCACATCATAAATGTAGATTTGTATCTTATTTCGGACTTGATCAGAAGAAGAGAGACTGTTTCAAAACGCATAGTCAATTCTCTTCATTATACGAAGTAACTGCACACAAAATGCGCCATCTAGTGAAAAACACGAGAAAATAGCTTTTCATAGCAAAAATACCTATTATCTAAAATTTAAGTCATCCAGTCGTAAAGAGAAGATCTATGACCAAAAATAGATTTAAAATTTACAGTACAATAGATTTGCATAATTTTTTATTTAACTATCAAGAGCATGACAAATCAGCAGAAGTATTGTCCCTCTAACTTTCTTGCATACTAATACAATCGGATATATTTTGTGCTTCAATGTACTATGAAAAAACTCAGTATGAATTTTGGATGTCTCTCTTCTACTATATCTAAAATTGGCTAATATGATTACGTCTAAAATATACAATATTGATAACAAGATAACGTATTAAACTCCTTTTATTGTTGAATTTTGACTTATTGCCTTCACATACTCGCAAATATATGTATCAACAGATGGTCAATCCTTTGACGGATTGGCCCCAGAATCAGATACATATCTAAGTTCTAATGATAAATCTATTTAGTTAATTCTATTTATTTAAATAATTGCATTTATGATTTAATGTGTTTACATGGATTTTGGTGGTCGAAAACGCACTACTCGTGAAAAAAAAATCACATATCGAATGCCATAACTACAGCCCATTTCATTTTTGAATTATCGTGTTCTCAGACAACCAAATATATTTCCAAACAATAAAAAAAATTTTTCTTTGACTCAGCGAGATGGGAACATTAAACCACGAAGTCGAATTTTTTGCGTATTACAATTATTTTCTCTTGTGTATTTCGTATATGAGAAACTAAAAACGGGTAAATTATTAATGTGTAAAAAGACTTTGGTAATGAAGAGCGATGTTAATTAATCAAATTTCTTAGAAGGATTATTAAAAAAATTGTGTATACAACGAAACTTCTTTATCCAGTGAAAGGGAAGTTGAATGCTTCTAAACTATGGCTGAACCCTATAAGAAACCAAATCCAAAAAACATAGATTGATTATTTTAGTGTTTTAAAGAGCAATAACCGATATAAGCTCTATTATGCGAAATAAGCACACATTTTACAAAGCAGTTGCTTCTCCAGATAAACACTTAAAAATCTATGTATCAAAAACGCTAACGTACGTGGTACAGAAATCGTGCTTATTACTAATTATAGAATGGCAACAGTCAAATATAAACAAAAATCATACGAATTTCAGACTTTTTCATTCACTGGACAACTTTGCAGCTTTACTGAAGCAAACGCTTTGCTTAGATAATTAATGGAGCTGTAAAAATATTATTAGAAGTGTTATGGAGACAGTCCGCCATGTCACCAAAGAGGAAAGAAGATACCAAATTAGAAATCAATCATAGGAACGAAAATATAAAAGAAATCAAGAAATTAGCTTCAAGCAGAAAGTTCAAGTGCAAAAATAGGCTTAATCATTACCATATAAGTAATTGTGGTAAGACTTAAGATTAATATACGGTTTCTCGCCAAGCAAATAAAAATCGTGCCAGTCTTCCAAAACTCTTTAAAAGTCTGAAACCCTGGTTGTATACCAAAAATGTTAACAAACGGCTTTTAAAGTTGCAATAAAAAATTGTTATATTTATATATGGCGAGAAATCGCTCCATAATTTTTCAATTTTGACCTCAATATATTAATTTAATAAATCTAGTCGTAATCTTTATGTCTTGCCTATGGAAATTAGCTCTCACATCTTTTAAAACTATTTTCTTATAAATGTTCTTTTTGTATTATCTTAAGACTAAAAAAATTAACTTTTTAATTATATAAATTTCATTTTCGTACAATTTTTCATTTAATTTTATAAATATGTTTAATTTAATTTGAGACGCTATCTGAAACAATATTTTTAATGCTGCGATGGAATTCACACTCTCCTTCAAAACATTTAAGCCCGTGCTTTTACCAATCATTAAGTCAGTAGTAGGAATTTTATTTTCACTTTCATTTCGTAGTTTAAACACTTTATTATTTGCAGAAAACTACTGTAATTGAATTCACGTTTTAAGTCATATCGAATTAGAAGATGAAGTATTTTTTAAAGAAATACATCCCCTATTTATAATTAACAATTATTAATAGAGAATTTTAATAATCTTGGAGAACAAACTGATCGCCGAAAGCGGCTAGTTCTGAAATGTTTTTTCATAATTAATCATTGCGTAATAAGCAATCTATTGTGTCACGGTTTGTAGTTAATTTAATTTTGAATGCCAATTGCATACAATTTTCTAGAATTCTATAGCGAACTCGAAATCCATAACAGTCATGCACAAAATTAGAAACCAATGATTAATCGCAGTACAATATATCTCTATAAAAATTGTTTTTCATTGAAATAGATTCTATCTGTTGGTAACAGACGCATCTGTTCTGTAAAAAAATATACAATGAAAAAATAATTATAAAAATACCAGTGTTTAAAAATTTTTAATAAAGTTTGTTGTTTTATTTCTAGGTGCCAAACCATTAACGTTGAGGTTGTATTCGATGATTTTGAGATTACAAATATAACTTATATTCCGAAGTTCGAGGTAAGAAGTTTTTGTTAAAATATTTATCAATACAGTGTAAACAGTGTAAATTAAATGTCACTGACTATTGTAAACATTGTAGAATAGATTATTACATTTGAAAATAAATTGATTATAATTATCGAAACAATATAATAATGAGCATGAAAATGAAATTACATTTTTTTGTAGAATGGTTGGCTGACATATTTAACGAAATTGTGACAGTAAGTTTATTTACTTCATGATTTGGTATTTTTTACGTATTCTTATTTAACTTCAAAGAAATTTTATAATCAATCGATCTTTCATTTAATTTCTGATGTGAAATTTTATACATTTATCAGCTTTGGAATGAATATATTGTTTTAATATTCTTTCAATCTAATTTTTAATTGCCCTGTCAATATAAATTTTAATTCCATATGCATTACACCATCAAATAATAAATTTGAGAAAAATTGATTTCAGTATTTCATAATATTTTCAATGATTAATTATATATTAAGATTTAAAAAGAAAAAAAATTAAAGTAAAGTATTTTTACATTTTAGTACATTAAAAGCATATATATTTTTTAAATTTCATTAATTTATTTCACTGAAGTAAAAAATTTTCATTACTTTTAAGATATTTTATCTGGAAAGAAATTTTATGTAATTTTGGGTTCCACGCCATTAATGCAAAAATCTAGAAAAATGAAATATTAGCATTTTTATTATTGATATTACAAATCTATATCAAATTGTGGACCTAATTCATCTCCAAATGTGGATATATCCATTTGTATATATGTAAATGCAGTTATTCAAAAATGCAACAAATTAATTTAATGTGTGGTTTTGTCTCCAGTTTTGCTTCCAGTCAGTAAAACGGAAGATAAATTATATCCTGAAGCATAAAATGTGACATATTAAATTATTATTCGATATAAAGTCGAGAGGTGAATAACTTCAGTAGGTTTTTTAAAGCAAGATATAGATAATTATTTTGTTTTGTTGCCAATATTCATATTTTAGAATATAAAAATATTTAATTTAACATATGATATATTCCAGAATTTTTTTTTATTATTATCTCTCGAATTTCTGTAATTTTCTCTTATTAAAAAGAATCATGCTAAAACGGCAGATTTCTGTATTCTATACTTCGAAGCATTCTTTTTATTCTCGAAAGTGAATAAACTTCTATTTGTTGCAATAAATTTTATTTTTAGAAACAACAAGATTTCCGCATATATTTGTCAAAAAAAAACATCTTTATATTTAATATTTGTTGCCTTTTCTTTTTAGAGTCTGGAACTATTCAGTGTCATTGGAGGGTACATGGGAATGTATTTAGGAGTTTCTATCGTTGCATTTTACGACTTCGCTGAATTGACAATTGGAGCCATTTATAGTGTTGTAAAAAAGCGCAGAATCGCTAAGAAGAAACTGAAAGAACAACAAAAGAATGCTATATGGTTCATTGATGCAGCTACAGAAGATATAACCGAAAACAGACTTCGAAAGAGAAATAAGATCAGAAATATTTATACATAAAACGGATGTCGTCTAATGCTTTTATTGCAGAGGCAAGTGCTTGTTCCTGTGATGATCGTCACGGCGAATTTCTTGTGCAAACGCTATTTTTTCTGTAAATCATCAAACATAGTGCATCTTGCATTTTAAATGACTATCTAATTGTAATAAAGTATGATACTTTTTTTGTGGAAAAAATTACAACAGAAGTCTTAACAAATCAAGCATCGCAAAAACATTTTTACATTAGCTTAAATATATCTGAAAGTATACAGTTCAAATAATCAAATTTCTCTTTGACTGTATAGTAAAAATTATCCTAAATATAATTTATTTATATCAAGATAATAATTCTATTATGTAATAAAAAATAGTATTTACTTTTATCTGTGAATTTGCGATTCTATTTCGAAAAATACCATGGTGTAAAAATCTTCCAACATTTTAAATAATTCAGAATTTTTGAGCAATTCCCTTATATGCATGCATGCGTACATATTTTCAGAAAATTTATAAACATAGCATATAAAAAATGCAGTGTAACTCATATATCGAACTTCTACTTATCGAAAATACTACATATCAAATGTTTTCAGAAATCTTAGGAAAACAATTTTTGTATGTCAATAGGATCAGTTAATTGGGGATAAATTGTGCATATTTTGTCCATTTCCCCAAATTTAAATGACCGTAGAAGATGGAAAATATTCTTATGATTCATGTGAGTGTATAATCAAGTTCAAGAGAGCTCAGTAAACAATGCCCTTTTTTTTTCTCAAGTTCAATTATTTACCATCCTGTCTCAATTACAACAGCGTTTTTATTTACGCCAATATATTCTTAATTACTTCAGAAACTATGGGATAATTGGGAACAACTAATTTGGCGTTTGATCACAATACGAAATGGTTTGAAGAAAATATATTTGAAATGATAGGAAACTACTGCTCATTGCTTCTGAATTTATTTTATCGCCAATTACCAATTGCTCTGAAGTATTGCTTTTTTATTATTTTTCAATGAAAATATATTCTGTTTCATAAAACATTACATAGAAATTATAACTATTATTGAATACTATCAGTTTATAATAATTTATAATCATTTTGTCCCAATTTTGTGGTAATTCAATTTCATAGAGAAAAGTACAATTCCCACCTCAAATAGAACGTTCAATCTCCTATTTAACTCATTTTCTTTAATTTAATCATTATCTCTACTCTTAAAAATAATTATACAATATTATTAAAAAGTTTACTTAAGCAATAGAATCTAGTAAAATGGCTTTTAGTTAATTGAAAAATTGAAACTAATATGATTGAAAATCTCAAACTAATATGAACCATCGAAACAAATTTCCAACTCCCAAAAGTGCTTTTTTAAGCTGTCCCATACTGTTGACCCTCGTTAACTCCATTTATTTTCCTCAGACATGCGGATAATGGGTCTTCATTCTGATATCTTCAACATAATTGATCAAGATACACATATTTGCTAAAAAATTAAACATGAATGTTTCGAGATAAATCACTTCTTTCATCTGCAGAAGTACCATTTATTATTGAAAAGAGTCAAAATCGTCATCTTCATATCCCTCTATCAGCATCATATATTTTTCTTCCTCCTCAGTTTTCTTGTTTTCTGACATATTTGGCCCCAAAAGTATTAAATAATTATTAATAAGCAATTTTCAATCGTAAAAAGCAAAATATATCAAATCACGAGGTAGATTTTTTTAAAATGTCAATTGTTAATTTGACAAAAAAAAATGAATATTATTGACGGGGTGGAATGCCATCACATTCTTAGATTTAATTTCGTTTCTTATATAATAAATTGTTCCAAATGCATGAAATATGAAGTTTTTATTATAAAATCCTCTTTTTAATTATCCATAATGACAGTTGTTAGCGGTAAATTAGAACTGTGTTATACTTCCCAGCACAATGTTTGAAAATGAAACTGAATCATAACCATAATCGTTATATCCTAAAAATTCAAGAAATACATAATTTTTCACTTTTTTTTTTTTGCAAATAACCGATATAGAAAATGAATAGAAACATTTTGATTCTCTGTATGATGATTCTCTGTATCAAAATTTCTATATATCTTCTGCTTTTTCAATTTTGTTACATAGAAATGTGATTGCATTAATTTTTAAAAATATATTTCTATTTACTAATTTTTGATATACTTCTTGGAAATTAGAAGGTGTACTCTTTTAGACGGACTATTATCCTGCTAAAAATATCTTAGATCTAATTGTCACAAATTAACTAAGCTGTAGGAGAAAATATCACGCTCAATGACTGAGTATTTAAGAATATATATATATATAAATCTGTAGCGCACTATAAATGAAAAAGTATATAGTGACATTAAAAGTAAATAAGAAAGGCGCGGATTTCTGTAAACTAAAAAACTTCATGAATCAATTCAAATCAAAACTAAAAATGGATCGAAATAAAGATCTACTAATAGAAAAAAATGTATTGTCAATCACAAAATTAAAAAAAAAGGTTACAGAATAAAAACAACGGAAATAATATCTTAGAATATAGTGAATGTGTTATTAATTATGGCTTACGAAGTGAGAGAATATAATGAATCAACATAATAAAAGGTGCTGATCTGAGTTCATTGATCTTCACTACAAACAAGCTTTTAAAAAATATAAATAAAACGTGAAGTTTAGGATCCCATAATTAATTTTATTCATTCTTAAATATAAAAAAATTGAAAAATTATTCATACAAAAAAATTTCAAGATTATATATGCTATTTTAAATATTCAGTTATTGTATTACCCGAGCGGCACCTCAGATGTAGGGATGAGAAGCTTCCGGTAGTATTGTTGGCTCTCAATTCCCTGGTAGGTACAGAAATAGTGTGGGATAGATCACTCCTTACAAATGAAGGAGCGTATCTCCTACGGGAAGTGTGGAATTATGGCAAGTGATGGCCCTTAGTCCGATTATTCAAATTTGCCATATGCCTTTGGATGCGTAAGTAACCTCTTTTGGCTTTGGAAATTCACTGATGGGATAAATATTTATCTGTAGCATTTTATGACCAATATTATAGAAATGTCAACTACTTATATTTTAATGAACTTGCGGAACATCGTTGTATTGAAGTCCTTGTTTCTGAAATTAATAATCAAATTCCATTATTATGAATTAAATACGTGACAGTTATATTCCAAAATATAATCCTGCATGAGCAATAATTAACTTGCATTGGTTGGATAGAAATTGTTTTTCAGAAAAAAAAGAGCATTTAAATTGGGGGGGGGGGGGGATAACTCCAGAATTCGTAATAAAATAACGTAAAACTCAGCTTTAAAAATATTTAAAGTACTACAATTTTTTTAAAATTTAATATTCAGCAGAAATTTACGTTCAGGTCATTTTGTGACTCTATTTGGCCATCCAAAGATTAAATAGTCAATTAATTCGTCCATTCATAAGAAAGTGTTCGTGCAAAGAGTAATATTGGTGAAACGAATAATTCCATTGGAAATGCCCAAGAAGTGTGAGGTTGAAATCAGATTATATCATGCGCTTTAAAATTATTCCACTGAAACTTTTTTCGAAACATTTAAATAAGTGCAGTTTTAAATACAGAAAAAAAAAATTGAATTGTTTCCGAAATTCTCGGATTCTTGATATTATGTGACGAATTGGAAGGAAAAGCCTTTTTTTAAATTCGTAACATTTCATACACAACTTGTTTTTCTTTGAATTTAAGAAAATATAAGTAAATTTTCGAAATTATATTGTTGATATTTGAAGTGTGATTTGGGGGAACAGATAAATTGTTTTTCATTTACAATGAATAAAATGCGAAGTTATTTCAATATTTGATGTGTCTACTCTAATCGTGGCTAAATAGGCAATTTCTAAAAGTTGTCAAGTATTTCAAATTAGAAAGATAATCTAAATGGAATAAAGAAGTAACCGATATTGTTTGGGACTGTAAATGTATTAATAATATCAAGTAGTCAAGTAATTACATTTAGTAATATATATTTGACAAATCAACATTTTAAGCAAAAACAAAATCTTCACATTTAAAACTAGTTCAAGTTATGAATTTTCGAGTATCACTATTCTAGACTTTTTTACACCATTTTGGTGCCTCACGTCGGAAAAGATCCACCATTAAGTGGGTAGTGCTTGATTGAAAAACCTTAAAGTAATAAAACACAAAGTGAAAAAAATGGAAGATTTTTTTATTAAAACATTAAGTGTCAAAAATTTTTTACTAATTATGTTTCATAAGACTTGAGAAACTGCGCAAGAATTCTTTTTTTTTTTTGTTCTTCTTTTTTTTGTAATTTTTCCAGCAATATATAGATATTGACTCAAACAACATAAATTATAATTATTTTATATCACTTAAAATATTTTTCTAACTGGAAAAATTTGCTTATTCTAAGGATATAAAATTAACTATCGGACCACAATAAAGTTGCATATTCTGCAAAATATTTTTAGCTTCTTGTTGAGTATCGGCGATGATAAATAATGATGATAAATTCTTTGCAGAAGAATTTTTTTTTCTAATTCTTTTCTTTATTAATTAAATATCTTATAATATATGTATCTTTGAAAATTCAAAGCACAGTTCAACAAATTTTAGATCACAGCTGCTCGCCAACTCTGAATAGATATTATGATAAAAAGATTTTAACAACAGACAGAGACATATTCTTTCTGTTTTATGTTAAAGATATTGATTTTAAATATGTTTGTCTAAGTCCATTAAGAATAATAAAATAAACTGTAGCTTGATTCATATTTCATTTTTTTTAATAAATCGAAAATAAAAATAAAACGAAATGCTATTTAGTGCTATAAATATAAAACACTTTTTATTAATTTTTTTTATTTATAATTAAGCATTTTCTTATATTTATTTAGAAAATTATATTCCGTTTATCTGGAACCTATAATGGCGGCTTTATAAATCATTACTATTTTTCTAGGAAATAAATGTAATTGTTTCATATATTGCAAAAATAAAAAATAAGTAAAGGAATGTGTATCATAACAAATACACATCTTTACCATCTGATTGTGAACATTTAGTAATGCAAGTATTTATAAAGTTTGTTCAGTTTGCAAACATTTAATAAAAGAGTTTTGAATAATAGTGGGTAAAAACACAACACAAGTCATTAAAATCACATTATTTGAAACATCTGTGACCATATTCGATGCTTTTGAAAATGCATTTGAATGTTGATTTTTATGCAAATACACAACAGAATTCGATGTAGCATGTTTTATGCGGTGGATTTGTTGCTTATATTTTGAAATTGTTGCTAATGATGATTTAATGATGGATATTATTTTACGATTAAATACAAAAGTATGATCTGCCTTTTGTAAAGAGCACTAACATTCAGAGACTTTAGGTACATTGTCCGATGATTTTGTAACGATAGCAACGTTAGCTATGAACACACAAATTAAAAGTTTTCTAATACAGGTGCTAAAATATTTAGTTTAGAATAGATAAAGAGCAAATACTTCTTTGCCATATTTCCGTCTGTATATTAGTTAGTATTTCAATGCTTTAAGGCGTTTTTCAAATATTTTCAACATGATTCCGGTTTTATTTAATTTTACCATAATCTAAATTTTTTTGAAATTATTCAAACGGACATAAAATTAGAAAGATTTTAAAATATTTGTATATTGAAATAGAAATTGATGTGAAGTAGCTTATTTAGAATAATAAACTATTTCGCTAGGTAAAAATTATTCACTTTTGGAAAAAATTTGAAATTAGCAAAACATTTTTTAGGAAAATCTGATTTTTAAACAGAATTTTTTGTTACAATATTCAAAGATTCTAAAGCAGAAATAAGCAATAATAGGCTAAAAATTACACGCAGTTATGTAAAAGAAAATTATCTTTTAAGTTCACTGAGATATCGTTGTTATTGTTGTTTTGCATAACATTTAGTATATAAAAATGAATTTTTGTTTGCTCGTATTTTTTGCGCTATCGTACCATTCATCCGATTGCGATAAAACTTAGCCACCTTTTTGCTCGGACTTGCACAAAGGCTATAGGCATAATACAATTATTATATCTAATATATAAGAGTGAATTTTTGTATTTTATGCGCTGCTGTACTGTTCATCCGATGGCGATAAAACTTTGCCAACTTATTGCTTTGAACTTAGAGTCAGATAGCCAAGAAATTTATTCGTTTTTGCTGAAGATGGGAAAACAGAAAATATTTTTTACTCTAAAGTATACTTGAATAAAGAAGTAAAAAAATAGAATAAAGATTATTTATACTTCTCCTTTATTTGTCATTCAATTTCAATGAATGTATTCATTGTCGGCAAGAAAATAAATATATTCTTTCTAATCAAACAATATAGCTATTTCAAATTTCAAACGATATTTCCAAAATTATTTCTGCGGCAGCAGCGCGTCAGGTAACAGCTAGTTAAGAATAAAATTCTGATACTGTATATTTGCTGAACTATTTATTGCAGTATGTATTATGCAATGAAATCACGTTAGGTAATTTTGAATTACACTTTTAATTAATGAACCTTAATTCCATAAAAGAGTGATATAGCCTACCTCTGAAGAATTGGCAGTTCAATGTAAAAATTATGTAACATCAGAAGATTCTATTTTAATAAGTTAAAAGATACACGCGAATTAAAATCTGTGAAATTTGCACTGTTTCGCTTCTTTATAACATGCTACAAAAAATATACACGTACTGAGAAATGGTGGGGAAAATGCATTGAGTTCAACTCAAATATATTTATTTCAGCCCAAATTCTTCACGATGCGCTTCCCGTTTCATACTTCTCTCCTTTTCAGCAAATATGCTTGTCTGTCTGAGATTAAAGATCAGCCATCGCCAGATCCATATTATGCATATGTTCCCGACAACTAATTGCGATCATTTACAACTAGTTGTTAAATTAGGTTGTATTTTTGACCGTTACTTATTGCGGTACACGTGATAAGGAAAAGACAAACTATTCCTTACTGTATAACATAACTCGGTTTTCATCATAAAAATCAACAGACTGGTTACATTTTTATTAGGTGCCTTATATTTATCAAGATGGCTCAGTTTTTGTTTAGAAAATAAAGAGGGAAAAAACGATATTTTTTCGGGATATATTTTTAAAAATTCAAATAAAATATTGAATTCTTCTGTCTCCCTATTCAATGTAAAACTTTTTGGGAATAGAGCGTTTGTAAATCTGCTGCTCAAATAAACACACCTGAAGCTCGAACCACTTACCAATTAATTCATATCAAGAGACCATCTTTCTTTTTTTGCCAGAATTTTAAAGAAAATTAATGACTGCCTTTTTAAAAAGACCTTTATCTCGTGTAATACTGACATTCTGGATATTAAAATTCTCATAACCACCAAGATAACTTTGAAATTTCTTCTTTATTACATGATAGGATACTCTTCGGTGACTTCTGGTTTACTGATTACATTGATACAGTTAAACTTCGCATAACGTGCGAAACGGGATAACTCCCTTAACGAGCGATGTTTCGCAAAACGGGTGACGTTTGCGACATCTTACAGTCATATTCAGAATTCTGATTTTGTCTCGGATATTAATCTATTTTCAAGGCATGTTTCTTATTATTTTTAATGAAAAGCGAAACTGTAAAATTTATACTTAAGTAAAGCATAAATTAATGTGAGAAGCTTTAAATATGATTATTTCACATTACGATATGAGGGGAAAATATTTCAATAACATGCAAGCGCAAATACAAATATAATTAGAACTTGCATTCTTTGTCACAGTATGTAGTTGTATACGGAAAACCGTCTCAATATAATATCAGCCTTCTAATGAATTAACAGGGATTCTAAAAGCATGGAAATTGCTGCATTGTATTTTGAGAAGAATCACCTAATAAGACAGTAGTTATGAGTTCTACAAATTTATTTAACGATAATGCTGTATCTCATTTTCGCCAAATTTTGGTGTATGCAAAAACGAATATCTTTAGATAACTTTCTGCTAAAAAGGTATGTTTAGGGGGTGATCAAGAAATAACAGGAGGTGTTCGGAGCCCTGTAGCGTGTTATGTACTGGAAGAAATATAACAAAATTTGGCCACCATACACATGAAAGTATGGATTTCGAATTATCAAGGAAAAAAAATTAGTACCAAATATTGCCGTTAGGGAAAATCCTGACGCTACGATCGAAAACTTTATTATGTAATTTGCTTATATGGGTAATTTGTGACATGAAATTGAAGATAAAAGGAAGGGTTGCGGGAATTTAAGTCATTTTGCAAGAATTCACCTGTCGATTGCACTATCACTACGTGAACGTGCCTTATTAGTCAAGCTGTTTTATCAGCGGGATGAAAATGCCAATGCTGCTCTTCGTGAATACTGGCGGTTGAAACAGTTACTTAGAGGACCGATGACATAACTATCTTGAAGAATAGTTGAAAGATTTGAAGCAACAGGAATTCTTGATGTACAACTAGACCGATGACGTTAAGATATCTAGCAGGAACAAATTGAAGAAGTTGCAACTGCCGTTATAGATCAGGCGAGAGCTAGTAAGCAGGGTACAAGCAGTGCACGTTCAATATTACGACAAACAGATATCCCGTTCTTGACGGTGCAGAAGATATTGCGTAAGATCCTGAAATTTTATCCGTATAAGATAACACCATTAACTGATGACATTGATCTGAATCTTGGCAATTTTTGATTGTGGGGAAGTTCTGTTTCACTTATAAGGCGTTGAGTATCAAGGACATTTTCCTGACATTCCTACTTTAAAAGAACAAATAACGTTACATGTCGACGAAAAAATGCCGATATGCTGCAAGTCACCGCCGAAAACCTCGTGTACCGCATGCAGTTATTGGAACATCAAGTTGGTAGCCGCCTTGAGGATCCAACGAGGTTCTATTGTGTACATCAATCAGTTTTGAAATTCAAATTTATTTCACTTTAATAAACAAAAAATTAACTGTTATTAAAAGCAAATAAATGTGATAGAAAAAAAATTATAGGATAGTGCGAAGGAGATACATTTATATTTCGATTTAATTTTGATGCTCAGATATGATTAAAATGCGCTGAATTCAACGACTTACTTAATGATTAATGACTTAAATGATTTAACCCTTAAATTCAAAAATAGAAAAAAAAATGGTATTCTAAAAATATTATAATTAATTAAGTTCATTTTTTTATTTTAATAACATATGTCTAATATAAATTACAATAATTATACATAATTTATCATTAATTATAAAACACATATATTAACTAATTTTCAAAGAAGATGATTATCCAGTAGGCAAAAATATGGATTAAAAATTATATCTAGAATATGAATCTATAGAAATAAAAAAGCAGATTTTTGAATTTGTTTTTTAAGAGAAAAATAATCAGGAAAGCTTATACTTTTAATTTCAAAATAATAGGAAAAATCAAATTTCTGTCTTCTTTTTTAAGAATAATAAAAATAAGAAAAATTAATTACAGTCATTGCAGGAAAATGAGGTACCTAATGTCAAAATAATATTTCATAATTACTTTTTTTATATTTTGTGAAAATTGAAACAAAAATTGGTATCATTAAAAACGAAATTTTTTTGTCGGTATATAAAAAAGCTGAAATATTTATTTAGAGTTAAATAAGTATAAAAAATAGATAGAAATTTTGCTTTTTTTTAAAAGTTATTCTGCTTAAATTTACAAATACAGATCCACAGGTAAACAGATGTAGTATCAAAAATAATTTTTCTGGAATTAAAGGGAGTGAGTCTCGAACATGAAGATTCATCATTCTAAAAATAATTTTTTTTTTGCAATGCAATATATTTTATAACTTCGTTTTCAAAGACTGAGACGGATTAGATAAATGGAAAACGTGAAAAGAAAAAAAACTTAGTTTTTATTCGAATATTGTTACAAATTGATTTAAAAATAAATTTCCATATTTTATTTTCATGAAAGAAAAATCTCTGAACAAGTTAGAATAGTTAAATGGATGCCGTTAGAAAGTTTGACGTTGAAAATTTTACTTTGCATAAAAATTGCTTTTGTACGATTGTTCTTTCAAAATTTAGTACCAAACATTAAAATGTTATCCAATTATAAATTAATTTTGAAATCTAATTTTAGAAATTTTATTTAACGAAATAAAAAAAATTAAATGTCATAATGAATTTGAGAAAATTTATGAAATAAGGACTGTGCTTTACCGTGTAGAACAGCTTATTGGTGATAAGAATAAATATAACTTTTAAAATACGATCGAGCGAATATAAAATTTGAAATAAAACTATTGGGAAGTTGTTCAACTGCTTTCAATTTGTGAGTCCTTTCAGAAAGCCAGAGGGATTGCTCATATTTTTTCCCCTCATTTCCAGCATAGATAATACTTAGAAATTTTTTTTATCTCACGTGTGATAGGTATCCAAAATTTTAGCTCCTCAAGGAGAGAGAGACCTAAATAAATTAGAGGTGTAATATAATTTTTAGTAAAACTCTGTTGGTATAATGCTCGTATCGCTTATAAATGAAATATTGAAATTTTCCGCCTAAATGTAACCACGAAAAAGGAATTTCGTGTCAAAGAAAATCATTCTTCACTGGTAGAACCAAATAAATTTTCTATGTTACAATAAAATAGCATTGCATTATTTTAAAAAGGAATTTAAATATTTCGTTATCAATTGAATATAATTACAAATTTAAACTAAAAAATAAAATCTATAATATAAAAGGAAACATTAGTTGTATATAATTTCAGGTAGATATCTTATAGTATCTTCAAATTTTTTAATGTTATTCAGTGTTAATATTTTAAAAACTTTTTCAAAAATATAAAAATCTCCTGAATTGTAATGGCCCTTAATTCCTAATTTTTCAGATTCGTCATGTTTATAAAGAAAAAAACAATGAAGAATCTTTTGAAGGCAATAGTTGTGATATGTTTAATCAGATTTCTGTGTCAGACTTTTTTGTTTTTACTGCTCTATTGGACCTACCCAACTGTTGTGGATATATAGGTATCTGTGCCCTCTGTCATAGATATACCTGGAATCACTATATGCAGTGGCAATGGGTAAGAAATTAAATTATTTAATTTATATATAGTAAATGTAATAATGAAGTATTTATATATCAAGATGATATATTCTTTAATATTCTGACATGTAATTGTGCTTATCGAGAGTCTTCAGAAAAGATAGCGCATCATTTCGTCTATTCTTTTTCATACATGGCATTAATTTCTTTGATTTTTCATTTGTATTTTTTAGAAAATTTTATTTCGTCACTAAAATTTTCTTTTAAATTTTTTCAGTACATTTAATAAGAGGGACATAGTAGTTACCAAATTATAATATCAAAGAATATTGATTGCTTGAGAACTCCTGTAAGAAAGAAAATAAATTAAGATCGTATAAAAAAATCAAGCCTTATTTAAAATAGAAACAACATTGAGGTAGCCAAAATAATAATAATATAAGCATTAATCCTTTATCAAAGTGAGAAAAGAATAAAACATATGTATGGCATATTATTCGCATTTCAGATGTGTTTAAAATTTCTGCAGTTGCAATGGGCGAAATAGTTGTAAAAGAAGTATAGATCCTTTCTCAAACAGAATGAAAAAGGTTGAAATACTTTTACGCAAAAATACCATTCGAATCTCAGAAATATTTAAAATTATTGTGGCATCCGTGGCATACCACACGCATCAGCAAAAGAAACATTATCACACCTTTTGGAAAGTCACAATATAAAGTTGAGTTTGTAAGCAACAACAGAGATCTACATAAATAAAGTTTTGATGACTTCATATATTAACTATTCTCTGTGTCAAACCAAGAAATCTAGTTGATTCTACTCCGCTATTGCGGGGGTAGGGTTTAAGAATAACGTAAATAAACAGAGCTGTTAACAGGATGTGTAGCGTTCCATTTGATTCTGATTTGGCTCCGAGTTCTTTTTTTTTTTTTTTTTTTTTTTTTTTTTGTTATTGCTGTGTAACCGTAATTAGTCTTTTTGCGTTTTACCGTCGTTCTGTTTATTTTGATTAGATTTCGTATACATTTCGCATACTTCTCTTTTTATTACGGAAAGCCTTGGTTTTGGTTTATTATGGTAAGAAAACGCGATTTGTGAGGAAGAATGTGCTCAAATTATAAATGAACTAATAATAATAAAAAAAGTAGAAAACTGATAAAGTTACGATTTAAACTTTATTTTTTGTGATTTTTTTTTCTTTGCAGTTAGGCTTAGCGACGCAAAACCCCTGTTCTGTGGGATGATTCCTTTCGCATAAGCTCCGTCCCGTGTGTGCGTGAAGAAAGGAGGCCTTCCGTCCCGAAAGGGTTAAATCTCTTATGTGTAAACGATGTCCATAATAATTTCAACAAAGAGAGTTTAATAATCATAGATTTTTAACTATAGGTAGAATATATATGCTCCGTTAGTATTAAAGGAATTATGCACCAAATTAAAACAGGATCAATTGAATAGTTTTTTTCAATTTTTCTACTTATTTCAAATGAAATCATATTACATGATTTCACTGGAAGGTTCATGGTATCATTGCAAAAGCAGTTCTATGAGTGCCACTAGATCCATAAATAACTTGGACTGTATTCGTTTTTTTAACAGTTTATTGTGTGGTGAATAGCATATAAGCCAGTTAACAACTCATCTACCCGAACGATAGTTTTGGTATAATGGTTTAGTTACTGGACTGCTAACTACAAGGACCCAGGTTCTATCCGCGTGCATTTCCTACCGCTTCAATTGCAAAACAGCAAAATTTATCAAATCATGATTTGATTTATGTTAATTAAATTATTAAAGCATAATGAAATTGCCCTGTTATATCAAACCCTTCCAATAATAGGAGGTAAATCTGAACAATAATAGATAAGAGAAATTCGTCTCCTATTTGGTACAGGAACATCTACCCCGTGGTCCAGCTCGCACGAAAGCCAGTCTGAACTGAAGGGATTTCTCATTCGCTAACCTAGAGGACTGGTATTGCGAGTGAGTTTAAACACTGGGCAATCTATGATCACGCTGCATGTTACCTTTAGCTGCAAAGAAACTTTACCATCTTATTGCTCAAATGAACTATATAGATAATAAACAGAATATCTTTTTCTTAATTTAATAACGCGATGAAAAGTTTGACGACAAAACAAAAACGGTTTTGGATTTCATTGCAAGAAAAACGAGTCTGGTAAAAATTATGCGAAAAAATATCCTTTAAAATTGAAAAATTAAAAACAAATTGCAAATCAACTAAATTGATATGATGTGAAAGAAATTTTTAAATTTAAAAAAGTATAAAATTTATTTTTGTGCAATAATATTTTTGGAAGTTATAACTGACAACATGCGAAAATCTCCTTAAAATTTTATATAATTAATATTTTTAAAAAATCTCCTCGAAGTGTACATCCCAAAATTCAAAATTATATTTGTGCCAAATGAGAATTTTCTAGACAAAACAGTCTATACAGAGAACCAACAGATAAAATTATAAACACAGGAGCATATTATTTATTATTAGCATGAAGATATTTCTAATAATAAGACATCTATCTGACTATGTGTGTGCAAATATGCTGTATGCGCTCTACCGTGTAAATTACTGGTAATAAAGCTAGCAAATTTTACACATATAAACTGGTGAATAGGAGAGTACACTTTCTGAGCGATGTTTTTGTACAGCTTAATTAGAATTCGCTTTTCTCTCGTAGTTTCTCGTAGATAGTTTGCAGTAAGTTTACTGAACAAAAGTTTTCTACCATCTTAAATTTTAAATAATTATTTTTTTAATATCATATAACACCTTTTTCATAATTTGCAACAATACTTTGCATCGATTAAATGAAGTTTAAATCATTTTTTCTTATTCTAAAATTATTTAATGACAATTATTTTTTCCAGTACTGAGAGCAAAGGAAGAAAAATTATGTTTAATTATTTTTTAAATATTCTGTGATAATACCGAGACAATTTTTTGCTTCACTATTCATTTCACTGCATCATTAGTAAATTCTAGTAATAAAATTCCTAATATTGAAAAAGAAGTAAGAATATGAAATTACAGAACCACATATGATAACATGTAATTAGATGTTAGATGAATCGGATATATGCAATTTTCTTGTGATTTAACTCCATTGGGCATGTTCAAATACAAATTCGATAAAAATCTGTCATAACTGGAAGTTCAAAAATTCTTTGTTGATGAACCCATGAATATCAAGATGTACAAGAGATATTATTGAAATTAAACTGGTGGTCGTCAGAAATGACTACATCTTTTAAAAAAAATGTATTAATTTTGCTTTTTCCACATTCTACTTTTTGGATTATAAACTAACAGTAATGTATAAATATACTAATTCGATTATTGCTTCTTTTTTTAAGGGTGTCCAACAGCCCTTTGCAAACATGTGTCGGATTGTTCTACTGGTTTTAAAGTGAATCATCTTTAATTGTGTAAAAAATTTCCAGCCGCTTGCAGCGATGGCGCTCCACAGAAAGGATATCGGGTAACTTCTAATTTATGAAAATTTAAAAATTATCGTTTGTCCTTTCATAAAACGTAATAAATAATGAAAAAAATCCTAAATAATTTATTAAAAAAATGAAGCATTTTTAACGAAATTTATTAGATTCTATTTACTTTTGTCTTTTCAAAGGATACATTGAGGCAAGAACTATATTGAATTACTGATATTTCATTTTTATTTTAATCATCGTAATATATTACTACTCCTAAAATTTAAAACATAGAATATAAATGTTTCTTTGATATGACATGATTGTGAAAGTACAAACAGAAAGACAGTCAACCCCGTTATGGATTTAACACAACTATAATTATATAACTTTAATTCTGATGATAAAGCTGAAATTTCATCTTTAATTTTCTTTACGTTTTGTAGTTACCGTGTTCATTTGCACTCAGACAGACAAACTTCCTCTTAATAAATTTCGTCCAAAATTTGACAGAAACCAATAAATTTGGTGTAAAGACAACATGCCAAATTTTGTCTGACTACCTCATATCATTTTCGAATTAACTTGTTTATCGACAAACGGTTATAATTCGAAAAATAGTTCTTTAGGGCTCCTCAAGGCTGATTTTTTTTTATTTTTTTTTTTTTACAATTGCAATACTTTTTTAGCCTGTTAACCATATAATTAAGTTCAACTCGTTTCGCCTTGAAATACTTCGTCATACCCAGTAAATAAATTAATATTTAAATATGAGAAAAAGTAAAAAATCTATTATTTAAATAAACTTTTGTTCAATCAACTTGGATAAATAAATTAATATTTAACAATTGTCTTTTTTTTTTTCGCAGAGCCTGGAGTTGTTCAGTGTCATTGGAGGATACATGGGTGGTTTGACCCAAGATAGCTCAGTTTTTGGAAAACTCAATCACATATAAATGAAACACAAACTCTTGGACTGTATCTCCATTGCTTTATTCTCTACACTCGCAACACACACTCTCCAAGGTTATATATCATTTCACCACTTGGTGGCGCTCATAGAGTTAGTAGGCTGAGCGTTATGCTGACTTATTGGCGCCAACAACGGGCATGTATTTGGGAGTATCTATCGTTGCAATCTACGACTTCGCTGAATTAGGCATCGGGGCTTTTTTCAGATTGGCTAGGAAGTATAAGAGGGACAAGAATAACTTGCAAGATCAAAAGAAAAATGTCACACAGCTCTTCATAATACAAACAAAACAGCGACCATCTAGAAGTTTTCGAAGAAGGAATGCTCCTCCTCTGTCTGCAATCAAAATGCTTTTTAACTAACACGCAGTTAAACAGTCTTTTCCGCCACTTTCAAAATAATTACAATCATTTTGCAGTTTGACCAGAATGACAATAGACATAATTACTAAAACAAAAGGTTGTTTTTTTTAGATTTTTGTTTAAGTTTGTATGAATTGATATGTTTCATAGTATTATATCTTTGACAAATCTGATAAACAAAATAAAAACTAACTAAAAATTTCCACTTTTTTTTTTTTTTTTGCTCTTATTCTGTTTGTGTTTACTTTACGACAAATCTTTATAATACATTGCAAGAGACAAAATTTAATTGGATATATATTCTTAGAAATTATTATTTGTCTACTAATCAATTTCAATTTAGGAGGTAACCGAAAGAGAACATAAATTCGGGAAGTACTAATGTATCGCACAATCACCAGAGAAGGATTTTACAGTTTTACACTGCACTTTAACAAATTTCACAATCGCTGTATGTGGATTATATAGTTGTACACTGCACATTAAAATATTGTAAAATCACAGAAGAAGGATTTTACAACTGCACACTACATTTTAAAAAATTCCACAATCAACCGTTGAAGGTTTTACAATTAACACTGTTCATTTACAAATTGCACAGTCAAAGGAAGAGTATTGTGGAACTGCACTAACAATTTTTGTGAAATTTAATATAGCTGGTGTAATTTAACAAACTGCACAATTTCCAGAGAAGTTGAGAAGTCTGACTCATGTCCATGACTTTTACAGAAATTGGACACAAGCCTTAGGACACGAGACAACATTGCGTATGAATCGTTTTGCCAAATCGGATAACACTCTATAAAGTGGATTGAATTATCATAAGAAAAGAAAAAAAGAAATGATCTTTGATTATGAAAAAAATAAAAGGATCCTTTTATTAAAAAATTGTCGTCGGAAGAATATTAGGAATTGTTCACAAAGCACAATGGGATCTAGAAGTTGATCGGGAGATTATCGGTACAAATTGAAAAACAACTTCAAAAAAGCAGATCCAGATTTGAAATGTAAGAACTTTTCAAAAGTTACACAGCATAATAGCAATTCAAGAACTTAGAAGTTTCATCAGAAAATCATGATTTAAAGAATGGCCGCAACTGAAAAGCCCCAAGGCATTCACCAACCAGTTGGGTAATATTAAAAATCTTCGACTAAAAGAATATTCTTAGACGTAGGATCCAATCAAACGTCTGAATAATTAATTAACGTCTTTAAGTAATTTTATGAATCGGAAATACCAACTTCTTTCTTTAATGTAGGTTAATAAGAGCAGTCTCCTTTGACATTTTCGTATACTTTTCAAGTAATAAAAACAAGGTCTGTTTGCGAGTGCGTGTGTGTGGGGTGGGAGTTGCGTGAAGAATAGGTGGGTGTGCTGAGATTCTGCTGGTCAGATCGTTTGACCTAGAGCTACTAATACATACCTTGGATGATGGGAGTATTTTTATTTTTAATTTCAATTCTTGAAATTTTATTTAGAATTTAGCTATAACTTCCCAAAATATTACAGCACAAAAATATTTTTTTTATATCTTAAAATTAAAAAATATATATATCTTATTTATGATAACAATTTAATTATTGATAAATGTTTATAAGTTTTTGCTTGTCATTGGCAAATAAACTTCACACATTTATCAAATGAAGAATATTTCCAGCATTTATTGAATTTCTGACGAAAAAATAGTTTAAAAATACTTTTATCAATATGAAATATTAATATAGAATATGGGACTGAAGTACTTAATATTTGATGACATACGTTGGTAATCTCATAATAATTGCCTACATCTCCTTTCCTATGTTTACAGAATTTATTTTATCAGTAGAGACTTCGGACTAAAGAATTGTATTTTTTTTATACGATACATACCCACTACGTCGTCCGCGTGGCCTAACATCTGGCTTCAAATCAGAAGATTGCAGGTTCGAATCCTGTCGCGAACGAAATTTTTTATACACCAAACCGTTCAGTGATCAAAATGGTTACGGATACGGGAGTATGAAACGGCGTTTTGTTCTGTATACCCATTAAAAATTTGGATTTTATAACAATACTTCTTAAAATTCATAAAGAAAATAAATTGACTGTGGAGATTTTAATTATTTAACCAGGAGAACTTTTGAGTCTGTCGCTATTTCGCAATTTCATTCTTTTTACAATGAGGTAACCATAATCAAATAAGCATTTCGAAACGAATAAATTTAAGAAAAGGCTTGAGAATGAAAGTTTTTCTTTCCGTAGCTTTTACTTTTGGTTGTTGATTTACGTGATTTTTCCATTCCACTTCTTTGTTTTACTTTTGAAAATAAGCAAATTCGCTTATTACGACCTGGTTCATTAGTTGCATGATAGTAATAGGCATTGATAAAAAGGAAAAAAAAAAAGAAGTGTCTAGTTACAAAACTTTTTTCTTATAAAAGCATTTCTTTCATGTAAAGACGGGTACCACACAATGTTCTGTCTTAACAGAACTTCTAAAAGCTGCGGAAATCTGATAGTTCGCGACATACCCGATTTGCTCAGAAAGTATTTGCAATGTAAAAAATATTTGTTGCTTTGCTTACTTGGTTGAGGAAAGGCGCAGGAAGCTCTGGCTTCAGTAGATTGTTGCTTTCCTGCCTCACAAATACAAATCCTGAAGTCTTACAAAGCAATATATTTAAAAGCCCTCTATTTTGCTATTTTGGCAAAATTCCAACCAAACTAGTCTATTAGAATATTTCAGATACACAATAAAGAGAAAAGATTATTAAAACAGCACGGCTTTGATGTCTGTCTCAATTTCATGCTTAATTTTTTTTAGAAATCATGAATATTTAGTTGCATAAAAAATTTAATTAAAATAATCAACAATGGCTAATCATGATAAGCAAATAATAGACAACATGGCATGCTTTGTGTAAACTTCAGAGTAAAGAGAATCGAGGCTGTATTTGGACCTCTTCATTATGGCTAGTTACTAGTTATGGCTCAACATTCAGTATAGGTTTATAATTTAAATATCACATACCAAAAAAAGGCATTGTGTTTATTAGTTATTGCGTTTACATATATGAGAAAGTAAAGACTGACTGCCTGTCAAACCTTTAACAGATTTCTTTCAAAGTTTAATAATTTACATTTTAGATGCTAAACCTAAGCACCAAATTTTAGCATTCGTTGCTCTTTACGTTTTGTAGTTATCAAGTACACTTGCACTCGAACAGTCAGACAGGCAAATCTCCTCAGGATGGATTTCTTCCTATATTTGATATGAATCTACAAATTTTGTCTAAATACTATATACCAAGCTTTACCCGTCTAGCTGACAGCGAATCAAGTTAAATTGTAGCGTTGATAGACAAAATGTAAAAATTGTATTTTTAGGAAGAGATCTGAAGAGTGTAGATTCGTCAAAATTTCGTGTTCAAATTTTTTAATGATTACAATATTTTTCTCAACATTTCGTATATGAGAAAGTAACAAAGCTTCGTAAAAGAAAACTCCACGGTACAAAAAATTATGTATCTAGAACTTTTCATATTTCTGAATTCTATCTTCATTTAAAGACTATACATAGAGAATTTGGTGAAATCCTAGTTTAGTGTGCCCTTTCTTTCGCCAAGGATGCCAACAGTAAGAAATCGCCAATCAAGATGGTTGCTAATATAAACAATACTGCGAAACAGTTCGAGTTATCCAACATTTGTATTAAAATTATGAGATTTATTGAACATGATTGTTTTATCTGAGAACACTTTTTTAGAACCTTTAAGTGTCACCAGTGTTGAAACTTCTTTTATTTTTGAAATAACGAACTTTTGCAAACCTGCTGCGCCGGTCTGTACTTAAGACAATAAAATTCGAAAATGCGATGCCTTCGGCACTAAAGAAATCACTTGCAACGGGAGTGGAACCTAGTGGCTTCCCTATTCATAAAAATTAAGGATTCTGAAAATCACAAAAATAGAACGAGGGAAAATGAATGCAACCCAATAGCTTCAAAACTAGATAACGGCGTTTTTCTTTAAAAATAAATAAATTTACTACATAAGGAATAAATGCACTTACTCATTTCAGCTACTTCAGTTGAGCAGTTAATGATTTCCATAAAAAACAGCAGAACTTTTCAGTGAGGCAAACATTATTCTGTCAGCTCCATGTGTATTTCGAAATGTAGACATTGAATTCACAAATACAATATCACCCGTAATATTTGTGATCATAATTTTTCTGATTATCATAATCATCAGACTTCGGCTCATGGAATATACATAACTTATCGAATAATCACGGTAATTCCACGAAAAGAACAACAATTCTATTTGAATGTGAAGATGAAAATCTGTGAAATAAAGAGAAACGATACAAAAAGCTCGAGTAGATATTTTTAATTACTGTTCTGACAAAATTCGTAAACAGACGATTTCAATAATAACAATATAACTTGGTAGGAATTGTAAAAGGTTAAATATTATCTGATTATACTTCGCTTTAAAAATAAAAATAACATTGAATGTTTTATTAGCAATATAATACTTTCAAATGTAAAACGTAATGTAATTAAATTTTTAATGGCTTTTTATTTGCCGATTATTTTTAATTTTCATTTCTTACAAAATAAGTGTAGTAGATGTACAACTCAATAATCAAAAAAAAAAAAAACTTTAGGGTTTATAGGAGAATTATTCTGCTTTCTTTTTTGGGGTTATTACTTTGGCGATAAACTCGGGGACACTCTAAATAGGATTAAACCGAGAATTTTAGGAACAGCACTAAAAAAGAAAAGATAAAACAATAGGAAGTTAATTCATTTGCTTATTCCCTCTTATTTTTTTTAATTTAGGGAAAATAAACTTTTTATTAATACATATAATTATGCCACTAATAGAATAGAAAATAAAAGCTAATTGTTAACTTTGAGGGTTTAATTCTTACTTTGATTTATATTAATCAAATATATTGAGCTCATTTCTTATTTTGTTATGTTACTGAACTCTAATCATTAATATGTAAACAGGGAACTTAAGTATTTAAAAAGTGATCATCGATGCATGTTGTTTCTGTTGCATGTATTATGCTTATTGTTTTCCACTTCTCTATAAGTTTGAGTGTGAATTTAATACTGATCAATAGGATTGTTCTTCCTTCGAATTTTTCATACGACGTACAATACGGCGAGATTCGTGTTAAGCTTCATAATACATAAAAAAACGTAAAACATTAAATGAATTAGATATAAAAGTGCAGCGGCCAAACAGGCGATAAATGACCGTTTGTTTCGCCATCTGGCGAAAAGCATCAATCATACCTATGGAGATGAACTTTGCTCTCCAACGAAAACCAGTGACTCACTTCCTGGCTTCGCCGGCTTGCTCCGAATTTCTGCCTCGTGCTGGTCGATGGATGTACGGCTAATGTATCATGAGCTATATTTGTTAATTTAATTTGTAATTAAAATTTATTTTTGTTATCTACATGGCTGGCAGTTTTCATTAATTAGAAATGTTTTAATACTTTAATTTAAAGTAAATTTGGCAACGCGTGTTAAGCCACGCACCAAAAAAGCATCCCTGTTTCCAAATATTAACATGTAATTTCGCCATACAATATATATATATATATAGTGTAATATCTTGTATGCCGGATATTTAGCAGAATCGAGTCACATATCTGTGTCCTTTTTTATCCTGAAGTTGAGATTCTTATCACAAAAATTATGAATACTTTATTTATTTATTTTAGTAGAAGTTCACATTTCATTGAATGGATCCTATATCTCATCATGTTATATATATTATTTAATGGGGTCAATTCATGTGACATAAAAGTCACATGTCATGTACTTCTTGCGCATGGCATTTAAGTTTCATCCGCACCGCTTTCGCTATTAACGTTCTCCGCCAAGTATGAAGCGGATTTTTTGTTTGCATTTGAAGTTATAATTTTTGAGTCATTTTCTTTCCTCTTATTATGCGTTAAGAGAGGAAATACTGGAGTGCTGATGGATGCATGCTTTAATGCGAAACACAAGAGTGACTGTCATCATAAAATGTTTTCTTATTTTCCTTTCAACAATCCTGACTTGGGTTGATAGCTTTGGTATAGATTTTTTCAAGCCTTCGAAGTCGGTGAAATGCTCCGATCATTTTGAAGAATTCATTCAGTGTGTGTCCATTTATTAAATATAGCTGTTCCAGTAATTTGGTAGAATAACTCTTCGAAGAAAAAGAAATCGGTAAGCGATTTGCCGTCAAAAACAATCAAACAAAATCGCGAGTGCATTTCTAATTTACTTAGTTCACATTTGATGAAATTTCTGATAATTTTGAATATGCTTAGAAGGTTTTAAAATGTTTACATGAATATTTCATTGCATTTTTTTTACAAAATCTTATCTAAATTTAATTAATGTAAGTAAACAAACTCCTGTTGCAAAAATAACAACTGCTATAATGCTAAACTTAGGTGGAAGTGAATACTACTAGTTTTCTAATTACATTTGCAGATTTGTGATGGATTTAAACTGAATTTATATCAAATATCTTTTCTATTGTTAAAAATGAAATGTCAATAGTTAATTGCATTTAAACTGAAATTGACTGTTATCATAATATCCTGTTATAACACTGCACCTCAGTGATTTCTGTTTTAATAAATAAAGGTCTTTTCACAGAAAATCAATTTCCATATCAGCATTTATTATATAATTTTTATTCCCAATTTCATTGCTACATGCATGTTTCACTTTTTTTTTCCATTTCTTTAACATATTAATTTTGAATTATAAAATTCTGTGAAAGCATAAAAGTGTTTCTTTCAACTCCTCTTTATAACCTATTTAACTTCTCTCTCTGTATATATATATATATATATATATATATCATGACCTTATTCTTGTTTATTAAATTTACTGTATTGTATGTTTTTGTTTTATTTTATGATATTCATTCAATGTAATTTTTATCAATGTAACTTTAGCATTTAAAAAAAATTCATAAATGTTCTGCTTTAAAAGTATACTATTCAACTTTATGTTTTTATTAGTGATAAAAAAAACCTGTTCTTTAATATCTAGGATGTTTCTGTTGAATAAAATTGATTTCATCATTTACATTGACATTCTTGTCATACTGTGTTTATATTATTTCTAAGGGTCTAGAAAATAAATGTTGATAAATAGTAAATAGTTTTTTTTTAGTTTTTTGAATTAGTGAGTACATTGAAACATACATTTGATCATATTTTTTCAAATAATTATCACATATATTTTATCTTTCTCTCTCTTTATATATATATATATAATGTGTAAATAAAAATTATGAAAGCGTGATTTTGTTTGTTTTCCTTTAATGATTTCTACAAATTAGAATGAAATTATTTATTCATAAGTTGCATAGATTTAAAAAAAAGGTATATATACATTTTATATTTCATAAATTGAAATTGTAAATATAATTTATTCAATATATACTAATTTGAGTTTCATGTTTTTTCCTCTGAGCAAACTGAAAGCATCAAAGTCTCAATATTTATAAAAGTAATTACATAAGAAAAAAACTAATAATTTTATTAGATAAGTTAATATTTTAAAGCTTACTAAGAGTAATAATTATTTTTAAAAAGAACTAACTGGGGGAACTATATTCATAAGATTCAACATTGAATAATATTTAAATAATATGTAAAAAAAGAACATATGTAATTTTTCAAAAACACTGCCATAGTCATTTTTCAAAATGTATCCTTCGGATAAAAAAGGGGGAGGGGAAGAAGGAAAGAATAAAGCGGCACCAAACGAATTAAAAAGCAATGTTAATTAATTATGCAAAAACAATAATTCCATTGAAAATACTAATTAAAATTTTAATATAAGAAATAAAATTATATAACTAAGAAAATTTGGAGAAAATAATTCAAAATAATATCTTTAAAAAAATCAGAAGTTTTTAATAATTGATCGGCTAGCGTAATATTTACTAAACAATGGTTTTGTCAACGTTATCGGCAGACATCACGACATGCGCAGAACGGTTGAAAATTGAACAGAAGCGGTTTGTTTGGTATCTGATACGTGACCTTGAATTGACCCCATTGAATATCCTCCCATATCACCATTATAACTTTTCATAAAAAATTATAATAGCATCAGAAATATTTTTACGAAATTCTAATTAAAACAATGGACCACAAGTCCTCTTCAAAATTCAGCTAAATTTGTTCTCGTAGTTGGTAATGTATTTTTCCAAAAAATATTTTATTTGCTCGTTATTATTAAGAGTTAATTGAAATAACTAACTGAAGCTACTGATAATTTAACCAATTTTGTTTAGATATTTACCGATTACCTAGATCAGTGATGTAATCGTAAATCAGTCAGGTGTATATATATATATATATATAAGCCAAAGCCCGAAATCGGCCAGTTCACGAACTGGCCAACGTTGCTGTAAACTTACCGGCCAATGCCCGATCTAATCTTGATTTCAGGCTTTGGTCGGCCAATTCGCGAAGTGACTTGGAACGATCGGCCAAAGTAGGAAGAAAGGAATCAAGAGCAGATTGTTTTACACACTGTTAAAAATGAATACTTTTTTTTAAAGCATAATTGTTTCAGAAACGAGTCAAATATAAGTGACACCTCTAAGTTAAAAATAAGCTTGTAATATAAAATATGATCTCGTGTTATTCTGTTCTCATATTAAAGCCATAATAGAAATTATTCAGTGAACGTATATGCTGTAACAACGTGATAGCGTAAAGATTAGATTTGCGCCCATCAAAATGAACGAATTATATCTTGAGCAAAGGCGTTGCATATCGTGTATGAATACAAAGGCAAATTGTGTACTCAGTTTTCAATTATCTTTAAGGGTGATCCTTAGTCTTTTTCTGCTTCATGTACCTAATGTTAAAGATACCAGATCACATTGTCTCCCGAAATATCACTTCAAAAATATGAAATTTTTTGCACAGACAAATATAAGGGCTAATTAAAACAAATATGAAGAAAATATAATTTTATTATTAATATCATTTAAAGACATTTATTTGTTGGCGCCATCTGTCGAATTTCACCTACAACGTGACCTTATTTATATTTTATACATAAATGTCATTATATTTATTTACCACTAGCCGCCTTTGGCGACCAGCCGGTTCGGCAGTAATGATCGCTAAAATTTTCAATTAATGTAACTTGTTCTCTTAGTAGCTTTATCTGCAAAATATTTTTGAGCTTCATATTTTGGTAGTTATATGATTCAGTCATACTTTTATGTAGGCCTTAAACAGTTCTTTTCATTGTACTACTTTCTCTAATGTTCTGTCAGTATCCATAAAATTTCTACTTTAAATTAAAGTGGAAATGTTAAACTGCAATCAATATAAAAGCTTTTTATATTGAAGTTAAAACATGTCTTTTTTTAAATATGAAAATTGAAATCAGAGCTCATAGAAAAAGCTAAATAGGAAACTTTTCCTCCTTTTACTTTTCAGAAAATATCTTTTTTTTTTTTTTCTATTTTATACAGACACCTGCCGAAAATTACAATTTTATTTATTTAATTTGCAATAATAGTTTATTTATTTTTTAATTCAAACTTCTATCAATGTGATAGCAACATGTTGATAAAAGTTTTTTTTTCTTTTTTAATTTGACGTGCTTGAGCAGATTAAATTTTATTTTTATTTTGAGCGAAATATATTATTGAAAAATATAGTTAAAATATTTCTTTAAAAATTCGTTAAAAATATAAGCATAATTTATAAATTAAAATATTGGTATCATTAAAAAGATAGTTTTTAAGCTTTAATTTGATGCAAAAATCGATTTTGTGCTGTCTTATTTTCTGGTTATAGCGACAAAACGGCGAAATTACGCTTAGTTTTTAATTAAAAATTTTAAAAAATCGCTCCATGGTGCACATTTCCGATCTCCAAGGTATATATATGCCAAATTTGATAACTGTATGTCAAACGGTTTGGACTGTAGAGAGCCAACACACACATAGAACTTTATTTATAAGTATAGATTATCACATCGGGCTTTGGCCAAGGATTCCCGGCCACTTCGCGAAATGGCCAGCCAAAGCAGAAAATACAATATTAATTGCAAGTATTTCGGATTTTGGCCAAACCTCTTGGCCAGTTCGCGAACTGGCCGTACTTCGGGCTTTGGTCGTAACATATATTATAATATATATACACACCAATATACCTGATCTTCCCAATATCAGGTGATATTGGGAAGATTAAATATATAGTTGTCATTGGAAAAAAATGCATAATTTGAAATTGTATTTTTCAAAGGAAATTAACGTAATGCACACTGTAGTTCAAAAAGAATATTTTTTTTTTATTAATGTAATTTCAGTTGCGTATATCCAGTTTTATGCATAACTATTTGATTAAAAAAGTTGAACACTTGTATTAGAATTCCGTTTTCTTCCCTCCATCCCTATACTTGGTGATTGTTCGCCTTTTTTGTGAAAATGATATTAATTCTCCAGAAATGAAAATTCAAATTCACAATTTTGCGAAAAAGGAAACCTTAAATTTTATGTTGAAATTATTTTATTGAGAATTAATATTTCGTTTTTTCTCCCTGCATGACAGGATATTACACTTCTTTTTCGTCAAATCCGATAGTTTTAACTCATAAAAAAAAATTCCATATTTTGATGGGTATTGTCTTAAATAATATGCAAAATTATTTAGACATTTTAGAATATTTTTGTAAAAATATATTGGCAAAAATATACTAGGCATTTTCCAACAAAAATACACTGGTCAACAATAAATTTTATATGAATACAAATGCAAAATTTCAAGAAATAGAACGAATTTCTTTGACATAAGTTGCAGAAATAGTATCAATACTTTCAATTCCAGTAACATGCGTTTTTGCAAATTCGATCAAAGCAAATATGCATTTATATAAATATTTATACACAAAAATTACATAATATTATAATAAAAATCTTATTTTAATTAATATAACCATAATAAAAAATATATTAAATTTATCAATATCTATAAACAAAATATTGATGAACAGGACTGCCTGAACTTCCGTATTCAAAACAGCTCCTGAACAGAATGTGCTTTGAATTTTATGCTATCACTTACTTATAAAATGTTATTTTATAATAAACTTAATGTTATTTATATTTGTTAATTTTATAAACCTATTATTATTAAACAATATTTATTTTATTAAACTTAAAATGTTATTTATATTTGTTAATATTAAAAAGCCATTCCCAAAGGTAAAATTTTGTTAAAAGTACAAAATACTTTATCAAATATATATATTCTCCTAAAAAGGAAAAAGAATAAATTGTCCAATTAAAAATGAAGAGTTTTAAAAAAGAGAATGAGAGGTTTATGTGTGTCTACAAACTAATAATTGTTGGCCTAATGTATTTTGATATAAAAAAATTAAACTTTAAATTTGCCAGAACAATATTCAAATTTTACACGAGCATAATGAAAAAGAAATGCAATGTTTTCTCTTTAAGAACAGCTATCAAAAAATTTGTTCTAAAAGTTTTTCAAAAGCAATGAAATATTGTAAGTAGCAACCGTATATTATCGATGGTTTTGGCAATGTTTCATAAAAATTCTTTTTTTAAATGCTTAAATAACTTCAAAATTATGTAAGTCTTTACTATCACCTTTGCTAAAAGTAGGAAAAACATCAATTTTATGAAATAAATGCTTTTGATTAACCCTTATTGTGGCAAGATTACTTTTTTGGATTTATATATTTATTTATTTATTTATTATTATTTATTTATTTTATCTTTTTTTGATATTTTTATAAAGTTGTATGTATGGTATACTATACAAAATGAACATAAGGGTTAAAAAAAAAAAAAGACATTATTTGTAATTGAAGTATTTACTACACTACTGAAAAGTACATTGAAGAATACAATTTGAATGAAAACATGAATTCATATGACAAAGAAAATGGATATTTACAGATATACATTAAAAAATAATGAATTTTCTTACATATGAAAGATATAAACGGAGACATGGTGCCAGGCACACAGATCACAAATCAATTTTTTATAGTTTGTTCAATTGCACAATAGTTCAATTTTTAACTAATATGAGTTTCAAATATTTATGACATAAGTACACACCATGAGTTTCAAATATTTATGACATAAGTAAACAGGTGTTGCGTTAATTATCAAAAAAAAAAAAAAAAACTATTATTTTAATAAACTGTTACAATTTGCATTTCATACTGTAATTTTCTGTGCAGTTTGATTATAATTCATTGTATTATATGCACAAACACAAATATCAGAATTATTCATTCTATAGACAAAGTTTACATTTTCAAAAGATACCATGACTGGTGACTTAGCACCATTTTAAATGTTAATGTAAATTTTAGGGCAAGATATTTACAGAAAAACATAATTACCAATTAAAAGTTTTGATGCTCTAAGTTTATTTTAGAAATTATAACTCAAAACTATATCCTGATCTACAATAAAGTAAAAGAGCGATAAATTGTAATTTAATCTATATACAATCTACACATATACAAACAAACAATAATTTTGGTTCTTGCTTATTAAACTATCACATTAACCATTTCTTATTAAAGAAAATTTATATGGCCAAAAAAAAAAACAAAGAAAAGGTTTTTTTGAAATCGTTGTCAAAATCTATGGCAGTATGAACTCACAAAATTTTCAATTATAATTAAGTAGCAAAAGTAGTTATAGCATTCATTTGTAACTAAGTATTTAGAATAAAATAGCTTTTAAATCAAAGTGGCTTTCATGATTACAAATTAAAAAATTAAAAGTACTTTCAAATTAATAATTGTGCAGTTGCAAATAGCATGCACAATTCTGAACAAGTTACTAATTTCATCCTGTCTCTGCAAGATGCTCTGTAACAAATGCAAAACGTAAACAACGAGGATATTTTTTGCAGTGCTTTATTAGATCAGAATAAAATAAATATTCTATACAAAAAAAGTAATTTTTTGTGTTTATGAAGCACATTTTTAAGATGATAATAAAGTTAGAGATTTACAAACAGATTATATATAAAAATTCATCTTTATCTAAATGAATGCTAAGTAATGAAGAATTAATCAACTGAACAATAATTAAGTAATGCTACAAGTATGTTGCATAGATATATCATCAATTCTACTGGCAGAGTAAAAGTAAACTCAAAATCTTTGGTTTATATTTTGAAAATACACAGTACTTACATAATTACAGAAATATGGCACAAAAATAATTATTTAATATGAAAGTCTTTAACATAAAAAGAAAAGATATATTTCAAAGAAATATGAATATATATATAATTAGCATTATAAGAGTAATTTTTAAGATGTATCCAACATAAATTGTCAAAATTGCATGGTTACTTAAAAATACATATTAATAAACACAAAACATGCATCATGTATTTTACAAGTATATACAATATATATAAGAAATATCAACATCAGTATCATTTGATGTCTTTACATTTAGACACAGCTGAATTTATACAGAAAGTATCATAACTTTTACATAAGAAGTATGTTTTCTAAGAGATTTTTTTTTTCATTTCGGAGATGATATATAAATAAAGTAAATTAATCTCTACATTACCAAGTATACTAAAAAGCTTTAGTCATTATATAAATGGATTTTCCTATTAATTCCATACAGTGGATTTAAAAAGTTATCTATATACTTAAAAAATCCAATTTATCATTATATTTTGTCTGTTCTTAATATTTCCCTCCTTGACAGATCAACCTATAGCAATCACTCGAGTATGTTTGTTAGCTAAGAATCATCATAAAATCATTTTGCCTAAAGTTATGGATGATAAGTTTAATTCACTAATAAAGCTTTTATTTAACTTTGTCTTTATAATAATAAATTTAATAAAACTTTATACATCAATAAATCTTTCTTTTATTATTATTATTCTGTACATCCAAAAATTAAAAATCTATTTTAAATGTAAAAATCCTTTAAAAAATCTGTACCTAAAGGGTTCAAGATCCACTATAGAATACAGAAAGAAAAATTGATTCTAAAGATGTAAAGTAAATTCATTTTGAGAATATTTTATTAATCTGTATAAGCAATTATTTTGAGAACAATACTGTGCATTTAAAGGCTCAAACATTTTATCTTTTATCTTTAACATCCCAGTAAATGCTAAAACTTTGAAAAATAATGTAGAACTAAGGATGCAAATTAATCCTGGCAAGATATAGAAGCACTAACTTAAAATCGAACATACTTAGCCATAACTGAAACTTTTAAAAGGGTTCTATAGCATAAGAAATAAAGCATATAAAAAATAATATAAAAGCACATATTATTCATATAATCTCAATCAGATAATTACTTGTTTCCCACATAAGAATATTATACCAGATTTTGTGCCTTTAAAAAGTTTAAGTGCAATGCGTAAGATTACATCTTTTGCAAACACGCATCAGGTAAGACTAATAAATGTGAGAAAATGACAGCACACAACTACAGCTTAATTCTCCTATGTAATAAAAATATGCACATACTTCCACAGAAGAGTTTTAAATGCACTTAAATATATATAGTACAGAGAAATTAAAAACACTAATAGAACAATAAACACAAAAATAGGAATAAAGAAATCCTTTAGAACTCCATTTTCGGAAAAAGTCTACAATATAACAGAAGTTCATCTCTAAATAAAGGCAATACAGCCTATTCAAAAACTACATTAATGTAAAAACTTTATGGAGTATATATAACATAATAAAGCAAGTTTACCAATTGAAGCTACATGCTGGCATACATTTAAATAGTAAATAAATTAATTGTTAAATCTTAAAAAAAAAAAAAAAAAAAAAAAAAAAACAGACGTTTTACTAAAACTTCTCTTAGACCTGTAGAATTATATTGACTAAAAAAATCAATTTATCTTTCACATTTTTTAAAATTCCATAGACATTTTTTCTATGTTCTAAGACAATTTATATCACTTAAGTTACAAAAAATAAAACACTATCCCTCTTTTACACTTTTCAAAGGTCTAAAGAAATAGTGGTGTAAATGGGACTAAACTTAGGATCAACCTGAAAGTATAATTAAATCAGGGCATGAATTTATTTGATTATTTTTAAAAGTATAATTAAACAACATATTTCCATCATATATTTCACATATAAATATTTAGTAACACTCAGTATTTATATATGAAATATATAAATATGCAGAAAGATTGTTATTAACTGCTTGTAATAAGGCTTCTTATAGCAGATATTTCTTATAATAAAAATGTATGCATATTCACGGAATAGATTTCTATTATTAGTTCTATAACATTAAGTCATGTCTATTACCACTTATCATATACAGAAGGATTCAACAGCCATTATATAATCTAAATCATTTATATAACTTAATTCATAATGTAACTTAATTTGGAACACAAGCATATTCAAAATATCAAAAATGGAAAAAGAAGTTAACAGCTTGTTTTACCTAAAATAGGACTAACAATGAAAACCCAGTAATTTATCAGAACAGTAGTGCATTAATATATGCTTTCTAATAATTAATATACGCTACTTTCAGCTTCTTTTCTTTAAATTTTTTACATAAAAAAATAATCAAATAAATTCAGATGACAAACTATGCATCAAAAATGAAATTATGCACATAAGAAAATAGGATGCATAAATATTAATACTTGCACCTCAAAATCATGGTCAACATATTTATTGAATATTATTTATAAGAACATTGAGTATTATTAAACAGAAAGTCCTGAAATTATGTCAAGCAGAGTAAAATGCATTAAAAAAAGTTTATCCATGATACCACTTCCATAGGTAAAAAAACAATACAGGTATTACTTTTTAAGATGAAAAGGCCCATTTCTCTTATTCTTAATAACAATTCATTTGTAACTTAGAAATACAGACCCTACTTTACAAGAAATGATACAAATAAAGAATACAAGTGAAAGCACCATGAATAATTCACCAGTTCCAAGTCTGACACATTCCAAAATATCATGTAAAATAGAAAAGTTAATTATTTAAACATCATTTCTTATGCAACCTGAAAAATAAAAGTACTGTAAGAATCAGATCAAGCTAGTTAGTAAATGATAATTGTTGGTCTCATAAAAGTGCTTACTGGCAAATTAAAATGGTGTTTTTGCATATAATAAAATGCTTTTCTTCCAATAATATATATATATATATGCGTGTGTGTGTGTGTGCATGAAGTGCAAAAAATCACATTGTATTAATTTACAAACAGAAATTCATATTTATGTACATATTTTGGGGATAGTTTAAGGAGAAAAAAACCCATAAATAACAGAATAAAATTTAATTACTTCTTTTGTCAATAATATCAATACTAACCTACATAAAAAGGCAAATCCATTTTTTAAAGTAATTCTGGACTAAAACAAAGTAAAAGTATCATTAATAGTTATGACACATAAAATTTTAAAACCAACATTTCATACATATCTTACTAATTATTCAGATGCAAGATCCAATTCATATGCCCTATGAAACAATGATCGATTATAACCAAAATTAGCAGCAGCCTTTGAGCAGATCTTTACAGGAACATCAGTATCACCTATTAAGATTAATTTACTAATGCCATACAAAAGTGGTATTAAAATTTCTGGTTCAGTACATGCACTGGCCTCATCAATTATACAACACATCCGTGCAATGCTGTCTCCATCTGCACAAGCCTGTGCAACTAATTCATTATGACAATTGCGTATCAATGATAAAATTACATCACAATTTTTCAATATTTCAAGTTTAATATTCACTAGCAAATTGTTCCTTGTATCTTCATTAATTGAAGTATCTTCACTTGATTGTTTGCTTAGTTTTTTATTTGCAACTTCTTCTAAAAGATATTTTCTTAATTTCTGATGGATATCAGACCTTTTTCCCAAGACGACAAATTTAATTGATGTTCCACAAAGAGTGATGCCAATGTCAGTAAGTGCTTTAGAAGTACGAGTACACAGTAAAACTTTAGTTCTATAGGAGTTCTTCATCATTTCAATAAGAGAAGGAAGAATTAAATAGTGATCAAATGAAAGCAGTGTTTTTGCTACAGTAAGAAGTGGAAGAGGATGAGGAGATAAAATACCTTTAATAATATCCCTCACACATTCAGATGCATTATCCTTTAGTGGATCTGTATTGCGAATCTTCAAAGTTATGATTCGCAAGCCATCAGTTAATGGATTTAAAATGTTTTTATACAGTGGAGAATTTTTAAGATTCAGTAAAGCATCATTTTGCTTTAGGGTAGACTTAATATTATAGAGAATTTGAATACGAACCAATTGATTTGTATCAAAATCATCCGATGAATATGCACCAGAAAATGTCAATAAAAGCATCTGTAAATTTTCTCCAGGCGTATACTTTAAACATTTAAAAGGAACACTCACAGATGAATCAAATGGTACAATTTTAACATCTCTAATATACCCTAATATTTTGATACCTCCCTTTTCTTTAGTTCCAAATTTTACCATTATAATATTGCCTTCTTCAGGAACTAGTCCTTTTTCAGTATCAGAACTCTTAAATATTGCCTGACATTGAACTCTTATAGAATGAGTTTCAACAGAATATGACGTTACTTCACAAAAGTATGGAGATGCTGCTTGATTTAGACTAGTCCAAGACATATAAATCCTGTGCCAAGTTTCAAGAAGCATTAGAGGTAAATATGTATTATAATATTCATCAAAATCTTCATATGTATTTACAACTTTTCTAATACGTGTAGATATTGGAGGAGGATCATGATTCTTTTGTTGTTGAACTAACCAATCCACATTCCATTCCAAAATCAACAAAAGCACATCTGCTGTGTCAAATACAGCATTTCCAACAGATGCTTTTAAAGATTTTGGTGGTAAACAAACACATTTAGTTTGACGGGTTCTAGAATGTCTATGATGAGCACTACGATTAGATATATGAACATCACCTGGAATGCTACGAGATGATTGCTCAGTGAAACTAGAAGATTGAACATTAAAATTAATAGATGAACCAGAAACAGATGGTGAATCGAATGTTAGAGGAGAAATCCCAGATTCAAAATCTCTTACTGGAATATTTCTATAAGGATTTGAATAGTTCTGATCATGAGCATGAATAGGAGTAAACCATCCTTCATTATCTGTCACTCTTTTGTTAAATCCAATTTGTGGAGTGGGAAGTAAGGTTCTTCTTCCTGTTTGGAGATTTTCTGGCCTAATTTCTGGATTTGAAAACAGCAGTGAATTACATGGAAGATAACTTTTTTTTGGTGGAATATTTGGAAGAATAGTATGCACATTAGGATTAATAAGAAAGTTGGAAGAATCATTTGGAGACTTATAAGTAATATCAGGTGACACACTTTTCAAAATAGTTCTAGGATCCTGAAGTGATGGTCTAATAACTGGGTTTGGAAGAAATGAGCTAGTAGAATTAAAACTAGTTTTAGCACTTATGGTTGTTTTACTAGCTGATGCAATGGATGAAGTTGACCCTCCAATTCTATTAACAGATTTAAACAATTCATCAGAGCAAGTAGGAATATTCTTCCTTGTTGGAATAATATCAATCTTTGGAGAATGAATCATCGAATGTAATTGATCTGTAGGCACTTTAGTAATTTTCATCATATTTATACTTTTTTTACCAGTAGGTTCTTTAGGTTTTGGAGGCTGATTTAAAGACGACTGTGTCAAAAAACTACCACGATTAGTAACTCTACCATAAACACGAATGCCAGGACTTTCATTACTTTTGACAGAATTACTTTTACTAGCTGACTTGTCTTTTGCTTTAACTATTTTATCAGGTTGAAATAAAGTTGATGAATCGCTTATGGGTTTATTTCTAGGTGGAGATTTTGTGGATTTTTTGCTTTTACTAGTACTTTTATTTTTCTTACATTTTTTTGTTTTTTTATTATTTTTAGAATCTTTCAAAGATAAAGGATTGTTATCCAAAGGAACAATTTTTTTTTGTTTTGGTGGATTCTTAGCAAGATTTTGATTGCATGGCTGTACAAGTGCAATAGGTTTTCTGATACATGGTTTCTCTTTAGATGATTTCACAGGAAAACAATCTGTTAACAGATCGCTGGGTTCAGCTTTGGATGACTTTTTTGAGGACAACCTTTCCATGATTCTTTGAAACCGAGATTTATACTGAGGTTTTACATTTGGTACATCTTGATTTTGAGTAGCTGATTCTTTCATTTCATCTTTCTGTTCAGATTCTTTAGGTTGTTCATAGGACGAATCAACAGACAATTCAGAATTTTCATTATAATTATCTTCATTACTTTCAGATGTTAAATCAGATATAGAACAAATAGATGTATTACCTGAAACATCATGTCTTGCTTTTATTGTTGTAGACACAGTTTCTTTATTTGTGGCATCCAAATTATCATCTAAATCCTTAACAGATTTATGGCCATAATCGTGTACAATGGGGATCTTAATACGAGGTTCTCTATCATAATAAGAATATTCTTTACCATGATGACTCATTGAAATGCCATGCCCATAATCCACAACATGTTGAGGTGAAACATAAGAATATCGGGTATGGTCATACTGATATGTTTCTTTGAAGTTTAACAAATTAGGTTTACTACATTCTGGAGAAGGAAGAATATTAACAGTTTCTAGTATTTTACGAAGTTCTGAAGTAGGTAAATTTAGCTTGCTTAAAAGAGAATCAGTAACTGTATTTGATAATGATGGTGTTGTTTGAGAATTGTCATCCTTCTCAGAATGATATAATTCATTAACTTGCAAAGATAACTGACTTGAGGACTGTTCTTCAATTTGAGTGTTCATAGAAGATTCTGATGTTGCATTTTCTGAAATTCCAGATATTAAAAGGAGTTTGGGATGATCAGAAAATGATTTTGATAATTGACTTGTTAAGGCATTTGAATTTGATGAAGTTTGCTGAACAGAATTTACCACATTAAATTCAGTAAATGATTGTTCATGGATTGAATTAATAACAGAACAATGTTGTATTGGCAAGTCTGGATTATTTGAATCACATGGAATTTCTTTTAATGATTCATCATTTATATTTCCAGAATGAGAATCACTTTTACTTATAAAAGACTCGACTTCAGAAGTTAGTGAGATAAAACTGTCGGTCTTATCTATCGATGATATCAGTTTGTTGTTTGGGGTCATATTTAAAAGTATTTTTTTATGAGGTGGATTGGCACTCAAGACTTTCTGCATACAGGTAGATAAATTTGACTTTTCATTGTCTAATATATTATCATCAATTCTAGACAATGTATCTTCTGGCATTTCAATAGATGAAACAGTTTTATTCGATTGCTTACTATTATTACTAGGGAAAATATTTGTACAAGTAGAAACTTTTACAGCTGATTCAGATGGAAGTAAATTTATTTGTTCAGCCATAGAACTTACTTTAGAAATGGATACTGAACCTTTGGTTATATTTTCATGAGAGTCTGTTTGGAGTTTATTATTTATTTCCGAAACGTCAGGAACATTTGCATTATTACATGACGGCTTTAACTGCTGATAATTTTTAACATTTTTTGATAAAGAATTAATTGTCTCCTTTTGGAAGACTATGTCATTTGTAAAAATAGAACCAAGTTCTTTATCATGTTGTGATAGAGAAGTAACAAAGTTTTTGCTAGTCACCAAAGATTCATTTGTATCTTGATCAATACTTTTGTCAGCAGAAACTTTCGCAGGAACTTCAAATACAGAAGATGCACTATTTTCATTACAAGAACTAAAAATGCACATGACATCATCTACAGAATTACAATTTCTTGCTGAAGCTGCATCAGCAAAAACAGGTATTTCAGATACAGAAGATGCATTATCTTCAGTATAGCTAGGAGAGCCAAGGCATATGCCTTTATCTAGAGAATTATAATTCCTTGCTGAAACTGCAGATTCTTGGAGATATTTTGAAATTAATGTCTTAGAAGGATCTGCTGTCAAAACTCGATAGTAGCACTCTATTTCTTCTGGGATAAGAGAATTAAAATCCAACTTTCTTCCATCAGCTGGATCTTCAGGTGCCTGCTTCTCAGTTTTTTCAGCTTCTTTTAACCTTTTTTCTATATCTTCAACTGTTATACTCGAGATTTCTTTATCATACCTAAAATAACATCCAGTATATGGTTTCCTTTTATAAAATGGAACATTACCTGGATATGGATGTGTAGAAAACTTTAAGTTATTCTTCTTAAAATTAGCCAAAAGATCAAATTCTTCTACACTGATGGAATCAGAGATATCCGGAGAATTTTCTATTATTTCATGAAGAGGAGAAGATAAATTTATTGGAGAACTGCATTGAAAAGGAACAGCAATATTATTAGGTGTAACAGATCTAGAATTACTTAAAGTATCACAAACTAAAGTTTGATTAGAAATATCATCCTGTTCAGATACAATAAAAGAAATTTCATCTGATGAAATATTAAGTTTTGCAGTTACTTCAGGTTCTACTGCTTTGAGATTCAAATTTTTCTCTTTTTCCAGGGTTTTAGCACGAGTTATATGAGTATCAACACACTTTATATATTCTTTTAATGAATTTCGATTAGTAAATTCTGATGTATTAAGATCTAATAAGTTCTTTAAGGAATCATCAGTTAGTATTCTAGATTCTGAATCATTAGTTTCACCGATTATTTCTCCAGTTGATAAATTTACATAAATTTTCTTTCTTGAAGGTCCCTCCAAATCCACTAATGAATGCCTACTTTTGTTGTCAGAATCTGATGAAAAAATTATACTACAAGAATCTGAAGAAGAATCATCAGATATTAATATAAAATCATCTTCTAAACCAATATTATTTTTACTCTTCAAATGAAGTGAATCAGAATTTGAGGAATTAGTCTTACTTTCAGAACTATTCTCAACTGTTTTTTTCTTATTAACAGAAGTAATTGAAGAAACAAAGCTTTTTTTAGTATCAGCCATAAGCAAACCAGAAACTACCACACTTTGATTTGAATTTATATATGACATATTTGATGTTACAGTAGCTACAGCAGATGACGTTCCAACTTCAATATCCATTGCAGATTGATTTTCAGATGCTGATGAGATGTAATTTGTTACAGAATTGTTAATTTTTTTATCACTAGATAATACATTGTCACCTATATCATTATACATTTTACTTCCAAAAGATGCAATGGGAGTAGAGATATAATTTGAGCATCCATCTGAGCATGTTTTAGAAGTACTTGGCATAGCATTATCATCATTACAAATATTCTTTTCTAATGACTGAATAGTGCATGCATTTATAGAATCTGACATAGAAAGTGTTTCAATAGATGTGTTATTCTCACTAAATTCAACCACTGATACAGGAGAAGGCTCTCTGTTTACATTAGAAGTATTTTTTATTATTTCAAGTTTCTCTTTTTTAATATTAATGCTTAAAAAATTATTACATGTTAGTTCATTTGTTTCCTTTTGTGGAAGTACTGAATTATCTTGACTTTTAAAAGTTGCATTTGCTGTACAAGCAGTTGGCAATTGTCTTATTTCTGCAAATGTTGATTCATTCCGAGACCGACTGGTATATTGAGAGTTTTCTGTATTTGGCCTTTTATCAACATCCAAAACTAAAGATGGTGTCTCACTTTCGTTTGATAAACAAACTTCTTCCAAAATGCTACCTTCAAGTTTCTCTTTTTTAATATTAATGCTTAAAAAATTATTACATGTTAGTTCATTTGTTTCCTTTTGTTTAAGTACTGAATTATCTTGACTTTTAAAAGTTGCATTTGCTGTACAAGCAGTTGGCAATGGTCTTGTTTCTACAAATGTTGATTCATTCCAAGACGGACTGGTATGTTGCGAATTTTCTGTATTTGCCCTTTTATCAACATCTAAAACTAAAGATGGAGTCTCACTTTCATTTGATAAACAAACTTCTTCCAAAATGCTACCAGAAGAATTTCGTTCATTCCCTTGATTATGAAGTGTCTGTACCTCAAGGGTAGAAGAATTTCTTGTTTTATTAATATCTGGTAGAACTTCTTCTGGTTCTCTTTTAATTTGGTTATATGTTAAAATAACAGATGGCAATTCACAAGTTTTACCTTGAATAGATTCAGAAATCCGAGAAGGTAAATCGCAAGATTTACCTTGAGTAGATTCAGAAGTATGAGAAGGTAAATCACAAATTTTACCTTGAATAGATTCAGTATTGATTGTAGCACCATTAAGAACCTCACTATTGCTTCTAGAGTTACTTTCACTTGACTCTTGCCCAAGTCCTAAGATAGAAGTTCTAAATTGAGGAATAGTTATAACACGTGTCTTTGAATTATTACCATCTGAAGATAATTCAGCAATACTTGAATTTAAAATTGGCAATTCAGAACGATTATGATTTAAACAAGTTTTAGCTAACTCAATTAAAGATTCCATAGCTCTCTTTTCATTATCCTTTTTTTGTAGTTTTTCAATGTCAAGAAGAATGTTACGCAATATGGGACTATCATTTTTTTGTAAACCTCCAGGCTCCATTTTTATTAAATCAGAAACAGTATTTTTCATAGCATTTACATCCGAGTTGTCAGAATTTTGAGAAGTATGAATATTTAAAGAGTCGGACTGGAATGTTTTTTGAGTTGCAGTATTTGAACTGAGGAAGTTAAATGTTAATGATTCAGAACATTCTACTGTATTATTTCTATTCACAGATTCAGAACTCATTTTGTCCACTGAACATATTTCAACAGAATCATTAGAAAAATGCTCAGCTTCTTTTTTAATATTTGGAATGTTTGAGTCAATGGCATGTGAAGCATTTAACTGATGCAAACTTTCAGATTTTGATACACTTTTACCTGGACTTTCATTTTCTTGTAAATCTATGGGTTCTTTTTTTATAACACGAGCAGCAAGTTTTTCTGCATTTGTACCAGAGTTGTCAGAATTTAGAGAAGCATGTATATTTGAAGACTCGGACTGAATTGCGCTTGGAGTTGCAGTATTTGAACTGAGGAAGTTAAATGTTAATGATTCAGAACATTCTACTGTATTATTTCTATTCACAGATTCAGAACTCATTTTGTCCACTGAACATATTTCAACAGAATCATAAGAAAAATGCTCGGCTTCTTTTTTAATATTTGGAATGTTTGAGTCAATAGTATGTGAAGCATTTAAGTGATGCAAACTTTCAGATTTTGATACACTTTTACCTGGACTTTCATTTTCTATAGGTTCTTTTTTTATAATATCAGGAACAGCAAGTTTTTCTGCATTTGCATCAGAATTTTCAGAATTTAGAGAAGTATGAATATTTAAAGACTCAGAATGAATTGCTCTTTGAGTTGCAGTATTTGAACAAAGTGAATCAGATGCTAATGATTTAAAACTTTCCATTGTATTACTTGTATTCACAGATTCAGAACTCATTTTGTCCACTGAACACATTTCAACAGAATTATTAGAAAAATCTTGAGTTTCTTTTTTAATATTTAATATGTTTGAGCCAATAGTATGTGAAACATTTAACGGAAGTAAGCACTCTGATTCAGATATACCCTTATCCAGAATATTTTCAACAAGATTATCTGGCTGCAACCTAGGATGAAATATGGCATTACTGGAAGAATCATTGGAAGTACTTTTTAAATTTGCATCAGAATTACCCACAGATATTTTGGAAGAATTTTTGAAACATTCACTGTCTTTAATATTTTTAGATTTTTTGCTTCCAAGAGATAGCAAATAGGAAATATGTTCATCAGTTTCATCCGCCATTGAGGTATCTTCCTCAAAGAACATAGAAACATATGTTTTCGAGATACTCTTTTTTGAGGATGGCATCATATTACCAGCATTAAGATCCAAGAGAAGTTTATCAGTACTATCATCTAAAAATACAACTTCTTCAGCATTAGATTTTTTACATTTTAAGACAAAATTATCAGTATCAAAAGTATCGCTTAATTCTCTTTTAATAGAAGTTACTAAGCCACTTTTGATTGAACACTGCCTTTCAACAATATCTAACTCCTTTTGCACATTATTGACTGATTTCTTTGCATCCGTTTTTCTAGGAGAGCTTCCTTTCTTTTTTTTGACAGGTGGGAAACTGCTAGCATTTGCATTATCATCTGTATTCAAAGAATCTAAAGATTTCAAATTCCTTTTTGAAGTATTTTTTATATTTGGACTTGCCCTTTTTCTTTTAGAATTCTGTTTATTTTCAATCAATGAAAGATTAGTTGTATGGCAAGAGAGATTATTTTGCTCCAATGCATTAGAAATAGAAGGCATAAGAAAACTGGACACATCATTATTTGAAATATCTGAAACTGCAGAAGTTTGTTTATTTCTATTTCTTTTTGCTGGACTTCTTTTTTTAGCAGTCATCATTTTTGCCTTTGACATTTCAGTCACAGAACTATCAAAAACATTTGAGATAGAAGGAATTTCTTTAGTACACATTGAGGACTGATCAATAAATAAATTACTTCCACATTTAACAGGATAGTCATCAGAAGCTAAAATATTGTTTTTAGGTTGTTGGATATTTCTATCATAAGAATTTTGCTTTTTCTTTCCCCTTCTAGCAGTTTGGGGCTTTCTTTTCTTACTTTCAGGCACAGATACATCAACTGATGCTGAAAATAAATTTGATGTATTTTGAAAATCTTCAGGAAATACTGCCATTTTCTCAGAAATAATATTTGTCGATTCTTTCACTGGAAGAGCAGGCAGATCAGATGTCTCTTCCAGCTCACATTTAATAGATAATAAAGGAGGATTATCAAATTCTGGCTGTATCTTCTTGGATCGATTGCCTTTAGATTTGCTATTTCTACCCCGACTTTTACTTCTTGCACCTTTTTTTCGTTTTGATCCACTTTGTTTTGTTTCACTTAATAGCATACCATCACTGATTAATAGTCTTCCTAATTCAGGTGGTGGATAATTTCCATCTTCTGGCAAACTATTAGGAAATTCATTTCCAATATTTGCCCCAGCTTTATATAACTCTTCATTAAGATCATCAATGATAGTATCTGAAGAACAATCAGAATGATTACCTTTATCCTTATTTTCACAAATTAGTCCAACAGTGGGAAAACTCACTGTATCTATTAAATTTTCACATGTATCTTTCTTTTTCTTCTTCTTTTTGGGTTTTGAATAAACAAATCGGCGTCTTGTTCGCTTTTTAGGAGCATTATTTTTTAGTGGACTAGCAGAAGAAACAGTCGATCCTTCATTTTGAATCAATTGTACTGTTTTATTAATATCCATTCCTAGAATAGGCACATTATTAACATCTGACATTTTCTGTAAATCTGCTTTAGTAAAATCTTCGTCTTCTTTATCTATGTGCAAACTTTTAAAATCGATGAAATTTATATTTATTTCTTAATCTTTTATTATATTTCAAAAAGTATAAGAATCAAGCCACGTCTAACATAAGCAAAAATATGCTGAATATACAATAATATTCAGAAAGATTTTGCCACTTATGCTGTCTAATTACATTCAGCTTATAGAATTGATAGTTCAGCTCCAGAATAAAATTTGTATTCAGTTTCCATGACAGGAAAGTAACCTATAAATACAAAATGACAAATATTTATTTTGGAACATTTATATTTCTTTTCATTAATTTAATTGATAAATAATAGTAATAAATAATAATTATAGTTTGAGAAATTTATATTTCAAATGAAAAAGATGTTTACAAATAAGAATGGAATAAATAAATATGAATAAAATATCCAATGATTCATTATTACATAACCAGCAAACATCAAAAATATTAAAACAAGAGCGTTTTAATAGCATCAATACTTCCTTTTAAAAATAGACATTTATTTAAATACAAACTAATATACACAGAATACATATTCAAAATGAAAATTTTCCGCATTTTTTAAAAAATTATTTAATTAATTATTACAAAACTTTTTTTAAACTTTTCTTATACTTCAGTAATTTTCCTCCACAAGAAGCTGGGAAGTCACTAGATAAGCAAGACTTTTTTTTTTTTTTTTTTTTTTTTCATTGAGAGTACAGTAAGGATTTGAGGCCAAATTATCTCTATTCTGATGATAGAACACACTTCTTGTGTGAGAGGAAGGGGGGGGGGGGAAAGACTATTGTAACGCTGGCTTGTAAGATTCCACCCTCAGTTCCCACCATTTGCTACAACAATGATTATTCATGAATTCCTTAGCAAGGTTTAAACTCTGGTGTAAGCAAGACAAAGATAACTTGTCATACCTCAACATTTGTAGCAAAATTCGAAGTACTAACAGCAATTATTTAGAATAAGAATTACATTTACTATATATCAATTCAATTCAATTATTGACAGCTAAATAGTGTAAACATCATATACAAAAAGGCAAAAATATATTTAATAATTTATATAGTTTATAACATTTTAAATGTAAAAAATATTATAATCTACATAAAAATATCAAAGTGAAGACATAAATGAAACATTATAAACTACAATTTGGAGACTTATAAAATTATTTAAAATTTATATAACTTATTTAATTTGAATGCTAAAGATGAAACTTTATGCATGTGCTGTGGTGCAAGTTTTTCTAAATATCAAAAATGAAGGAAATGTGTGTGTGTAAAATAATTAAAAAACTAGATTATAATTTGTCACTAGTAATTACAAAAAGTTAAAATATTTTATTAATGTGATTTTTTTTTTGATAAAGGCAGATTTAAAAAATAAGGGGAAAAAGTATAGGATCATTCCAAGTCAACTCAATATACTATATACACATCGCCAATTCAGATTTTCAAAAAAAATTGCCACAGATATACTATTTACATAGACTTTGAAAAATAGCAAATTTCATACAGATATGTTAATTAATTTAGGAATTATAGCTATGTAAAATTTAAAAAATTTGCCCAAAAATGGTAAACATTATATATATATATAAATTTACATTAGGAAGGCTTCGACATGAGTTAGTAATAGAGCTAAGAGAATAATTATTTTACAGCATTTTTATGCCCTTTTTTGTATTGTTTAATATTATATAGATTAACATAATAATAACTTTAAAAAAAATAACCTTTTTAAAAAATGAATAATTTAAAATTTTTAAATTTATTCTAGGAATAGTTAGTAAAGTTGTTAATCACCAAGCAAAATAAATTTGGAATGATGATAGGTTAAATGGTTATAGGTATAACTGGTTAATAAATAAAAAAATATATAAAATTGGTTATAAGCTTACTTTTTAAAAAATTCATATCCTGTATTTAATTGAATAACAAAAGAAAGCTAATTTTTACACTTTCCTAAAAATAAATATGAACATAAACATGAAGAAAGATTATAGTAATGAGTGTAATGAGTCAAAAAATATTTTTTATTTATTTATTTAGTAGCCTTATTCATTTATCTTTATACCAAGTTCCTGCATGAGGTCACAACAGCAGCAAGCCATTTAAACCAATCCAACACAGCCTGCCAAGCGCATCCCTAACTTGTTGTCTAAAAGAATTTCTTTCCTCTATAACCATATGGTACCTTTGGTCTTTCTCTTTCCATCTGATAGCCATGCCAGAACAATTTTCATATCACTTTTAGTATATATCATTTTAAGTATATGTTCAATCTATGTCCAGCATCATTTCTTTTTATTTGGATTGAAATTTTATAATTCAATTAAATATTTGAAATTTTATTTGTTTAATAGATTTTAAGAACCCTTATGCAACAAATAGTTTGGAAAGCATTTAATTTCTGTTTTTGTGAATTAATAAGTTTTATTAGCATAAAGGACTGTTAATATTGTTGCATTTAACATGCGTAATTCAAGTTTACTGCATATATTTAATGTTATTCAAAATATTAACATTGTTCTTAATGAATGATGGGTCTTTTTAACTCTAGTTTTTATTTCTTCATTCCATGTACATTCCATTTTATCTATTGTTATCCCAAGATATGAAAAGCAGACAGTCTCTTCATTTTGATTTTGACTTTTTAAAAGTGAAACATTACTTTGATTTTAGAAAAGGCGACCTTTTCTTGGGATACATCACTTTCATATAATGTAACTCTCCAATGGGAGTCACATATGTCAGAAATCCATTATTGATACTTATAAAACATTCTTTTTTGGATATTAAAGTGATATACATGGCTCAGATAGGTGAAAAAATCATTTTTACTTCATCAACTACTTCAATATTAATCTAGCATTCATACAAATTTTCATAGAAATGAAAATATTAGTCTTTTTACAATATTTATTTAAAGACAGGGAATTAATGAAAATCAGCCCTAAGTTTTAAATTGTTTTAACAATCAATACATCATTGTCTCAAATTTATATCTTTGCAGGTGATTTACAACATTACTAACTATTCATAGTATAAATTTTAAAACATATAATTTATATGTAAAATTTAAATTTTTATTTACATTCTGATAAAATTTTATGTACATTAGTCTATGATTTCAATTTTCTTTTGTTTTGTTCAATTTGGTTTGGTTTAGTTATATTAATGTTCCATTTTAAAGCAACACTAGGGATATTTTGGAACAGACCTCATAATTTTGAACTGTGGTCAGATGACGAGGACAACAACTGAGCTGACACTCTCTCTCCAAACTTTCACACCACACCAGTGGGAGGACATTTGGCCCCAATGGATGATTTCATGTGCACCAAATCCACTTACATGACAGTTCTTTGGTAGAATTGTGCCTCAAACTTGAAGCCCTCTGGTTCCGAAGACCAAGACCTTACCACCAGGCCACTGTGGCCCTTCAGGATCATTTAGAAGAGCTCCTACAGCAAATAAAAAAATTAAAAAAATAACATTTCTTCACCATCTTTGAATAAATTCTCATAATTCAAAAACAAGTTGTCATGTTAGAATGAAATTAGTTATTTTCCCAAGTGCATATGAATAGTATATCTGTGCCAAATTTTATGAAAATTTCAGATGATGAATTTAGGTATATCTTATGTGGATTGACTCTAAAAATATGCTCCCTTTTCAATTAAAATAGAAGATCTCAAACTACTATTTCAAAATGTTTTTGACAACACAAATCAAGAGATAACCATTCTACTAAAATATATTATGATAATTCAAATATTTTCACAACAGCTGCAAGTTTGGTAATGGTAGCTTAAAAAGGATATCTTTCTGTATTACTCAAAAGGGTACAATATGCAGTTGAATTAAAATAACACACATTATCAATTTGAAGCTTTAGGCTGAATCTATAGAAGGTTTCACAATTTGCATTCGTTTTTTATCCTTAAGTTACACTGACTCTGCCAGATCAGGATTAGTCATATATTTGCAGAAATATCTGCTGTCTCATTTCTTTAAATGCTTAAATGTGAAGGAATCTAAAAAAAGTGAATTTCAAAACCTTTTGGAATAAATCTTATAAATTTATAATATCAAGAATGCAGGCATGATTACAGATGTTGCCAATGGGAGTTTGAAGGAAGTTTCAATAACTGGAAAAAACTATTCCTTTTTTGAATTATTTCCTGTAATATGTAGTTAAACAGAGTATACAGCCATAATCTCCAAAGTAAAAACTGAGGAAAATACATATAATTTGTATGGATATTCTGATAAGGAAAAGAGAAATAAAAATTTAAATCAACAAAAGCAAATATTAGTCAACAAGGAATTTGATGCCATAAAGGATTTGTTAGTATTCAATCTCAAATTACAACAAATATTCAGCTTTCGTGCAATTTAAAAATCAATAAATCTAAAATTAATTAAAAAATATTTTCATGCATTTCTAACAAGATATAATATAAATATATTATATGATTATAAAAGGCTAACTATTTTCTACATATCAAAAATAGGTATAAATTAATATAACTGATAAAAAATAAATAATTCTTACATTTCAAGAATCCAATATGCCTAATACAATAATCCTTAATAAATCTTGTTTGATTCTGTCTGAAAAATTTAAAAAAAAAATGCTATAGTAATTAACAAACATAAAACTTCTTAAATTCTTTAGATAAAAATTTTGTAATAAAATGTTACAATTTAAACTTTATCCTAGACTTCATCCTCCCCTCTCATATTATTAGTTATTAAAGAGTATTCCACAAATGTGTATATTATATATATATATACACACACATGTACATACATACAATCTGATTTAATGAGTATAAATCTAAACAAAAATCCTGCTCTCTGCAGTTGATGGTGGTTTACAATGCATTATCTATCTATAGCCAATATTAAATATTCAATGCGAGTACATGCTTACAGTGAACAAAAATCAAGTACGCTATCACTATAACTTTAATAATATACTAAAATTGAATATTCTTGAAAGTGCCATTTCTTTTCTTTGGAATGAATGCAATAAATGTGCACATTTTGAAATAAATTTCAAACATGCAGTATTTTCAAAAGAAATCAGTTTGAAAATCATAACTCACCAAAAATAGAGCCTGATAACCAGCATTGTAGAAGAAAATGTGAACTAAAATTAGTTTTCAAGGATATATTAATACTGATGAAAATATGATAGCATGAAAGGGAAGAGTTAGATGGTAACAAATTCGAATCTGACAAAGGATTTTCAGCTAGTAGAGGAAGGCAAAAATAAAACTGAGAAATATTCCTTTCAACAGAAAGACATTTCCAATACATTTATTATGAACATAATAATTGTGAAATTACAAATAGAAGGTTTCATTATCATTATTAATGATAAGAGTTTCAAAAGATACATTGAATTTTAAGTCAGTCTCATCAATGAAATTAAGAGGAAAAAATTAAAGATACACATACTTAAACCTTTTTAGATAAGAGCATTTCATCAAACAGAGAAAAGAGTCAAAATTAATGCTAAAGTTTCAACATCTGCTATGAAAAAAGTAACGTATTAAACTTACTTTGTGTATGATATAAAATACCATATATAAAGTAATTTTTATATTTTTATATATACTGTATATACTTTATATATTATTTTGGCATATACTTTTAAAATCAAACCTTCAATACTTAATTTAAAATACAAATCTTATTTACAGAAAATAAGAACTTTCAAACCAAATGAAAATGATCAATTAAACAACCTATTGTAAAGCAGCATAATACTCGTGACTCTTCAAGAGCTACTCCTAGATATTTAAATTAAACTCAGTGGCAAGACAGCTCTATGTGGGCCAAGGTCTACAGCACCCACATCTGCTTTGTTAACCGAGGGCCCTGGGGCGTGAGGCATAAGTCCCGGTTAGGACTCCTAGATATTTACTCTCTTTTATTGTAGAAATTTTTTTTGTGTGTACATACATTTTTTTTTTCTTTTATGCACTTTCTAAAGCCTTCTTAGATATTTATTCTTTTTGTTGCAGAATTTTTTTTTCACGTAGATTAGCTTTTACAATATGCAGTGCCATAATAAAATTTAAAAAAATAAAATAAAATCTTAAAATACTTCTTACTATATATGTGAATAAAAAAACATATCAATTATTACAACACAAAATTTGTAGTTTTTTAATTTTATAACTATGTTTGATCCTATCAATATTCATAATGACTTGATATTTCTCAGACAATTTACCGAAAAAGTAAACATAAGATACATTTGTATCCTAAAACTGACCAGGTGCTTTTTAATTTTTGACCCTTTTTTATATATATATCCTCTATTTTATACTTTTAGTTCCTGTCTCACCTCCTCTCCCTTTCTTTAACTATCTTTAATTTTTTTTTAATTTAAATTTGTCTCTGAACTTGACAGCTCTTGCAGATTATCTTGTTTTCACATTACATTAAACTTTCCAATACTCATATAAAAATTTCTCAAATTGCAGAGTCAGAAATGTATACTACGATTATGAAGATTGTTCTTATTTAGTTTTTAAAAAATTACCTTGTTTTTAGTTCCTAAAATATGCTACTTTGTGGTCAGTTTTCATCTAAAATCACAAAATTAATAGACTTGTTTCAAAATGAATAGCAATAAACATGTAGTTTTTCTAAAATAAAAAATAAACTGCATTTTATGTCAGCTTATCTAAAATCTACTCATGGTAATAAAATATGTGGAGCTAATAATCTTTAAAAAAATCTATTGGCTATGCCAATGTCTGGTAAGTTAAAGGGAAAACACAACTTTAACAAGAAATTTGATAATTTCTTTTTCTTTTTAATAAACAATTCAATAAGTATTCCAAATTACAAAGAAAAATCCAATTCTTTCTCATCTTATGTAACTAGCTACCTATATGAAAAAAAATTTCAGCTTTTATAGTTTTTATATGTGATAGAAGAAGCCTTTTAAATAAAATTATGTAGTTAACTGAGGTCTAAATTCTTTATTTTATTTTCTTGATGTAAATAAAAATCTTCGATTAGACAAGTTATCTTCTCTCATAAATTTTCAAATAGAATATTCGAACATAGAAAATTATCTTCATTTGAATAACAAAAAATTAAATTTTACACTTGCTGTATAACATTTCACACACTTCCATTTCACACACTTACAGATTACACTAGATGAAATTTTTACAAACTAGGTTAAATATAGATAAATTATATTAAATAAGGGGAAAAAAGTCTCTTTCAATTATCTCTAAATACCTTGAAAATAATACATTCAATAAAAACAAAGTTATAAAGAATAAGACTCTAGATTAAATGAATATCTATAATTATGAATTTTAATACAAGTAAAATTATTATTAGCTCTGATCAAAAATATAATGATTCTCTTTTTCTTCCCTCATTCTTCCAAAGAATGACATATATGGATAAAAAAAGTTTCTGAATGAAAATTGTACACAAACATATTCTCTAGATATATTTTGCATTGGAGACGGCATGCCAACAAAATATAACATCAATGATATAGTTTAAAAATAACAGCTTTTCAAATTTGAAAACCGATCTAAGTAAACAAAGACAATAACAGATTTTAGCAAATTTATAACTTTTCTTTTTTATCTATTAGAAGAAAATGGAATAGGACAAAGATGTAAAGATACAAAACTTTCATATCCTATAATTATTATAATCATAGATTTTAAAAAATCATTAATTTGCTAGTGACATTTTTATTGCAAAAAATCTTTTTAGTGGATGTTTGAAAATTAATATTTTAAAATTTTCCAAAATAAAAGTATTAATTACAAAACTAATAATGACAAGTATGACTTTCTTATTATAATTTTAAAATGTCTGACAAGCTAAAACCTCATCTACACCAGAAATAATATTCAATAAGGTAATAACAGCAATTATGCCTCAAAAAAAGATTCCTCAAGAATGAACTCAACAACAGAAGATTTATAATATTATGAAAGCAAAACTTTTCAGTTATTCAAGCGATGGAGAATACAGACCAACTGATCACTATTAGTTCATGGACACAAATGTATGGTAGTTTTAAAAGGCATGGATTTTATCATGCACAAACATCTCTTTCCTTCTTGAAACCAAAAGGATACTCATTAAACAATTCTTTCTCATTTGGTAGTTTCTAACATTACAAATGCATTAAAAATACTCTTTTTTAAAAAAATTCAGTTCTTAATAAAGGAAAGGAAAGTTTCTTAGATTAGATGCTTTTTATAGATATATATATATATATTTTAAATCATGGAAACTTTTATTAGCAAGCATGTCCTCAACTGGTAATGAGAGAAGTGTTAGATAAAAATTCCTCATGGCAAATTATGATGTAAAATTGTATGATTTAATATTTCAAGATAATTACAAAATTACTTATGATAACCAATTTTAATTTAGCTTCACTACCTCCAACATCAGAAACAGCAGATTTATGGAAGAATCATATCCCTGACAATGAGACAAATAAACAAAACTGAGGTTTGAAATCTAATTGGTATTGTCTGGTTCCAACGCTCACCATCAATAATTCTGCTACAGAATTACTTTTGACAGCTATGTCCTGCATTGCTGATTGTTTAGAAAATCACAGGTCAAGAGCTCTATATTTTGAGGGAAATGTTGAAGGCTTATGAATTAACATTCCTTTCATAACTAAAATAGAATCTACAATAGAAGATAATTAATCAGTAAAATGCTTCAAAAGAAAAAGGATGATGAAAGCACACTGCTGTTTAACTTCAAGTTAAACAGCAGCAATATTGAACATGAATGCAATTGAATTGATATTTACAGGCAGTTGTTTTCTTGCTGCTTGCCCATTTTCTTATATCAAATGATTAACTTTGTAAATGCTTAAAATACAATCAAAGTAATGCAATTATAGTATATAGTTATAGTAAAATTACAGTAAAAGCAAGTTTAATGTGCTAATTCTGTTTACTTTTATTTTTTCAATAACAGTGACCAATTTCTTTTTAATAAATAATCAATCTGATGATGTTCCATTGCAATATCAATGGCCTACTTTGAAGTTATTTTGATAAGGACCTCAAAATTTTGAACCATGCTCAATTGATAAAGGCATGGTAAATGGAATGTCCTTCTCAAACCACATTCACACTCTAGAAGAAATTTTAAAAAAAATTAAATAAAATTTTTAGCATAAAAAGAAAATACACAAAATTTTTACATACATATAAAAGTAATTTTTTCATATAACTTTAATCTAGAAAACGTATTAATACATGTAGTTCTTAAAAAAAATTAGTATTTTTTGGAAGATTATTGCAATTTTGATAAGAGCAAGTACCAATTCTACAGAATTAATATTTCTAATTAGTAATGTTCATTTCTTTAGCCATGTAGAATATCTATTGTGCTAAAAATATTTTGAGGGTCACCAACTAAACAAATAAGAAAAATGCAAACATAATACAGATATTATGACATAATAAACAAGTATTATGTTTTATTATGTTATTAGTAATTAGTAAGATTAACAATAAAACAATTAGATACTTGTGTATTAGCTATGTACCATTGATGATCTTTAAGACTTCACTGTATGTCATTGACTAGTCGTGGTCAATAGACTAACTTAACACTGCTGACGATTATAACACGCATCATAAAACAAAAACAAACGTATCATAAAACAAAAACATTATAGTTAGTATTTATGTAAGTTAAGTCTAAAAGATGTTTCAAAATTAAAATAAAAAAAAAAAAACTCAATAGGATTTTTGATATTGTTTGCCTCTTATGAGAGGGTGAACATCTTGGCAATTTCAGCTCAAGTCACTTCTATATTCAGTTTATTTCTGAACTTATATTTTTTAAAATATAAGTTATATATTTTACTTTTTTAATGTAGTTTCTTCAAAAAGATTTCTGGTTCACTGGTCAAAAAACATGAAAAAGCCATATGCTATTTGAGTCATACAAATATGGAATTGCTGCTCTACACTACATAATCAATAATGTTCATCTGTGGCAAATTGGAAAAGACAACCTACTGCACTTAATATCACTTTAATTAACTTTACGGCACTTAATATCATCCAACAAGTGAAACTCAACAGTAGACAGAAACATAGGGAACTCAAACTAGATTCTATTTGAAATGGTTAAATCAATAATATCTTTGCCACTAGTTATTTTGAAATTCAACTATTAGGTAAATTCACCTAGTAATAAAATGATTTTTCTTGGCATTGTATGAATACAAACCTAAAGGGCAAAATTGTTAACTAGCCAGACTACTATATTACATAAAATTAGAGAGGAACTAGGTATATTCTAAATCAGTCTAAAAATAACATAACGAGAAAAACATTTTGATCCACTTTTTTAAAATTCAAATATGATTCATACAAATAACTCTAACATAGTATCAAATAATCCTTTCAAATTGAATTTGCACCACTGAACAGCAAATTCAAAGGTAATTGTAACTCTAAATCAAAGGTCCAGAAAACAAGCATGAAGTAAAAATCAGGCATAATCTTGAATAATTCTGAATTTTAACGAGATGTACAAACATATTGTAAAACAATTTTTTATGACAAAAAGTAAATATTAGTTTTTCCTAATTTTGCAAAAGAAATTATGGAAAACTAATAAAATATTTCATAAATAATCTTAATTTATAAAAATTCTGTGATTTTCTGAATCTCAAACCATTTCATTTAGCTACAGAAAAGCCTAATTTGGAAAATTCACTACATCATTTCAGAGTATTATTCAACATTTTGCTTTCCTATCTTTTTCTTTTTTTTAAATAATTGCTGAATTTAAATTACTTTTTGAGAAAGCAGACAGTTCCGAGAATTGCTGTGTTATTTTCCTTAGCTAATATATGAAAGTTCAGATTGATCATGGTATTTGTTTTGGAACTTCATCCTTCCAACAGAATATAAATAATGCATGCCTGTTAAAATATTCATATTAATAGGCACTGATGAGGAACCAAAATTAGGAAAAGAAGGATTCATAGGAAATAAAGAATTTTGATAAAATGTTACAAACGGAAGGTCTAATAAATTTTCAATAAAATCTTGAGAAAAAGAGTTTTGAAGAAATTTTTGGCTAATCCAGTTCTGATAAAAGATAATAAGTAACATACCATAAACAGTATCCTTTCTCAACAATGTTCGTAACTTATCATAATATTACCCAAATAAAATGACTTAAAAAAATTGGCTTCATTAATGAAAGTAAAACCGATTTAACTAGTTTTGTCAAGACCAGGTGAATTATTTTCACATTGCTTTTTAATTTGAATATTTAATTTTTAACTAAAAAGTTAAAATCAACATTTTCCAATTCTGTTTCAGACTAATTAGCAATTATTTATTTCTGACTATTTCAACTAACAACTTTTCAACAACTAAAATTATATTTAACAAATTATTAATTAATTTCTTTAAATCAGAGAAATTGTTACTTTACCATTATAGTCAGATTCCCATTATTAAACTTGGATTTTGTTTTTAAGCAATTTTTTATAACAGTTAATCATTTCAATTAACACATGCCATTTTTAGAATGCATTTAATTTAATTTCTTTTCTTATAAATTTACCTTACTGAAATTCCTAAAAAAATTTAGGTAAGAATTTACTGTACGGTCACCCTTGGCGACTTTTTCAAAATATCGTAAAACGTCACCAAATTATAATAAGGTTAATGCAATTACCCTATTATAATTAGTTGTCGGGTCAGATGGGGGTTGCTATATGAAAAGATTTATCGCCAATGTAAAAAAATCACTCCAAAGGTGACCGTACAGTAAATCTGAGCCCTTGAATTTTGTCAGATTAAATTTAAGATTCCATTACAATCAAAATTTAGCATTCTTTTCAAATGATAACTTGTCAAATCTGACAATTAAGACAATTTGAATTGCTACCCTAAAAAAGGGTAAATTTTTTTTTTTGTCTCTATCTTAATGATAGTTGTGTTTGGCAAAAGTTTCGTAGACTTAGCAACAAGGCCTTAATGTAGTTCTGTCTGGAATCGTTTATTGTAACATTTAACTTAAATTTAGAGATTTATGTTCAAAATTTCAAAAATTATCTTCCTAATTATTTTATTGTTGATGCTATTAAAATAAATATATTTATAATAAATACATTTATTAAATTTTGGCTCAGATTTACTGTACGGTCACCCTTGGCACAATTTTTTTACATTGGCAATAAATCTTTTCATATGGCAACCCCCATCCGACCCAACAACTAATTATAATAGTGTAATTGCATTAACCCTATTATAATTAGTCGCCATTTTGGCGATATTTTGAAAAAGTCACCAAGGGTGACCGTACAGTAAATTTTTACCAATTCAAGGAAGTTAATGAGGCTCAGTAAAATATCTGTAAATTACACATTTCAACAAGTAAAAAATACAAAATTATGGGTAAATCCAGAACATGAAGGCCCCAGAAAATTCTTTTTTACTAACAATATATTTATGTAATAAATAGTTTAATGTTAAAATGATGAAAATATATAATTTGTTAAGTTGTAAGAATTATAACCATAAAAAAGAAATTTAAAGGTTTCATCAGTAAATATATTATTACATAAAAAATTGGATTTCATAAATGCGAAAATCAAGTGATTTAAAGCATACAATTTTAAAACAAAAATGCCATGGAATGGAATGCAATGTGATTTACTTCAGATTTATTAATGGGCAGAAATTCAACCTTAGCATTTCATGAAGCAACAGGCAAGCAGCCAAAAAATGAAACAAAAACCTTATACAAGTTAGCCATTAAAAAAAAAATGAAGAAATAGAGGGACTATATGTTTTTCCAAATTATTTCGAGTATTTTCCTTGAGCAAATACCAAAAATTCCGTTCTTGTCCTCATATAATATTTTTTATGGTTTTCCCAAATCTAATTATTATAACAAAGCAAGCATGTAAAAGGAGAAGCATTCATCTTTCCTCAGAAAAAAACAAGCAAACAACATTTAGGTTTTGCAACAATCATTTCATTAAATTAATTATGATTTTGTTTCGTTTCTATTGTGCTGTAAGTTTTTTTTTTTCAATAAATTCATAAAAGTATTGAATGCTGATGAGAAAACAGAATGCTCTCTATTAAGCATGCAAGTCTTCCAATATAAGTCAAAAAAAATTCTTTTCAATTATTAACAGGGTAATATAAAATAAAATTTTGAAATCCATTCTTGATATCTTTCCTGTAATTCTTCAAATGCAGGTAATAAGAGACTTGTGTGTTAATCGCAAGCTATTGGCCAATTTTTGATTTAACTACAAGCCACTGGTACCGTTTTAGATTATATCATATGTTAATAAACTAACACAAATTACAGTAAATAGACTAGTATATCTTTGTGATTAATCTTTCTTTAAGGCTATTAATCACAAGAATATGATTACTCAATCAATTTATCTTTATATTATGCCATCACTTTTGAAGTGCTTTTTTTTAGTAATATTTTTTATTGGTAATTTTTTTTACAAACAAATTTTATTTTATCTTTTTATTTATAACCAAATCTTTTATTTAATTCTTTTTTATTTTGAAATTAAAATATATACAACACTATCATACAAATTATTCCATCTGAATACCATCTCTAGCTTCTAAATCAAAAATGATACCACTAAATCAAGAAATTTTGAAATGAAAGCAGAAATTCTACCTACAAAAACGAAAGTCGGTTTCTATTCCTGTTTCAAAAATAAATATAATTGTAATAATATTCATAGTTAAATCTTTAAGCTTAGAATATCAGTTTCGTAACTTCTAAAATTCACTTAATATCCTTTAAATCACAACGATCGTGTTCGCAACGGCAAAACATATGAAACAAAGTGGTTGAGTTTTTTTTTTATCCCTCACATTATAAAATTTAGAATAAAATAAAATTGCATAAATAATTGCTATGAAATGTCATTTTTGTTTGTGCCTTCATTTTTACTGAAGGTACCTAAAAATTAAATATTCATTATTGCTGAAACTCAAGAAACATACCGTTTTATTCAAAGTAATCGAAGCAATAACATTTGTATCACATCAAAAACCAATTACCTTTGAAATCATAAGATTCAACTATTCTAAACAGAAAAGTTTTTAAGTCGTTGAATAATGTCAAAACGATAAAAATCTTCACAAGTCTTCAATCTTAATTAACTTTAAAATATTCTTTCAATCTTTAGTAGCAGATACAATTGTTTTTGCGAAAGTAGCTAGTAGCAGATACAATTGTTTCTGCGAAAGTAGCTAGTAGCAGATACACTTGTTTCTTAACACAAATTTCACTGCATAGTAGGAAATTTAAATTCTTAATTCAAAATTAATCTGTCGAAATATTCAACACATGAAATAATTTTATTCTTAATACGTTTAATATACTTTACCACCATTTTCTTTAGCAAGTTTACCTTACACAAACAGACTGATTTACACAGAAATAATTCATCAACTTCTACTTCGCCCGATCTCTATGTAGTGTTTTCTCCACAACATGAAGAAAGAAGAAAAAGTAGCTTTGATCTTCAGATCATATATTATGTCATTATTTTCATTTAATTAGTGCTTTATATTTTTATTAAAATTAAATCAATAGTTTGTATTTCATTTCTGATGTGAAATGAAAATAAAGAAGGAGCGACATTTTATATCGAATAATCATTTTCTTTCACCTAATCAATTTTTTTTATTTGAGCATGCGCAGTTGCTCACTATTTACCTTGCATAAAGAAAATACGAAAATACATTATTCGCTTATTTTGAATCTCTGGGGATATTTCTGATTCAGTAGAAGTGATAAAGTAAAGTGATAAAACAATTCTTTTTAGCATGTCTTAATAAAAATTTTGGAATTCTTAATAAAAGTTTTGGAAAATATATTGAATTTTTTAATACTGTTTATTACTCTGAAATATATTTTTGTATAAATAAATGAAATATGTACATTAATCTCCCCCCCCCACACACACTTTTTTTTTACGGTTTACATGTAAAATTAACCTGGGACACACATGAAATTTAGAACGGAACACAATCTAGAAATCGACTCTCTGTATGTCAACCTTTTTGAGTCCAATCATAGGTTTTGTTTCTACATCGATGTGGGTTGTTGCTTACTGTATTGTGATTGGTTAGAAAATTACATGTTTATTTACATTATAGATGGAGGTCAAAGAGCGGGATTTGTATTATTAAATTATTGTTTATCCAGATAAGTGTGAAATGAGACGAAAATGTTTTTTTCAATCGGTAACTTGTAACAAGCATTTTAAAAATTATTTCCATGCTGTCTATGGCATTTTAGGAATGTTAGCGAAGATAAACAGCAGTAAGGTCAGAATAAGTATTGAAAGCTATTGTTTTCTTGGCTTTCAAGAAGGTTTTAAGAAAAAAATTACAGTTATTATTTAAGTAATATTTAATACTGTGTAGTAATTTAAAATTTTTCCATTAAATTTGTGCCTGTCTTAAAGAGTTATTTAATTTATGAATTTTTTTGCAAAATAGTTCACTTTCTTTAATTCTGTTAACCTCCTTTTGACACATTGTTTTATACATTTTTGTTATTTTATCTGAATTAATATTCATATAATTCTTAGTATTTAATTTAGATATAATTAGCTAATAATTTTAATTAGTGGTAAGAAACAGAATTATTGAATTTTTTAAGAGTTCGTAAAATTTTATTTTAAAGATTTTTAATTTTAAAATTCTTAAAACGGAAAAAGAAATTCAACATACAAAAAGAGAAAATAATTGCTGCAATTTCTAAATATTCATAATTCTCATGAAATATGTATTGGAGAATAGAATATAGAAATAGTAATTCTTGTTTCATACCAATCTTTAAAAGAATTAACTAAAATTTGTAGAAACATCCTGCACTGTTTATTACTTTTAAAGTTTACTTTTTATTACTTTTAAAGTTTGCTTCATGATACTGTTAGTGTGTACATATAATTATTATTAAAATAGATTTTTTTTAAATAAGGGATCTTTTTTCATGAAATTCAGTTGGCAATGCATTCAGATTTGAGTGTTTAGTTTTTTTCTCAGTGCTTTGAAAATTTTTTAAAATCTTATACTAGAAACGATGATTGAATATTATATTTATTTTTAGTATTTTAATATGGTTATATTTTATTATTATGAATGTTATTGAAATATGTTGGTTATATTAAATATAGCACCTTTATAAACTATCTTGCTAAATAATCACTTGATCAAATATCAAAAAAGAAATTGCATACTATACATAAAAGAAAATTGCTGCATTTAGAGAAATGTGAAAATAACATCACAGTATTTATGATTTGTGTAGAATAGTACTTGTGATATTAAATCAGAATAGAAATAAATTTTCCACTTTCTTTTTGTTTCCTATATTAATTCCTTTAAGTAGATTAAGAAAATTAATGTACAAGATTAATTTTTTAATACTTCAAATGAAGAGTTTGTGTTATAATAATTCTTAGTATTTGAGATAGGTTTCCTATTCATTCTTTTATTGACTAATTCTCTGTTTAATTTTAAAATATTGTAGAATTTATTTCAAGTCATTTCCTATTTGTGATTAAATTGGCTAATGATCTATGTTGCCTTGAAACAAATATTTCATATTGAATAGAACGTCTATACTTATATTCATTTTGTAAATAATAAATATGTGTATGTGCAAAAAGATTTGTATTATAAGTTATGAATTAAAGTGTCCTTTTCAAATATCCAGATAAAGTTCTGGCAAATTTTAAACAAAGAAACCAGAATATTCTTATATGATAACTAGAATATATTATACTCAGAGCAAAGCTTAGCATGTGGATCTCTAAATGTAATGTAAACATAAGCAATAAATGGAGGCATCGGCCAGCTCATGTCAACCTTTAGGAGTCCAATCACTGCGCAGTTCACATCACCCTGATGCTTTTATAAGATGCGCTGTGATAGTTCTCATTTAGGTTGACATGGTCTGGTCGATTTCTAGAGAGTGTCAATTTCCAGACTAACTCTATAGCAAAGGATACCGACGTGCTCTGATTGGTCGATTTCTTTCGCACAGACTTTCTATGCTGTAGCTGCTGCAACCCTGTTGTATTGTTTAGTTTCTACGTACTTTTTTGCCTGCCATTTTTCAAAATGGAGAAATATACAATTATAAAATAATTGAGACTGATGAGAATAGAGATATTTTTCGTTTTTCAGATCTTGTAAATAAAGAATTAGCACAGGTAGCAATTTTTCTGTGAAATATTATTAAAATAAGACTTGAAAATTAAGCTTTTATTTTACTGGAAATGATCGGCCAATTTTTTTATTAAATTTTCATGCTGAAATCATTATTATAAAATATTTATATGCAAATATACTATATTTATTAAGATATTTAGATGACAATAAACGGAATAGAAATTATTATAATTCTTATTGAATATTCATGCTAAATGAACACAAGGATATATTTATTTATTTATTACGTATTCAAATTATTACCATAAGATGTCTATCTGCAACACATGTTTTGAACTGTCTGTAACACATATATTAGGAATGGATTCAAGAATATCAACAAAGATCGTAAACAGTTTGGCACAGTTTTGCAAGGTTTGAGCCAAATAAGCGATAACTACACTATTATGAGTGCAAAACATTGCCAAAAAGATGCCAAGGCTTAAACCAATCAGAGCAGGTCGGTATCCTTTGTCATAGAGTTAGTTTGTACAATTTGCGAATTCGCGATCCGTCCTATCTCTCTACTTAGTAGCTTGAGTACGAATCTGTGCTTCTCAAACGTCTGAATCAATTCCTCAGCGACAATAATATTTTAATATCCGAACAATTCGGTTTTCGTAAAAATCTGTCGACGAATCACCAGCTAATTCATGTCACAGAATAGATTCACAGCGGCTTTGTGAAGTCTCAAACCCTAGGTGCACTTTTCCTGGACGTAGCCAAAGCCTTTGATAAAATTTGGCCCGAAGGGCTTTTATTCAAGTGCATGCGACTTGGATTTTCGGCGCAATTAGTCAAAATTTTACACTCGTACCTACTTTCTCGTAATTTTCGGGTGCAAGTAAACGATGCAATTTCTTCCCCCAGACTAATCCTGAGCGGTTGTGCGTAAGAGAGTTACTCTCTCCAACTCTTTTCAACATTTATGTTAACGATCTACCTAGAGCTAGTAATTGTCACTTAGCAATTTTTGCAGACGATACCGCCATCCTAACACAGCATAGGGATCCAAACATAGTCATATCAAACATACAACAGTACATGACCATTTTACAGTGCTGGCTCATCGGCTGGAAAATAAAAGTCAACCCAAGTAAATGCGCGTGCCTCCGATTTACTAAAAAACTGGTAATGCCTGACTTAGCCCCAATCCAAATTTTTGGTCAACCCGCCCCCTTTGTAAATGAGTATAAATACTTAGGGTTAATTTTAGACACAAAATTAAGCTTTAATAATCATATTAAAGCAGCCCTCACCAAAGCTACAAGAACGAGTGTTAAACTCAACAGCTTAATTTCTCCTAGGAGCAAGGTATCGATTAGGCTCAAGCTTCTACTCTACAAAGCCATTTTAAGACCAATTTTAATGTATGGCTCCCAAATTTGGGGGGCCACTTCCGCCATTAACATTAAGAGGTTGCAAGTTTTACAAAATAGGCATCTGATGAAGATTATAGATGCCCCCTGGTATATCAGGAGGAAAATTTTACATGACGATCTCAAAATTGAACCTGTTTCGGAATTTATTAGAGGAACATCAATTAAATTCTTCGAAAAACTGCCCCAGATTCGTAACAAGTTACTTAATCTACCTGCATATGATCCAGCAGTATCCAGCACGAGGAAAAGACCGAGAGCTGCTATAGACAACGAATACATAAATTTTCCCTCAGTCAAAAAGCTGAGAACTAATTAACTCTGTTACCAATCTGGTGGATTAAACTTATCAAAATTATTTGTTTTGGCCTAAGATAGCTACGATGAGCTACATGCGTGAAATTTCTTGAAATTATTTCTTCAGAAAATTTATTTTAAAAACAGTCCCCATAGTTAAGGCACGTGCAACGTAATTCCATTAAATTTCCCTATAGTTTATCCCATAAATAATATTATATTATTGTAATCAATTAATTTTATCATAAATAATAATAATATAAATTAAATACCAAATTTCATGACGTTAGAGCTTTATTGCGCTCGTCCAAACTAGTTTCAATTAAATTGAACTTTTCCCTAAACCAACAAATTAAAGTAACTATTCCAAATTATGATGTGGAGGTGCTCGTGACCACTTTGTCACATCGCGGAACTCCGAAACATCACGACGTTGCCGTTGCCTACAATTTGCGGACTCTTCGTTTGAACTCCGAATGGAGAAGACGTTCAAGGAGACAGCTCCGTCTTTGACGGAGCAGGAGCTGCTTGAGGGCAAGAAGAAGCGCAAAGATGAAAGACGCCGAAAGAGAGGAGGAGGGGAACCCCGAACTGGTCCTTTTAGGACCATTGTGGAACGGGTAATTCCAGCTCCCCCTGCTCTTCCTCCGATGAAGAGATGGACATCCCGGAAGGGAAATTCACAACAAATGATGAGCTGATCCAGCAACCCAAGGCGGATGATATTCCACCAGTGATCCAAGACCCCCCGAGGCCTGTATCTCCATCCTCTATCCATGTGTCGGAGGAGTACATTTTCAAGCATCATATGGACATCATCCAGGCAATTACAAGAAGAAACACGATTGGAAGCTGGGCCCAGGCACTGAGATGCTACCAAGAGGATACTGACGAGCACCGGCAGATGAGGGCCGAAGTTGGCAGGGTGAGTGGCATCCTCAATTCTTTATTGATCAAACTAGGAATCCCCCTTTTTAAGCTTCCTCCGAGTGTTAAGGAGGTTAATAAAATTTGCGAGAAATTTAAAGAGGCTAATGCAACCTCTGAAAATAATAGCACTAAATCCCAATCTGTAAAAGATACAAATGTAAAAACCAACGAAAATGCTAAACCTAACCAAACGCCCAAACGTAGGTTGGATGTAGATAAAATAAATAGAAATGAAAAAGTAAATAAAAAGAGAACCGCTGACGAAGATGGTTTCATAGCTCCGGCTGCCCATCTCGCCAGAAAAGTTAAAAACTTAAAACTAAATGAAAGTAACAATATAGAAATTAAAAATCAACCTGATGGCATAGAAGAGGTTGCATTAGACGACGAGGTCGTTGCTGAACAGGCACCTGCACAACCAAAACGATGGAGAATACCGCCCGTCTTCGTTACTCCTAGAGCTGACTTTAAAGTCATGCTAAATATCTGTAGGTCAGAGGTCCCTTCATTAAAATAAAGTATGAGCAGCAAATTTCTAAAACTAACTGTGGAAACTGAGGAGGAGCACCGAAGCCTTTCTCGTCTACTCGAAGCTCAGGGTGCTGAGTTCAAAACCTTTATACTAAAAAATGACAGGCCCATAAAGGTTGTTCTTCGAGGACTTCCCTCCTGCACTCCTATTGAGGAAATAAAAGAGGAATTAGAAAGAGAAGGCTTTACAGTTAGCATTACTCAACTGTTCAAATTCCAAACAAAATCACCAATGCCGTTATTTTATGTGCAAACTGCTAACGGCACTCTGTCTGAAACGGTCTACACTCTAACTGAAATGTTTGGCACAAAAATTTCAGTAGAGCGATACAGAGGTAGGAAGGGGCCCTCTCAATGTTGGCGGTGTCAGGGATTTTTTCACAGTTCCGAAGCTTGTAAGCTTCCTGTGAAATGTGTAAAATGTGCAGGACCCCATCGGGCTAAAGATTGTCCTTTAGCCTTCGAGGATAAACTAAAATGTGCTAACTGTGCAGGTGACCATGCGCCACGTTTCCCTAAATCCGGTGGACGACATCCCGCCACCAGTAAATTTCTAAAAAACCATTCAACAAACCGATCCATATGGGATCCTCCCAGGACGCAACGACCTCAAAAAAATTACAGAAAAGTTGACGAAAAAGTGTCGTTTGCCAGTATGCTATCAAATGCAGAAGAATTTCCCTCTTTAGATAAACCAGTGGAGCGAGAACCTGCTTCCTCAGTTGTCGTGGATCCTATTCCAAAACAGTCGGTCCCAGTGGATGTAAATAATTCCAAAATTTTTACCGACATATTTTTTGGCCTAGCTTTATTAATGAGAGAAGATTGGTGCGAACCACCTCTTCTATTCCAAGCCTTTAGGAAGGCTTTACCAGCAATTCGTGCTGCATCCCACGGTGCTGATATGGCGTATTTTCTTTTCAACGAATACGTCAACCTTAGTAACGGTCCCCAACATTAACATTCAATCGTTACAACTCAGTTAACTTGCATAATCTTAAAGTTTGCACCTAGAATGCAAATAGCTTGCGCCCCAGAATCGCTGAAGTAAGAGACTTTGTTTTAGAGCAAAATCTTGATGTGTTATTGGTACAAGAGACCCTACTCCCCCCGGAGTGCACACCCCTAATCGCTAATTACCGGATTTACAAAAATAGTAGATCCGGAGATAGTTTTAATCGTCAGCGCATTTACGGAGGTACTTGTATTTATGTAAAATCAATAATTGAACATCACGTCATCCCCACTCCCGTTTTAGAGAGGATAGACGCGACAATTATTGAGGTTAAATTAGGAAATCTCCCCCCTCTCGAAATTGTGTCAGCATATGTACGATCTGGGAGTTCATACACATTCCCTCTGGAGGATTTGAAAAAACTTTTAAATTTAGGCTAAAACGTCATCATTGCGGGCGATATGAACGCAGGGCATATCGCTTGGAATAATTATAAAACCACGAGATATGGAATGCAGTTGTTTAATTAACTTGCAACGCAGGATGGAATCAATGTTTTGGCGGCCCACTCTCCAACCCACATTAATCAAGTTAGCTCTAATGATTCCGTCATAAATTTCGCAATATTAAAGCGAATTCCTTTCCACTCTCAAATTAGAGTGCTAAATTGTTTAGATTCAGATCACCTTCCAGTAGTTTTGACTTTTAATACTGGAACATTTTCTCTAAATTCACCAGCACAATTCTCCACCAACTGGGAGAACTTTCGGCATATATTAAATTCAAAACCCCTTCCCCCTCCCTCAAAATTAATAACAATGATGACGCTGAATTTGCAGTTGGAAGTCTAGGAAAAATTCTAACGGAGGCGCTCGCAGAAGCCTCAAAACCAAAATTTAATAAACCTCCAGAGAAGCTTCCTTTAGAAATCCAAGCCAAAATTAAACTGCGAAATTTCCTGCGAAGAATTTGGCAACGCTCTCGCGATCCTCAAGTGAGAGCGGAACTTCGCAGAACCCAGGATGAGATAAAAGGGTTAAAAGTAGGTCACTTCGAGCACCGGGGAGCAGAGCAATTAGAAAACCTAGACACACGTGGCATTTGGCGCCGCTCGTCCTTTCTTAGAAAACCATTCTCCCCGAATGGGAACTCGCCCTTGCTCCCATTGAAAAGGCGAAAGTTTTGGCAGATAGCCTACAGAACCAGTTCGCACCACACTTAGAGACGTGGCTGTCGACCCCCCCCCCTGACGAAATTCGTCACAGATCAGCTGGAGAGTTTCCTGATACGTGCACATGTAAACAACCTTGAGCCCGTTCGGCCAACGGAGATAATGGAATTACTGAAGAACGTTAAGCCGAACAAATCGCCAGGTCTGGATTTAATTACTAATCGCATGATTAAAAACCTCCCCCCTAGATTTATTTTATATTTAACTTTTTTGATAAATAAATTAATGGAACTTTGCTATTTCCCCGATTGCTGGAAAACGGCTGTGGTTGTCCCTATTCCAAAACCAAACTCCGATTTGACTTTATCTCAAAATTTCCGTCCCATCTCGCTACTTAGTAGCCTGAGCAAAGTGTACGAATCTGTGCTTCTCAAACGTCTGAATCAATTTCTCAGCGACAACAATATTTTAATTTCCGAACAATTCGGGTTTCGAAAAAATCTGTCGACGAATCACCAGCTAATTCGTGTTACAGAATTGATTCACAGTGGCTTTGTGAAGTCTCAAACCACAGGTGCACTTTTTCTGGACGTAGCCAAAGCCTTTGATAAAATTTGACACGAAGGGCTTTTATTCAAGTGCATGCGACTTGGATTTTCGGCGCAATTTGTCAAAATTTTGCGCTCGTACCTACTTTCTCGTAATTTTCGGGTACGAGTAAACGATGCAATTTCATCCCCCAGACCAATTCTGAGCGGTTGTGCGCAAGGAAGTTTACTCTCCCCAACTCTTTTTAACATTTACGTTAATGATCTACCCAGAGCTAGTAATTGTCACTTAGCAATTTTTGCAGACGATACCGCCATACTAACACAGCATAGGGATCCAAACACAGTCATAGCAAACATACAACAGTACATGACCGTTTTACAGTGCTGGCTCATCGGCTGGAAAATAAAAGTCAACCCAAATAAATGCGCTTGCCTCCTATTTTCCAAAAAATTGGTAATGCCTGTTTTAACCCCAATCCAAATTTTCGGCCGGCCAACCCGTCCCCTTCGTAAATGAATATAAATTCCTAGGGTTAGTTTTAGACGCAAAATTAAGCTTTAATAGTCATATTAAAGCAGCCCTCACCAAAGCTACTAAAATGAGTGTTAAACTCAACAGCTTAATTTCTCCATGGAGCAAGCTATCGATTAGGCTCAAGCTTCTGCTCTATAAAGCTATATTAAGACCAATACTGATGTACGGCTCCCAAATATGGGGGACGACATCAGCAACAAACATAAAGAGGTTTCAAGTTTTTCAGAACCGACAACTGAGGAAAATTGTCAACGCACCCTGGTATGTCAGAGGAAAAAATTCATAACGATCTCAAAATTGAACTTGTTTCGGAATTTATTAAAAGAACGTCAATTAAGTTCTTTGAAAAATTACCCCAGATTCGCAACGAGTTACTCAATTTACCTGCAAATGATCCTGCATTACCCAGCTCTAGGAAAAGGTCTAGAGCTGCAATAGACAATGTCTATGTTAATTTCCCAGCCGTAAAAAAGCTGAGGACCTCTTAACTCAGTTGCCAATCTGGAGGCTTAAAATTCTCAAAATTATTACTGTTTAGGCCCAAGATAGCTACGATGTGCTACACTAGCTAGTAGATAGCTACGATGTGCTAATATAGAGAATTATCTAATTATTTATATTTCTGAAATTTTTATAATCAGTCCAATTAAAAGTCAGTCCCCATAGTAAAAGGCGCGTGCAACGTAAATCCATTAAAATCTCTTATTACCCCATAAATAATATACCTTATTATTTTAAATTCATTAATTATTCCAAAAGCTTTATAAATACAAAATTAAATACCAAATTTCATGACGTTAGAGCTTTTTTGCGCTCGTCCTAACTAGTTTCAATTAAATTTAACTTTTCCCTAAACTAACAAATTAAAGTAACTATTCCAAATTATGATGTGGAGGTGCTCGTGACCACTTTGTCACATCGCGGAACTCCGAAACATCGCGACGTTCCCGTTGCCGTCTACAATTTGCGAACTCGCCACACATACAGCAGAAAAGATTAAATCCTGAAACCTAAATTCAAAAAAATATAAAAATCGCACTTTATTAAAAATATAATAATCTTCCTAATATTATTTTGACATAACTTTAAAAAAAATACCTCAAAAAAAAAATTTTTTTTAAGGTCTCTTTTTTTTTTATTTTTTGGGGCACAAACAACCCCCCCCCCCCCCCCCCCCCGATATGTAGTTGATAGGAAATTAACAAACATTCAGATAAAAGTTTCCGTGGCTGCAAAATTATCTAATAATGGCACGAAAATCACAGAAAAATAAGAAGTATTTAATTGCTGCATCATATATTTCGCAATTACGTTCATATAATTTTTATATTTCTGTGCATAAACAACATTAGTTACTTCTATTACTAGTTTCGTAAAGTAGAAATACATCTTCGTTTTTCACGATTAATACAGTTTTCTATTTAGTTTGAATTAATGTTTCATTAAACGGAAATATTTAGAGAATACAATTATTTTAATACACATTAGATCGTGTTGAAATTCACTCATATCTTTAATAAAAGTAATCAAAGCTGCATGGTTTGAGCCAAATAAGCGATAATTACACTATTATGAGTGCAAAACATTGCCAAAAAGATGCCAAGGCTTAAATCAATCAGAGCAGGTCGGTATCCTTTGTCATAGAGTTAGTTTGTACAATTTGCGAACTCGCGATCCGTCCTATCTCGCTACTTAGTAGCTTGAGCAAAGTGTACGAATCTGTGCTTCTCAAACGTCTGAATCAATTCCTCAGCTACAATAATATTTTAATATCCGAACAATTCGGTTTTCGTAAAAATCTGTCGACGAATCACCAGCTAATTCATGTTACAGAATTGATTCACAGCGGCTTTGTGAAGTCTCAAACCCTAGGTGCACTTTTTCTGGACGTAGCCAAAGCCTTTGATAAAATTTGGCCCGAAGGGCTTTTATTCAAGTGCATGCGACTTGGATTTTCGGCGCAATTAGTCAAAATTTTACACTCGTACCTACTTTCTCGTAATTTTCGGGTGCAAGTAAACGATGTAATTTCTTCCCCCAGACTAATCCTGAGCGGTTGTGCGTAAGAGAGTTTACTCTCTCCAACTCTTTTCAACATTTATGTTAACGATCTACCTAGAGCTAGTAATTGTCACTTAGCAATTTTTGCAGATGATACCGCCATTCTCACACAGCATAGGGATCCAAACATAGTCATAGCAAACATACAACAGTACATGACCATTTTACAGTGCTGGCTCATCGGCTGGAAAATAAAAGTCAACCCAAGTAAATGCGCGTGCCTCCGGTTAACTAAAAAACTGGTAATGCCGGACTTAGACCCTATCCAAATTTTCGACCAACCCGTCCCCTTCGTAAATGAGTATAAATACCTAGGGTTAATTTTAAACGCCAAATTAAGCTTTAATAGTCATATTAAAGCTGCCCTCACCAAAGCTACAAGAATGAGTATTAAACTCAACAGCTTAATTTCTCCTAGGAGCAAGCTATCGATTAGGCTCAAGCTTCTGCTCTACAAGGCTATTTTAAGACCAATTTTAATGTATGGCTCCCAAATTTCGGGGGGCCACTTCCGCCACTAACATTAAGAGGTTACAAGTTTTCCAAAATAGGCACCTGATGAAGATTGTAGACGCCTCCTGGTATATCAGGAAAAAAAAAAATAATTACATGACGATCTCAAAATTGAACCTGTTTCGGACTTTATTAGAAGAACATCAATCAAATTCTTCGAAAAACTACCCCAGATTCGTAACAAGTTACTTAACCTTCCTGCTTATGATCCAGCAGTATCCAGCTCGGGGAAGAAACTAAGAGCTGCGATAGACAATGTCTACAGGGCCGCGGTGGCCTGGTGGTAAGGTCTCGGCTTCGGAACCGGAGGATTTCAGGTTCGAGAACCGATTCCTCCCAAGAACCGTCGTGTAAGGGGGTCTGTTGCACGTTAAATCCGTCCTGACCAAACGTCCTCCCGCTGGTGTGGTGTGGTGTGGAGAGGGGGGTGCCAGCTCAGGTCTCGTCCTCGTCATCTGACCGCGGTTTAAAATTACGAGGTCCGTCCCAAAATAGCCCTAGTGTTGCTTTAAACGGGACGTTAATATAACTAAACTAAACCAAAAGACAATGTCTACGTTAATTTTCCCTCCGTCAAAAAACTGAGAATTAATCAACTCTATTACCAATCTGGTGGATTAAATTTATCAAAATTATCTGTTTTGGCCTCAGATAGCTACGATGAGCTACACGCGTGAAATTTTTTGAAATTTTTTCTCTCAGTAAATTTATTTAAAAAATCAGTCCCAATAATTTAGGCAATTGCAACGTAATTCCATTAAATTTCTCTCTATTTTACCATAATAATCTAAATATTATTTTAATTAATTAATTATATCATAAATAATAATAATATGAATTAAATACCAAATTTCATGACGTTAGAGCTTTAATGCGCTCGTCCAAACTAGTTTCAATTAAATTTAACTTTTCCTTAAACTAACAAATTAAAGTATCTATTCCAAATTATGATATGGAGGTGCTCGTGACCACTTTGTCACATCGCGGAACTCCGAAACATCACGACGTTGCCGTTGCGAACACGAGATAGTAAACAAACCCAGCGATAGCTCACCGATGTCAGTTAACCACTCATTTCTTTTTATGCATGTGCTTTAGCAACTGGTTTTTAATTTTTTTTTCGTAGGCGTAATGCGTTTTCCGTAGTGCTTCCGTTTTAATATAACGTTCCATTCAGTACTGATACTATTAAAGAAGAATATTAATAAAATTGCATAACAGAAGTCAAGTAATATGTAAAAAATATATATTGCTAACTTTTTTTAATTTCAAGCCCTTCATAATACCACGCAATTGGTAAATTAATTGCTTAAATAATTAAAAATAATTTTATGAAAATAATTAATTAATTGTTTCAAATATGTTTAATTATTTTTTAATGGTATGAATGAATTCTTTACTATTTTTGCAATATTTAGTATTTTTACTTTAATCTCGTACTATTCCTTAAATTATAATGAATCCTTTTTTTTAGTATTAACATTTTTAATTCCAACTTAAATTTTGATATAAAACTGATGTCAATGTTGACAAAAGGAAAGAAAGTTAAAAAAATTATTATATGAATTATTGTAAAAAAGAGTACATAAAAGAGAGTATTAAGTGTTATAAAAAAAGGAAAGGCAAAATTGTGCTTACTCATTCTTGTTCCATCTATACAATTTTCAGACTTCATTTGTTCCTTATAATAATATTTATATGTGTTTCTTTTCAAAAGTTAGGATGAAATACGCGGAAAAATGAGTGGAGGGGTTGTTAAAATGTGCATAGAATCTGAAGAAACAAAGTTGCATTCCCCCCTCCCTTTGATTATATATTTTTTATGCGAAAAGAAAATTCATATATGAAAATTAATATCAAATTTTTAATCATTGTCATTAATTTTATGTCCTGTATATTTAAAAGTTTCTAAAAGTATTAAAAAGAATGTAAAATGACAATTATATGTGGCCTTTTTTTAGGATCGTCTGCAAAAAGCAGTTCGATTAAATCTGATGATATAATTTTTTGGGGGTACATAAATCGGAGTCAATAGCATTCCTAATTTTTGTTTAAGCAATGTACAACCAGCAGGAGCGATCTCCCCAAAATTTTCTTGCATATTCTCTAATAAAAGTGTTATCCCATAGGAGGCCTTGCACGGCAATGGCGTACAGTAGTTACGAAATATTAACCTTTGGGTATATTTGGTCTTTTTATTGAATCTATCATGTCACCCTTGGCGAATTATTTAGAGATTAAAGGCTGACATGTGGTTAATAATATCCGAAAATCGAATCTGTATTTTAGATCGACTGAAACAAAAATTTGTTAACAAGCTGCATTTGTAGTCAACAAATCCCATACCAAATTTAATATATTTAACTCAATGCGTTTTTGAGTTATCGCATTTATATGATATTGAAAGTACATACCGACCATAGAGCTGATATAAGTATCTCAGCTCTATGATACCGACAAACTGATAACCACTCATTGGATGTGGCTCGAAATTTAATAGGTAGCTACAATACAGATGTTAAATGTGTGCCAAATTTTACCCAATCTCTTTGGTTTATCATGTATATTCTAACAGATAAACTTCCTCTGAATGGATTTTGATCAAAATTTGGTAGATATCTACAAATTAGGTGTAAAGATCGTATATCAAATTTCAACCCTCTAACCGAAAGCGTTATCTTTGCCACAGATAGGCAGATGGAGATTTTCCAAAAATGTGTTTTTCGAACTCAGGGAGATCTATTTTCATTTATCAAAGTCTAGAGTCCGAATTCTTTGACGATTACAATATTTTCTCTATACTATTTACACGAGAAAGTAAAAAGAGAATTTTTAAAAAATATAAGTGATAAAAATACAAGAAAGATTTTTTTTTTTTAAATTCATCATTGCAAGGCCCTTTTTTCTAACGTGTACATACTAGCATCTTGCCCTTAATCAGCCGCTGTATATTTTTACTAACAAAATCAATCAGTATTCTTTGAGAACAACGGAAACGGATTGATGAAAATAGGTGTTAGCACGAACTCGTTAGAAGGGAGAACACTGTAAAGTAATTAAAACTTAGATAAGGAAGCTATGTCCATTAATATTTAATTTCCTCGTGTATAAGTGGCCTTAATTCATCGTCAGGACTAAGGGACATTAATTTCATCGGAATTGGCCCATTATTTTTGAAATTAAATTGATAGAAATTTTTCACATGACATTCTTTAAATGAACAATCCAAGAAAATTCTTGAATTAAAAATTTGTAGCAATAATGAAAACACATTAAATTTATGTAAAACAGCGGTATATTGTTTTAAAATAAATTTAAAAATTAATTAAAAAAACAGACAAACAGCTGTACGTACAGTAATTAAAAGGATATCATAGAAAAGATAAATTTCTGAATTTCAAAATGGTACAATTTTTTTTCTTGTTTTATTAAACTTTTAGCAGTTATGGGGAAAAAATGTCAAAATTCCATTTAATTTTTAAATTTTCAAAACAATGGTTCTAAGGTACAAATTTTCACTTTCCAAATTATTTCTATGTGAAATTGGTAGCTCTAAATCAAACGCTGAGGCTTCCGTCCTTTTCTGAACACCTCCTTTTATTAAAAAAAAAAAAAAAATTATAATATTGTTGCCTTTAAGCCCACTGCTATGAGGCTCCCAGGCTCAATGAGAAGCGATACCATCCCAGTTTGAAACCTATGGTTTAACGGTATAACCTGTAGAGTGACAACACATACACACGCACGCTCCTATCTCCATAAAATACCGAACAACACTGTTTCGATATCTTCCTGACATTAGCCGGCATTCAGAATATCGAATAACATCGTGAGAATATCGTACAATATCTTGTGCTCAGAAGCCCTATCTTTACTGGTAGTAGAAATATTAACTTAAAATAAATAAATTATATTATTCGAATTTAATTTCGCTTTATACTTAGCCAAAAGAAAAATAATCGTCAAAAAAAAGATTAATAAATATCATGATTTTTAGCAAGTTTTTATTTTGCATAAAAATTTATTTCAAATACCAATGCATTTTTTTATTACGTTTATGTGTATATGTATTATTATAATTAATTCTTTGAACTCAGGAAAAATTAAGATGGAGAATTTAAAGTTGATTGATATGTTGTTTCTTGTGGCACTTGCCACGGACAAGCCCGCTGTTCAAAGATAGCCGATTTAAGCCTAAGGGGGGAGCGCCTCTTGTTTTTATCGTAGTGCCAACTTGGACCAAGAGTACGACTTGACTACTCACGCATCACTCATTCGCTTGCACAACCCCTTTTTACAGGAGGGCACATTCACGCATCTCACAGATAGAACAACCATGCCCAAACCGGGACTCCCAGATCACGGGGAAGATAGTTGATTGATATAATTAAATTAATACAAATAATCGAATATGCGAATCAGCTCATTGCCGAAAGCAGCCCATTTTAATACAACAAAAGCTAAGTGAAAATATAGAAACCGAAATTTCAACACATCTTCTCTTCAAAAGAAAAAAAAAATCATTCTACAAAATACGCGTACCTGACTCTATGCCTACTAAAAACAGGAAAAGCGTTTCCCTTCAACTGTTTGTCTCAAGGAATCAACAGAAATCTGTCCCAGTAACCTCTTTGCTTTTCATACAATACTGTAAACATGATCAAATAAATACCTCCAAATACATATATCTAAGAAAAGACGTACGTGTTCTTTTTTTCCAAATGCCAATTATGTCATCAAACTACATAATTCTTCTCAAGATTTTAACAGTTGGCAGACTTTCTTTTACTTTAGAAAGGCCAGTTAACTTGTTTCATCAGTTTTATGACAGTAAAATGCAGTTGTAAAAAAAGGGGTGAAAAAGTAAATCATTTTTTACCTCTTGCATGGATCAAACCACACTCCCTGTAAAGTGAAGGTAGCACAATGTCCACAATGTTGTAGCACCAACAGTCGTAAAAAACCCGAGTTGTTGCGGCAAAATTTGCACAGAAAAGGTTGTGCGTTTGTAACAGACATTGCTACTTTGTTTACTTAGTTTATAAAGCAAAAAGAAATTTCAGCAATACTCTGATAGACCATACTTTTTCTCTTTCACACACCATCCTGGGGACCACTTTGATTTCGGGCAAACTAGCCAATCCGCCACTTTGTATGTATGTTGGTGCTCTACAGACCAGACAGTCTGATCTACAACTACCAAATTTGGTATGTATATCCCCTGCAAGGTGGAAGTTCCTTTTTGATCCAATTTTTGAAATTATAATTAAAATTTAAATAATTAAACGAAATTTTGATGTTTAGCAATAACTTTCAAAAATATTATTGACCTATAACTTCTTCAATTGATTCCGTGTCTTTCAGATGATGCCCTTTTACATGACAATTGATTTTGAATTTTGACAATTAAAATGTTGCAAAACATTGCAAAATAAAAACTCAGAAAAAATTTGTTATATAAAAATCATCTGTTAAAATATAAGTAGTAAGCAACATTCAATTTTTATTAAAGAGTCTGTGGGAAAACTTTATTAACCTCTTGAATACAAATATGGAAAGAATTTTTGCAGGAAACAGATTTAATTTGCTGATTGGTGAAATAGAATATAAAGGCAGTAAATTTCGAATGAGAATTAGTGCGATACAATTACACATATTAATTACAATAGAATATCCTCCTACAACTGATATCAATAACTTTTACCATGAATAAGAATTTAAATATTTAATTTTGTCTTAGTTTAAATGGCAAATTAAACTTGTCATTTATAACTCAGGCAAAACAATGTATAATGAGTCTCAGTCACCATACAAACTAAAAGGGTTAAACAGAGACTATATATAGAATTATGTATTATGGAGACTATGTGAATGAAATTTAACTTTCCAGAGTAATGTTCACAAATAAATAATTTTAAAAAAAAATTCTTTCTTTTTGGTCATTTGTCTGAAATCTTTGTAACAGTTTTAAATATCCAACAAATCAGAATTTTAAGGTTTCTGTAATGTTAACACAACAATCTCTCTTCTATATACATATATTTTAAAAGAATCAATATACTGGCCCTTACTCCTTTCACAGATATCATTATAGAATTTTTTGGGATCTCCAATTAGCTCAAATCTTGTCTTAACATACTACAACAAAGAAAACTGCTTCTGCTCCCAAATGGAGAGTTAACATTCATCAACACAGTGAGCGTTTTTCATAGGAATATTATAATCTCATCTTTTGCTATCTATAGATATTACAGGCTACCTAGATGGTGAAATATTAAATGCAAGTGTATGTTCACAGATATCAGTCTTAATCCTTGTTTTCTGTGTAGGAATTATAAAAGAGACACTTTATAGGTCCAAAGGCAATGGGACTACAAAGTCCCACACTGCTCTTAACAGATATAAGGAAAATTACCCATCTTTCACATAGGAGGTTGTATTTGTCAGTATATTCTATGATATAGCCCAATAATGATCTAAAATTGATCAATTATTATGTGGGAAAAAATATTAGTGTAATACTAATGTAACATTTTACAGAGCACTGCTAGGATAACATGAATGATAGCTTGACATGCAGATTTTTCAGTTCATCATTGATATCATAATATTTTTGAGTCTCAAAACCTTTTCAGTTCCCATAGCTGGAAGATAATATGGTTCATAATAAATTCAGAAGTCTTCATAACTTATATAAATGTCTACTGCAGCAATGAGAGTTATGTTTAGAAAAAATTGGATGATTAAAAGTTAGAATTGGTAAAAGATGAAAATATAAAATAAAGTTGATATAAACATCTAAAGTAACAGTTTAAAAGCAAAAAGAGATCTTGTCTCTATATTAGAAGTAAATATTTTCTATAGAGAGAAGACCAGCACATTGAAAATGTACATGATCCAGATATCCCTAATGCCGATTAATAAAAGCTTATTTACTATGATTTCCATTCATTTGTGCATGTGCAATTTTTATTATATTAAATAATAATTTTTTTTTTGTAAATTTATTGTAATTATTGACAAATTTTGGTCCTTTCTGCACCAAAAACTTTCCCATCTATAATTTTAGATTCTTGTTTCACAATATTTTCTTCAATATGTATGTAAAATTTGTGTTTTATTCCATTCATTAGTTTTAGCAGCAGATACCTCTCACAAAGAAAAAATATTTTCTTGCCATCTTTTATTGATTTTAGAAACTATTTTAAATCGTACATTTTGAGCCTTAATTCAGATTATACATGTTAAAAGATTAACTATGAAAGCAATGCTGAATCCTTTGCTTGTACCAATGATCTAAAACCAAGGCAAAGCTTCTAAGATGTATAAACTTCTATATTTACTAACCGATTTAAAAACTTTATTAATTTTAAAAGTTCTGCTATTTTTTTTAACAATATTTAACAATTTTGCTGGACTTTTTATATACTTTTTCCCTTTAGTTGTCAATGAAAACAATATCATTATTTTTGTTTCCAGAATTTGAATATAAATGTATAAATTTTAAAATATATGCTTCTAATTTTTATTCCACCCAAATAATAATTATTCATCCATGACTAAATGTCACAAAAAGATGGTGGTATTTGAGCCACCATATATTAATTTAATCATAAAAAAAATTTCAATTAAATTGAAGTTTTGATTCTTAAAATCATTTCTGCTAAAAAATGGCCATGATTGTAAATTTTTACCAATTAAATTTTTAAAAATATTTTTGAACATTAAATAAAATTAATTGAAATAAAAAATTTCTTTTAGCAAAAAAGAAATAGATAAAGGTTTGTTTTATTGAAAAATGGAAGTTACAAATTTTTAATATTGCATTGAAGGTGGAAATACAATACAAATCAAATGTCAAGTCATTTTTACTTTTAAAAATAAAAACAAAACTATGATTCAGATTTGAAATTCCATTAATATGGAAAAAATTCATTTCTCAAAAGAAAATATAAAAGTTTATATAGTTTAATATTTCTGGAAAACATTTAAACATAATTAATAATATTATAAAATAAGATTCATATTTTGTAATTAGCATAAATCAGGATTTTTCTTTCCAAAACACATTAGTTTTTTAAAAAGATCAAAATTGGTTCATATTTAAAAGAAAAAAGAATTGATGCTTGCAAAAAATAAATAATCATGTCCTTTTAGACAACTATTAAGTAGATCAAAACAACTTAAAACATGTTAAGACATGTAATGTAAATCAACCAGTTTAATTTAAGTAAATAAATAAGATATCTGACAGTAACCAATCACAAAATAAATTATGTAAAACACAATCCAGAAATTTAAAAAAAACACACACACACACACACAATTAGCGCAAGATGATTTTTAAAATTAATGGAATTTCAAATAGAAATGTAAAAGGACATGTGGGGATAAGATTGAGCATTTATAACTATGGGTTCATTTTTTAATAAATAACAGTGCTCAGCATAAAAAAGATAATATATAAAAAATTAACAAAACTAACAGCTTTAGAATAATTTACAAATAAATAGTGAAATGCATGATGTGACAATTCTTATAAAATACATTTTTACAAAATTATCTATATTTCAACTTGCATAGCAAAATGATTGACTAAGTGCTTTCACTTTAATAGCCACGTAGACCATTATAGACTTTCTTCTTTGATTCTTCTTTAAATATTTCTTTTATTGCTGTTTAAATAAAATAGACAATATATTTTATAAGTAAAACCATATTCAATCATTATATGCAAGATACTAAATAACTTTTGAAAATAATGATTGGTAATTACAGTTTCAATGCAATTATAAAATGCTATAGAGCATTTTAAAGACACAAAACATATTTCTACAAATTATTTATTAACAATGCTAAGACTAAAATTAGATTCAAGCTTTATAGCAATTGCTTTAAAATTTTTGAAAAAAAAATTGCAATTTTGTCTATTTAAATTTCTCTAGCTCTAATCATTAAAAATTTTATCAATATTAGAATATGGTATCTATACTACTATTATAAACGTGAAAGTTTGGATGTATGGATGTTTGTTAGTCAATCACGTCAGAACGGTTGAACGGAATTGGATGAAATTTAGCACAGAGATAGATTATAGACTGGAATAGGACATAGGCTACTAATTATTCCAGTTGCTTGAGCAGTTAATTTTTTATTAATTAACTTTATAAATATAACTCCCCCGCCAAAAATCTGAGGCCAAATCCTGTCAAAAATGAGTAAGGCTTCAGTTTTTTTCCCACACTAGGTTACACACGAGGTTAGGCTTAATATATTTTCGATCGATTATTTCAAAGGATTCTGTTTATTTTATTTTCTTGGTGTTTGATGCATTTAAAATTAAACATTGTTAATTAATCGGTCTTTTGGATTCATTCTTAAATACTTTTAAATTAAAATAAAACGGAATAAAGGAAATTAAAAATTTCTAATCTGCATTGTGTTACCCCAACTGGCATTGAAAATTCACTCATGTTGACAACTGCGTTTTCATTTTAATTAAAAGTTAAAAGATTATGTGTATTATACTGTTGTAGCTATCTCAATCTCGATCGATAAATAAAATACACTTGACTTGATTTTAAAGAAATACGGACTCGCTGTTTTATTTTATTTCAGGTTACAATGTAAATCAAATGCTTTTAGGTTAGTTGTGTGTTTTTGTAACTAAATTGTATTTATGTTAATTATATATTTTTTGCATATGCTTATAGTTTTAAGTGCATCAGTTTTAATTTTTTTATTTGTTATTATTTGATAGTTTTTCGAAATGCCCAGAAAACGCAAATCTGATCTTTTGAAGAGGAGTAATAAAGCTTGGGCTATGAAAGTAGCCTGTTTGCAATTTTAGTGAGCACTTGCGGACTTCAAACCCCCTCCAGCTGTGGGATAAATACAGGGATGCTTTATCAAAAGATATCGTGCATAGGCTGAATGGCACTCACAATAAACTAATCATTAACGAAACTTCGGTACTGATTGAGGATAAAATGATTTCCATATCTGGAAAATGTCTCATTGATTTCGGCCTACCCCCACCGCAGCGAAGAGGGGAATTATCAAGTGAAATTGTGAAGGAGTTAAACTACGACACCGCGGTTTTAGAAGCGCAGGTCAATGAAATGATACCACGATTACTTTCCGAGCAGCGTCAAATCTACAAACGACTCTGAGTAAATAGTGGAGAGGAGGGATTATTCTTTCTTGACACACTAGAGGGCAAGGGTGCTGAATCGGATGTTTGTGCCGAATCTCCTGCTAGCCCAACTCCGCAAGGAAGCAATATAGCTCTGGTCGTATCTTCCTCGGGCACTGCTGCAACTTTGCTTAACAGTGGCCATATTGAACATTCTGTTTTCAAATTGCATCTTAATCTTGCAAGCGAACATACCCCAACTTGTAACATCATCAAAAACAACGACCAGTGAGTCCTTTTGCAGCAGTACAAGTTAATAGTATGGGGCGAGCGCACAATGTCGCACAAGCATGCATCAGAGGCATTAAACCGTAGCCTGCAGGACATCCACGGCAATCAGGTGGTGATAGGCGGCGTTGCCATTTTGCTCGCAGGCGATTTTAGACAGACACTGCCGAGTGTTGATCAGACCATCAGTTCTCATAAATACACATCAAAATTTCCACGTGAACGAAGTCACGGGTAAAAGCTAGTATTTTTATAAATTTTGATTTCAAAATGTATTCTGTTTTTTTTAACTTCACAAATTAAAAAATCACAGACATAAATACATCTTTTTTATCATAATAAAGCCAAGTAGAAAGCTTCTTTTTTTAAACCTATAATTTAAACAATAAGTGTGGAGAGTAAATAGCAAAGATAATATATAATTTTTCTTTACACTTTTATTCAGAAAGAGCGATGTGCCAGAAACACTATCTAAAGTTACATGTATATCTGCCACAATATAGACTTTTGATTAACTATTCTGCATAATGCAAATAAAAACCTTAAATTTTTCAAAATGTTGGTAAAATAATTTACTTAATAAATGAATAAAGAATATCTTACTTTCTTTATGTTCAGCTAATAGTTCACCTTTTGGAAAATCTACATCAAATGTAATATAAAGTGTTCCTTTCAAATTGTTATTTTCATAATTAGGCATACCCTCATTCTTTTTTCGAATACGGGCTCCAGGAAATGTTATTTTTTCTCTAGTAATTTCAACCTAAAAATATTCATTTGCATAAATATGGAAAAAAAAAAAAAAAAAAAAACAGAGTAAAATTTAAGAAAAACAGAAAAAAATTCAAATTTATTAATGCTAAAATATTGCGACATTGCTTCACTGCACTGTAGTCACCATATTTTGCAACACTTCTAGATGTATAGCAGAAAAATAAGATATATTGCTCCATTTAGGCATTTGGACAGCAAGAATTAACCTAATCATTAAGAATTCCTGCCCACACATTGACATTGAATGTCTATTGAAATTTTCACAATATACATACATAGACATTATTCACTATAAACATGTGAATATTATGTGTGTTAATAATATATTTTAGATTCAGAGTTGAGTGGATGTGCGCTTTTCAACATTGCAGCTTTTGTTCCTCTACATGCCTACTACTATCCCACAAAGTTTATAGATTCATTAACAGATCATCCTATAAAATATAACTTAATTTGTCTTATATAAATTTTAAATTTGATTAATATTTCAAGATTTTTAGCTATTATACTTGCAATAATGTAAGAAAAATGAATGAAAAATAATTTTTCATGATATATAATATGATTTAATTTTCATATATATAATTTTTAAGGTTTGAAAATATGTGTATTTCCAATATTTTGTAAATTAATATGTTTCCTTCAATAAAACCAGGTGACAAAATTTTGAATCCAATTATTATAACATATTGAGGAAAAACTACATATAGGTGTCAAATTTATTGTTAAGGTTGAAAAAAAAATTCATTTAACATCTTGTATTCTTTCAATTATTTTTTTTATTTTTGTGACTTAAATATAATTGAATGAAAATTAAAAATAAATTTATTTTTTGGAGATTAAAAATATTGTGAAAGAAATAGAATATTATTTCGGTCAAATAAAATTAATTTTCTGTTGAGTTTTTAACCCAATAATTTTTTAAAATTATATTATCTAAAGGAAATTTTTTTGAAAAAGAGTATTTGTATTTTAATAATCTGAAAAACACTTTACACTTTGTAAATTCTTCATTCACATATTTTATATTGTTAGCGCACTACAAAACCCAAGTAAATATATATTTTTAAAAAAATGCTCTAATTATATGGCTTAGATTGTTAAAATTAAAAATGCAACATATAATTTATTTTTAAATTTAAGAATATTTGTTGGAAAAAGTAATATAAACATAAAATACATTTAATTATTGTTTACATTGTTGTTTTAACAACAGGGATTTGTTTCATTTCCATGTCGGAGATATGTACTTTTTGCAAGTTCCATTTCTCAAGAAGGATGTGCCACGGTCTATGTGAATTACAATTTTAAATGAGTTTCCTTTTGAGTTCAGCGAAATCTCTATTTCTTGGAGGATCAGAGCATCCATACTTGTTCTAGTTGCTTTCACAATTTGGGTAATTTCTTCCATAATCAACTGCACTTGGCATTTTGCTTCCACAAATCACAATGTATAAAGAACACACTAAGTATACTCTATATAAAATAACAGTGAAGAAAACTGATGTTGAAGAATAAAAGTGAGCTTTCAAGAACAGCTCAAAATATAGCTGTGAATATGACCATAATTCAAATAACATTTTTACTAAATATCAGCATTTGAATTCGTATTATACTCATTGTTTCAATAGAAATAAATAAACTTTTTAGAAAAATATTAATGGAATAGACAGGTATATTTCTTGTCAAAAACTTTATTATTTACAGGAATAAAAATGCATTTAACTAACCTTATGACCATCAAGATGTGGTATTTCTAATGTAAAACCTGATAAGGCATCGGTTAAAGATATAGTAACATTCGTATATAAATCATCACCCCGCCTTTCAAATATTGGATGTCTAAGAAAGAAAAACATGAGAATGAGAATTTTAAAAATTATTCGCAAAAAAGGAAGATTTAATTCATAATAGCACAACAGCACCTTTTTTTACAAATAAAATATCCTACAGAACTTAAATCAGCTTAGTTTAAATCTAAAATATTAAAATAATGTTTAGAAGTGAATATAATATCAGGGCATGTAGTAAAATATTATTGTAAAAAGTAGGTTCTTTTTAAGCTTCTATAGAGAAAAAATAAGAGCCAACATTAATATAGTAATTTTGATGGTATAAATATGTGTTAAGATGAAATTTACTAAGTTAAGCAAGAAAGCAATCTAATTTTATTTCAGTTTTTTTTTTTCCTTCAATATTTTCAGGAACAATGAAGTGGAGTTATTTAAAACATTAAGTTACAAAAAGTTAATTAAGAAAATGTTATTAAAGGACTTTCGTTGCACAAAAAAATAATTTTATAACACTACAGTTAGCTATATTAAGAAAAACATTACGATGTAAATTCATTAACATTGGCTTATGGGAAAGAATAAACTGTTTGTCCATGATGAGAACACTTCCAAGCAACCATCTATGTTTACGGTGGGCGTTATAGAAGCAGGTTTCGGCAGGGAAGATCCCTTTTGAATGGGTGGAATCGGACGGAAGTCCGGGGGTTATTCTTTTTCTTGGTGTCAATTTGAAGCAATAAAAAAAAAAAACTGTTGCTCATTCGTCTTCTAGCTTTAGCCTCAGTTGGACCTGTCTTTATATTCACTTAGCTTACTTCTTTTATATTTTATTAATCTTTACTTTGGTTAATATTAACTGCATTTCATTATTTATTAACTTTTTTTTTATCTCTTAAATTTTAACATCTTTTAAAATGCTTTTTCAATTTAAGAAAGGAGAGACTTTAAAATTGCATTTAAAATTGAAGGACATTGGGAATGAAGAATTTTCAACCATGAAATGATAAAATGAATGCAGGAATTGATGGTTCATTTATTACTATGCTGCTCATGACTACTGATATATATTGAAAAGAAAAGCTCCTTTATCACCCTATTATTTGAATTGACAGTTAATGAGAAAAAGTTTTCTTTGAAATAATTAGATATCTTTTTCAAGCCAGGACTACTTTAAAACAAACATTTACAAATTTTTTCATAGAATAATGTAAAACAAGATAGGACTTATTTATTTGGGTTTTCCTTTATTTTCGGGACATGTGGCACATGCCTGAATGAATACTTGAATTATTTTCAAATTCAGAATACTTGTACATATAAACTTTGCAAAATTAATTATGTTGCAGAAAGCTTATGCATACTGAAAATAAATTACAGACCAAAGTTAGATTTTAAAAATCTAAAAATTGATAGTATGGTAATTGTTAATTTTATGTTTTGGAAAATAATATACTTCAGAAAAAATAAATATAAATTTTGAAAGGTTTCAAGCACATTTAACAATGAACATTTTACTTTATAACAGAATAAAACAACCTTTTATAAAAATAATGAAATAATTACGATGGATTATGCTATTGTTTTTGTCAAATTAGACAGATTATATTGTGTTTGCTCTGGAGAATTTGATGTTTATTATTTACATAAATTTAAAACAAATGAAATGAAGATGATTAATTTTTTGTCATACATGATTTTACTTCTTAATTATTCTTTTTTCTTCTTGTGCAATCATTAGATATACAAATAGTTATTCAGGTTTTCTAATTGATTTGCATTGTTCCTTGTATACATATGACAGGAATATCAAATATTTTCAATATTCCAAGTAGCCAAATGATTTTCAGCTTAGTGAATTATTATTATTATTATTTAATTTGCTTTCAAAAGTTAAATGCAATAATACCAAATTATTGCTAATTTGGTGCTAAACGTGTCAACATAAGAAACTTGAATGAATTTCTACCTCTGTGAAATGAACTCTTCCTACAGTATTCTGTTTCTATAACGCCCATTGTAAACATAGATGGTTGGTTGTCTGGAAGTGTACTTGTGGTGGACACACAGTAAGTAAACAAATCTAAAACATAAAAATCTACAAATTTTATAAATTATGTAAACAGAGGTTTTTTCTTTTTCAGAAATTTAGCTATCTAACTCTTTCAACTTTCTCACTTATAGCTTTTAACAACAAAATAGTTCATCTAAATGCTAGTAAGGAATTCTCTGCATTGATGAGCAAATGCATTAGCTTTACATTTCACTTCAACAATTACCTCACCTAAGAAAGATTTCTTTTTATGTAAAGAGATATTTTAAAAAATCAGATTCTACCTTTCTTTTCTTAATATTAACTGCACTAATTTCTTTAGCCTACTGTTACTCCAAAAGAAAACTTTAAAAAAAATTTTTTTTAACCCGATGTTATTGATATTTTTAATTCTTTGGTAATGTTTAATGCTTCATTTTTATTTTTACAAGCCTACAACAATTACTTTTGAAACAACGTGTTGAATTAAATGCATATTTTTTAGAGCTATTATAAAAAGTCCTAAAACCTTTGCACAAAATTTACTTGCATTAAAAATACTTAAATAATTCTTCAGTAATAATATTGAAATATAATAAATAAATATTCTATAAAGAAGTAACCATAGAAACTTAAAAACAAACTTGCTTTGATTTTGAGAATAAATAAAACTAGGGAGCTCCACCCCTGCTCACCAACCCCCAGGAACTGTTAATGCAGTCCCTCTCAGATCGCTTCGTGATCCAAGCTCGCTTGCCATCTACTAAACCACTTTAGTCCAGCAACAGATATATTCAGATTCAATTTATTCCAAAATATGATAAAACAATGAAAGAAATAAAAAAAATGTAAAGCAAAAAATACACTCGCAAAAATCGCCTGCATCAAACTTTTTTGTAAACACAAATCACCTTTCATTTAAATAAGTATATACATCCACCAAAGAAACAAATTCTTTAAAAAAATGTGCTTTTCACACAATTTTTCAAATTTGGGTGCTATACCATAGAAACAGAATAAAAAATTGTGCTTTTCTCACAATTTTTTAAATTTGGAAACTACACTACAGAAACAGAATAAGAAATTTGATATTTACAAAAAAATAAATTGTCCGAAAGCAGATATATTCAAATTCAGTCCATTCCAAAATAAGATAAAACAATGAAAAAAAAATGCAAGGCAAAAAGTAGACTCGAAAATTGAACCTTAGAAAATCTTGTTTAATCCCTATCTTGTTTATTACAACTGGATCTTCTTACGAATGATTCCCATTCGACCTGTCCTCTCTTTATCGACGATTTCATTTTAAAATCAGTAAGTCATGACTTAAACTCATCATAGAAGCTTTTCAAGACGATGAAAGAATAGCATTCGATTGAAATTTTGTCAAATGGCATTTGACAAATTCGGCCTGATTTTGCATCCACTAAGCATTTTATATAGAGAGATTTTCCATGCAAATAAATAAATAAATAATCCCTACCTATATAAGCTAAAAAAGATGAAAAATAAAAATATTCTAGTCAATGAAAGTGATATACTTTTCTTGCACTATTAGCATTTCCTAAAATTGAGGGGGGGGGGGATATTTTACAATGATTTCTGGACTCACTGTCATTCTACCAAAGATAAAAAAATCAAATGCCACAAAGAAAATATATTCATATATTTTGGCCACAAATATTTTATTTCTCTCCATATACTCACATATTTTCAGAAAGGAAAATAAGCACCCATATAAAAAATAAATATTTTAATGGCTCTTACATAAGGATTATACAAAATAAGTATTTTTTTGATGACGCCACATACTCTGAATGTATTGTGGAGTAAGGAAACCTTATTAATTAATAAATTCATTCATATAATATTCAACCATGTGATATTATTTTAAATGCAATAATAACTTTTAATAATGCTTCTATAAAAGAATTTATAAACTACTTGGTATGATTTCATTAAGCCAACTTACATCATAATTTTCAATGAAAATGAGTTTTCTATATGTCTATTTTATATTAAATAATTAATATATAAAGTGATAACTTATTGTCATCTTATTCCAATTCCTAAGCATTACACTTTGATTTTTTTCAATATTTAATTTGATGGTTAAATCACTAAAAATAATTTTGAAATAAAAAATTCATTTCCATTTTACAAAGATAGCTTAATTTTAAAATCATATCCAAAATTTCAATTTAGATAAATATTTTCTTACAGGTGAGAGTATTCAATAAAAGGTTTGGAAAATTATTGTATGATCAAGAGCCCACAAAAACATTTTAGGCATAAAATTCTAGGCAAAAATATGACACTCCATATCAAAAGATTAATTCAATATGGTTTTGAAATTTGATGGGGGGAAAAATAGGCATCAGCATTGCAAAGTAAAGTAAATGTTTATTTTAAAATACTGTAGACTGCCTCTTTTTTTTTATATAATGTTGTGTATTTATGCTATAGGTATTTCATTAATTTACTTACGGTAATGTTTTTACACGAATTCTTAAATCCCCTGGTTCACCATCAATATGAGGTTCACCTAACATAAAAAAATACATATATGTTAAGTATACAAATCATAACTAGATTGTATTATAACATAATATTTTATAAACATTTCTATTATTCATACCTTCAGCAACAAACTTTTGTTCCTGTCCATCTTTCATACCAGGTTCAATTTCAATTTCAAGAAGTTTTTCTTCATCGACGAATCTATAAATAAACAAATTAGAATTTGAGTTTATAACACAAGACAATATCGATTATATAAAAAAATTATTAAATATTGAATTTTATTCACTTTGTGATTGGTAGATAGTGAGTCACTTGACCCACGACATTTGAAGTTTGCTTTGCAAATATTGTAAATAAAAATTAAGTCAATTTCAGCTTTACTTCTTTTTTACTGTCTGTATTTTCTGAAATAATTGTCATATATATACCTTAATAATGATCACATATACACAGTTATATTTTATCTAAACCAGTTAACTGTGTTCAATAAGTATAAACATAAATTCAATTTTTTTTTATTGGTGTGGCTGATATGTATACACATTCAGTAAAATAAAAAAAATAAAAAATTATCATTTGTTAGTAATTAATAAATCTGCAATAATATATATTTTTTAAATTGGTGTTTGAAGTCCTACATTTTATATCAGGAAAGATAATGGGAATATTTCTAGTTTTAAAGTGTTGAGGAAATTACTGGAGAATATGAACTCTAGCAACCACAAATTTCAAAGGTTGGTTGACCAAATAAACTTTAAAACTTATTTGTCTCATAAGTAAACATTTCAACCAATTCAAAAATTTGTTGTTTTTTCGAAAAAGAAAATTCTCAAGGTATCATGTTATGTGTACTAACACCACAAAGCGTCACTTTGTTTGATACCTCTCATTGAAAAATAGCATGCTGAAATCAACTCATTTCTTTAATTTTCTTGAATAGTTATTAATTTAATAATACTTTTAAATTTATTTATTCAACAACTTATTCAGTGAATAGTTTTACGCATAAAATTGTTAATGTTTTATTTAAGAAAAATGCAATTTTATAAAAAATTTATTCTACCATTTTATTGTATTTGATGTGCATAAATGTCGTTGCTTTAAAACATTTTAACTATACATTCCATGAGCACATTTTTAAAAAGTTCCAAAGTAACTGGAACTGGTTAAAGGGCAAACAATTATTGCAATACATTACTTACTTAGCATAAACTATTATATTTAATTATTTTATTATATTTTGATCCTTTTAAATTTTTAAATAATTATAATTGTAATAAAGTTATTCAAGGTTAAAGTTTTCATGCTTCTCTGAAATGAGAGGAAACCAATGGAGAAAAAGGAAAACTATATTTTTTTCCTAGTTGATCACAGTTCCATGCATGCATGATTAACAGGGAAAAATAGAATCAAAGAGTGAATAGACTCATTCCAGGTGGTTTAAATTATAAAAAGACAAATTTAACTGCTAGTTGAAGAATCAAACATCAAAAAAGACGTTCAAAAATGAATAAAAGATAGAGCTGGAATGGTATTATAAATATTCAGATAAAAAATAAATTCATCCAAAGCAATACCAGTTATGTCAGCTGATAAACCATAAATATGTTTAAAAAATAGCAATTTGTCAAATGCATTTTTTTTATTACAGCAAAATTAATCAACCAATCATTGATTAGAAATCTTTCCAAAATAGTAAGCACTTCTAAGCAAATTTTTCAAAAAAAAATATTTCAAATTACATTTTTGAGAGAATTTAACAGCAACAATAGCAAAAAAAAGTAGCAATAAAACATATTTTAAAAACTCTTACTTAACATTTGGACATTCATCGCAAACTGTTTGTTGCGTCATTTGAAATCTTCCTGGTCCCAACTGTCTAGTTACCATTTCTTGCCGGCAATTACATTGTCTTGTACCTTTAGCTGGTCGTATTACAGGTTTATTACGAACAACCTATAAAAGTTTATAACATAATTGAAATAAGCAAATAGTAAACTAAATATTATACATATAATATCTGAGAAAAAATATTTGATGTTCCAACACAAGATTGAAAGAAATAACAAAACATTTTAATAAAATAACTTGGAATACCTCAACAAAATTTCCAGTATATAATTCTTCTAATGAAACCCAGAGGTCCATGATTATATCAGCCCCTCTAGGAATTTCTCTTTGTCCTGATCGACTTCCACCAGTAAAGAACCCAAAGTCACCAAAGAAACTAAAATCAAAAATAAACGTATATGGTTTGATATTTTATTTCCGTGTAAAATACGCTGAAGGGCATTTTAATTTTGATCTCTTACAGACAGTGAATGCATGCATACATTCAGTTATTCCTTAATTTTAAATCCTTCTAAATAAGAAAAAATAATAAAGCCCTTGGATAAAACAGAATTGAAATGTATTTGGCTAATCAAATAACTTCTAATAGACTATGGTAGAAACCTATTCAAGATGTGCAGTGAGGAATTATGCAAAAATTAAGCAATTTTTAAACATCTTAGCCATAAAAACAATATGCAATTTTGTACATGCACACATACATAGTTACATGCATTTTCTAAGCACAAGACATTTCTCTTTTATAATAATGTGTGGTTTCTATAAAACTATCTTTAAAATTTTAATATTTACACAAATTTTTCAACAGTAAAATAAAGGAAACCTTTTTGATTTGACAAAAATAAAAATCATACTGCATATTGTCATTACTAAAAAATTAAGTCAAGTTTAACAATAAGATTCGAGATCTTTTTCAATATTTCTTAAATTAACAAATTATCATTTGATTTGGAGTGATACATCATTTTTAAAAAAATTGACACTGATGTAGAAGCACAGCATAATAAAAACATCCATATTAATATCAAAATTAAATAAAAAATTAGAGGATATTTAAAAAAAATATTTTATGTATTAAAACTATTTCACGAAACTTTTAATATGATTTATATGTTTATTTAATAATTCTTAAGTTTATTTTCAAATCTCAATAAATATAACATATAGATATTGAAGGATCCAAAGCAATTTTTGAAAGAAAAAAAAATGTTTTCATATTCTAATCAATATTATTCTAAAATGATAGGGCAAATTTTAAAAATGGTTATAAATTTGTTTAACAGTTGAACTGAATCTCATCATTTGCTGATAATGTTAATGCTATTTTTAAGTATAATTGATATAAGAACTGACTGCTGAGAATATTTGATTTATGAGGTCCATTTAGAATCCAGCCATCCATATATACTACAAACATCTGAAGTTTATAATCTACAAATCTGGCATATCTTTGATTGATACGTGTTAAAAAATTGCTCAAAACACTGGGTCCCTTCTCACCAATCCAGTACTATTTTCTAAAATAAATACCTATGTAAATTTTATAAAAGAGCTACAATCAAAAATTATCAATTCAATGTTTTAGTTCAGAAAACTTAATTTATCAATATTCAAAAATGCTGACAGAATTTTAGCACTATAATGCTAAAACTGGAATTTAGAATGTATGTAAAAAAAAAAAAAAAAAAAAAACAGAGAAAGTATAATAAAAAAAAATGCTTATGTCTAAATCATTACAACTTTAGACTTAAATCTTAAAATAAAAATCTTTGTGGTACATTTGTTGTTTGCCTTCATGCCTAGAGATTGATAAAGTTATCTAAATTAACCATAGAACAGGAAAATTGAAATTTACTGTCCAAAGACTGGTACAATACTTTGATTTTGGTTCATGCTAATCACATTGAAATTCTATCCCTGATTTTTTGTAAATAGTCTAACCATTTTTGGAAATTGCAACCACTTGAAATGGTGTATAGTTTAGTGCTGTAATTTCATTTGGTACCCCAATCAGCACCAAGGTAAAATATCAGAAGCATTCTATAAAGAATTATCATTACAATTTAACAGCCTTCATCTGGGGCCCAATTACAGAATACAATTGTTTTAATATTTAGAAAAAAGGTTTTCAAAATTTTGTTCTTGGTAAGCATTGTCCAACCAACACGAAACTGTTTACCCAACCTTAAGTTCAAAGACATCATGATTGGAAGATTTCATAATCAGTCAGTTAATGAGTTGTAATTGCATTTTATACACACAGCAACAAATTAAATTTGATATGGCCAGCATGGAAAGTGTACATTTTCCACTGTGTAAAAACTGTCAGACATTAAAAGGACTGCTAGGAAAATTTTATTTGAAAATTTAAAAAGCTTTATGGAAAGAAATAAAACATTCCTAAATGATGGCCATCATAAGATTTGACAAAGCTGCCATAAAATTGATGGCAGAATAATGCCATGCTTTCCTACAAGACTAATGTCTAATTAAATTTTTTACATTAAATTTTCAACAAAAAAAATAACAAAAATTCTTGTTGTTTTTTTACTTTTGAAGTTTAAAAATAAAGATCTTTTTCAAATGTTTAACATCTCCATAAGCAAAAAAAAAAAAAAAAAAAATTGATGCAGTCTGTATTTCATATTGGTTCTGCAAAATAACTATTCCAGTATTTCAATATACAACGGTAACAATTGTTGAAAGAAGAAACAGCAAGAGTAAATCATTATCTTTACAAGCATTAACATATCTGGATATATTTCATCCAGGATTTCTCCTTTGAATTCTTCCTTTTCATCGTTTTTCCTTCTTGATACATCCAGTAAATATAAGTCCTATGATTTTGTATTCAATTTGCACATTCAATATAAGGAAAAACAACCAGAAAAAATGTTTTATTTGCATTCCTTGAGAAAATTAAGCACTTTCTGAGTACCGTTTTCCAAAATTAAATACCTTTAAGATGCTTAAAAATGATTTTAAAATAAAATTAAAGCAATTTTCATGACACTATGTGATTTAATATTAAAATAATAATAATAAACATAATTTTTTTCTTCTAAAAAATTTACCTGAAGAAGTTACCAAGGTAAACATAATATTGTGTAATGCGAGAAAATTATTTCATATATTATAATGCCAGAAAAATCAAACGGTTTGGTCATTTTAATAAAAAAAAGCTCTTAAAATTAATATTAAACATACTGGAAATTTCATCGTTACAGCTGTCAAATTATCTTGCATTTAAATTGCTGAAATAAAAAAAATTTTTTTGAAACCAAATAACAGAAAAAAATATTCTTACCTAGCAAAGGGATCACTTCCACCGCTAAAAGCATCATTTTTCAAGCCTTCTTCACCAAACTGATCATAAGTTTTTCTTTTATCTTCATCAGAAAGAACCTAGACAAATTTATATATATGTTAATACAATTCTTAGTAATTTAAATAATTTGTATCTTGATGGAATTTATCTACTAATAAAATATGTACCAATTCTAACAAAGCATGAAAACAGATAAAGTCATGGAATATGAGAACCCAGATATTAAGAGCCTTAATGTATTAATTTTAAAATACTATAAAAATATTTCATTGTAGTTAAAACTGTTTTTTAAGCTAATCTTTTAAATGGCTAATTATTTTCATACAATAAATTAAAGCACTTAGAGATGAGCATTCAAAGCAGACAAAGAATGCTTTATGATATCTAACATAAACTTTGAAACCAAGATATTTCAGTTGAAATCTTAAGAATAATAATAGAAATGAATAACAGTAATCTGCTTTTGAGCAGAATATGAAAATATAATTGGATACATTGGATAGTGATCCAACTGGATTTATATACATCTGTAGCATAATCTAAACACTTATCTTCAATTTGTATATATATTTACATTTGCTTCTAGTTTGCCCTTAATAGCTTGAACGTAATAAATAAAATAGAATACTAATTTAGCATTTTCAAGAATAATTTCCTGTTTCCGATTTACATGCACAAAAAGTCTCTTTTACCTACAAAAGCACATCAGACCTTTTCTATCAAACCTAAAATTATTGAATTTTTGCAATATAATGAACATTTAATTTAATTTGAATAGCTCAGTTTTCACCTTTTAACATTATTTCCATATTATATACCATAAGCACTTTTATTTTTCTATATGATAAATACTTTTTATTATGACAAAAATTATAAGTGGCTCTGGAATCAAGAATAAACTTTTACTATCAGTGGAAACTTCCTCAGAAATTTGCATGAATCATCCAATTGACCTGCCTCAATTTTTCTCTCTTACATTCAAAGGATATCCAAAACCACAATTACCTGAAAGCACATTTCATTTTTCATGTGAATGAGGGCAAATATCAGGGTACATATTCTTGCTTGACCTCAAGCAAAACATTTAATATCTAGAGAATCAATGTCATTCTAAACATGATTTATGTTCATTATATGAGTAGAATTAACAAATGAAAGTATTACACATTTTTGTTCACATGGTTCACAGCTTTGTATCAGGAATGAGTATAACTTCAGTTCCTAAAGCAAAACCAAACCAAACCATGGTCTCCCAGGGGCATTTCCCACATTTAGTTTCCATTCATGAAAATTTGACAAGTTTGATACCGAAGTAGTTTTCCCCACCATGGAAATTTATAATTTTCAATTTAAAAATTAGCTGCCTCATCTTAACAACACCTTATGCATTCCATTCTGGGGCTGTGGAGATTACATAGTTCTAGACCTATATCTTATGAAACCAACAATGTAGTGGAGTGAAAGGAAAAAAAAAAAAAAAAAAGATACAATTAACATACTTGACAATAAATCGCCGTTTTTTTTTTTAAATATGGGGAAACTCATTCGTAAAAATGCTGGTTTATAGCCAAATGTGATAAATTTGTTCATTCACAATAAGAGTGAAGCGGTAAGCGATGCGTGAGGATAGAACCTGGAACCTTTGGTTAGCAGTCCAGTAACTTAACAATTCTGCCAAAACGATCGTTCGGGTTGAAGAGTTGTTAACTGGCTTATATGCTATTCACCACAGTACTCTCCCTCCAGTGAGTCGAAGGTGAGACGAACGATATGGATGTTGAGTGGCGATGAAATATTAGCTGTTGGCTTAATGGGCCGGTACCCAGTTGAATAGCGCCAAGCGTTATGGCAAGCATGTGTGGGTGCTAATGCGCCAAGTGTGTCTGGCGACTTTGGGTTGCTGCATCAAGTGAGTCTGACGACTTTGGTTGGGGGTAGATGGCGCCACAACAGCTGTACGAAGGTTGAAGGTTCATCGTCTGAGGTCACCAATGAAGTGGTGACTGGGATGAGCAAGGATAGAACCTGGGACCTTTTGGTTAGCAGTCCAGTAACTTAACAATTCTGCCAAAATGATCGTTCGGGTAGAAGAGTTGTTAACTGGCTTATATGCTATTCACCACAAGAGCAAAGAATTATTTTATACATAAATACATTTTTAAACAATAAGTGGCTTGTATATCAAAAAACACTTTTAATGTCATATCATAAATAATGCAGTAATATTCTATTAAGGAATATACCTAAAATTTAAGACAAAAAGTTCATATTAACAAAATTGTAACTATTTAAAATAATAACCTCATATGCAGCTCCTAAGTCTTGAAACTTTTCTTGTGCATGAGGATCATCTGGATTTTTATCAGGATGGAATTCTTTTGCTAATTTTCTGTAGGCTTTCTTTATCTGGTTGAGAGTTGCAGTTCGAGAAACACCCAATATTGAATAAAAATCTCGTCTGAAAAATTTTTTGCAATAAGGAATTTTAAACTTGCATAAAATGAAATCTACGAATTAATGAATTTTACGTAAGTTCTGGTTACTCTGTTCATGAACTTTTCTAATGGAGAACAGCCCTGTAACACCATATAGCTATTGAAAAATGCAAATGAGTGATTCACCTGTCTATTATTTTGTGGCATTATAACATCATATTTTTCATTTGTCTTGCAAACTACGCACATATATACAACATAATCCTTCTTCCTTAACTTTCAACAATGATGATAACAATAAACATATGATTAAATATTTCATGAATGAATGGAAATAGGTTGAATTTCAAGACAGGATTGTAATATAAGTTAAGCAAAATTATTGTAATAAATAAAGACAATTTTTTTTTAAAAAATTGCCAAAATTCAGGAAAATATGGATAAGCTATTAAATTTGTATTAAAAAAAATCTTAAGTTTTGAAGCAATGTTAATTTATCTTTAGGCAATAATAATTTCAAAAACTATCCAGGGTGATTACAGAAACAGTAAAAAAAAAAATTCCATGATTAAAAGTGCAATATTTCCATGCCCTATTGCCACTAATTACCCAATAATCCTGACTTTCTCCTTACTCAGAATCACTATATTTGTACAAATAAAAATATTTTTATAAGTTATTTAATAGGAAAATATAATTTTTTTTATTAAATTGAATTTTTAAACAACAGAATGATCATTCTAAAAAAACTATTAAAACCTTATATTATATTTCTTATATATAAAAAATAATGAAAATTTTAACAAAATAGTTTGCTCTTAAAACTGCGTAAGAATTCTCAAAAACAATAAAACTAATATTTGTAACACAAGTTATATTATGTAAACAATAAAGGTTATTATGATTTTTGCTAGATAGTTAAAAAAATGTTTTGAAGCCAGGTATTTTTTTTTTTTTTTCAACTCTTAAATTCTCTTTTTAAGTTGCCTAAAAGAAAAAAAAAAAAAAAAATCACTTTTCATTCTTCAAACAGATTCTGCTTCTTTTTTTCTTTTCAAATTTTTCCTCAATTTCTTTCTATCTTTTTTTTTTTTTTTTTTCTTTATACTCTTCATATTAGGCTTGTAAATTCTTTGCATTTAAAAAAAATTATTATTTTGACACTTCAAAATTATTTATTCCAGTATTAACTTGAATGCTGTCATAAATCATTCTTCTTGAAATGAATATTTGTTCCTTCATATTCTTTCATACATAATCTTCATTGATTGAAAATTATATCTCTACATCTCTGTAGCCATGGGAAAGTTATCATTTTTAATAATGATATATCATCATTACAAAGTTGCAAGAGCAGATTGAACCAAAATTATTACCTCTTTTCTGTTCTTTAAAAAGTGATAAACAATCTACCCAAAAGTTTCATTAAGGCTGTTAGTCAAATTTATCAGCTTATTGCTCGTCTTACTGTAATGAGATTCCAAAACATCACTATACCCTTGATAGAATACTGTCCTGGGTTGCTGTTGCTACTATAATTTTAGTGATATTAGGCTTTGGATACACAGAAAAGACTACAAGAAATCACAATATTGTGCATGCCTTGGGCAAAATGCTTTCACCAGCAATTTTCCCTGGGTTTTTTTAGATTTTTTTTACAAATTTCCCTGCTTTTACCACACTGATAAAATTCTCTGACATTTTCTAATATCCTGTTCTGTCATCACCATGTTATCATGGAAAAACATTAAAATTTAACAATTTTTAATCAATTAAAATTTTAAAAGAATCACTCAAAGGTGAATAATCCCACCCTCCAATATAAGTTTTACTGAAATTGGTAGCTATAAGTCAAATGGGTCTGGCCTGTACAATACCAACACATACACACACATTGTAGCAATTTGAGACTTCCAAATCTTTATCAAGAACCATAGTGTATTTCCTCCTTCCCTTTCCAAATATGGTTGAAAGGGAGTTACAACCATTGAATTCATGTAATAATATCTTTCATTCTTTCTGATATTTTGAAATGGACTAGGAAAAAGAAAAAGATCTCTGATTTTTCCTATTGTACATTTTATCAAAAACTATCAGTTATTAATAGAAACAGTTTACATCATTAGAAAGTCTATTCTTTTATTACAACATCACATTGTCATATTGCGAGATAATTTTAATGACTTTCAAAAAACAATGAAAGTGCTAAAAACTCCTTTAAGAATGCAAAAATTATTGTATTATTTTAAAGTATTGAATTATTTTTACTTACTAGTTAAAGGCTGGTAAATAAAAATACTAATATTTAATACAGGCCATTGTTATTGCGTTCAAAAATAAGCTCAAACACAAAATTTGATATTGCAATACGTCTAAAACAATGATATTTCACATATAAAGTATTTTTCATAACTCGCTTTAAATATTCAAATGAAGTCATTAAATTTTTAACATTTTTGCTGAAAATAGTAAATTTTTTTTTCTAAATTTCTACTAAACTTTGCCAGTGCCATTTCACGTAATTTCAAAATTGATATGCTTCAACACAGAATCTCACATTTTTAAAATTATATATAACTTATCTCAGAAATATGTTATTTGTGAATTACCGGCAAAAAATAAAAATTGCTTTAGATAAATAGGAAAAGGGGATGGGGCTAAAATTTTGTTAAGTTCAAATAACTCTTTTCACAAATAAATAGTTTTCAGCTCAACATTAAATAATTGATGGAAATTTTTTTCTCCTACATGAAAATGTTTTGAACATATCAGTAATCTTATTTATATTTTAAAAGGGAGGAAAATGGAAACTCTTTTGAAGAAAGAAAATATTAATTAATATTCCAAACATCAACACTTCATGTAAATAAACTGAACGCTATATAGGAACATTTTCGAGAAATAATATAACTGCATATCATCATAAAATAGTCCTTTCTCATAGATTAAAAACCCAGGACATCTATGAATAGTTGCGACATTTCACTTTAAATTAATAAATTGATTACATTTTTGAAAGTCAGATATTCGACGTTGCTATATAACGAAAATCGACAGTTTAATTCTAAAATATTTACTAATTTATTAGAAAGATGAGGATTACCATGGCACAAAAGCAGAGATAGTATGCCGGTGGCAGAATTTTAAAAGCTGCTGCAAGAGATCGTGTCATTTATTCTCATCAAAAAAACGACTATCTATTTTTTGGCGCATATTAATATACATAATATATAATGTATTAATTCGTTTGAATATAAATGATATTAAAGCATTGAAACAGAAGATTAAACAGCATACTTACCCACATAATACCTGAGTTATAAATAGCAGCAAATTAACAACTGCAATAAAGTTAAATGACTGACCTATGTTCATTATCATAATCAAATAAAAATGATCATGCTTTGTTCAAAATTACTATTTTTGATTTGTGATTGACGTTCCCGTTCCTCGTTGAAAAGTTTCTGTTTTTTGAACTGAATGCAGCAAAGAAAGCTAAGGCCACAGTTAAATTGTGTTCAATAAACACGTCACCTATATTAAAATTAATTCTTTTTGTTGTTGTTGTTTCGGCTGCAAATCCATTTCATATTAAATACAAAGGAGCATCGAGTAAAAAATGTATTCGTAAAGGAAGATCTAGATGTGTTTGAAAGAAGAATAAATATTTACATTATTGAATTCAAACTTAGAAAAAGGAAATATTTCCATAGAGGGAGGGAGGGAAATTTGAAGTGGTATGAAATAATAAAAGGAGGAAAGAACAACCTTATCGCCAGAACATAATTCTACTCCGCGGAGCAATGTGTTTGGAATAAAGATAAACTCAATGAAAATTCTCCGCATTTATGGTTACCTACCGAACAATTTTCGCCAAAATTGCATGATATTTAAGCCCATTGCCAAGTTGGCTGTAAGGTGCATGGCATTGTATAAAAACTCACTTTCGAAACTTAATATCCATACTTTGAAAAGAATAGAATTACGGGTCTCCACTGATGTAACCATATAAATAATATTTAGGATAAATTTATATAAATGCTTTTTTCTTACTTTGATATTGAATTCTTCGCTGTATAGAGTAATGGCTGAAAAATTTTAAATGGACATAATCTCTGCTTAATTTTTGTTTTTTAGAAGGCACGTACAACTGCAATGAACAGTTTTGATGGTTTTAATAAGATTTTGTTCTTTAATAGATTAGAACATGCATTACGAATGTTTTAGCCTAATGTTTGGTAATTCAAAAATTACTATAAGAAAGGAGTGCATTTATTAAAAATTGTAAAAAGCAAAAGAGATAAAAAGTTCTCATTGCATGGGGATATATGATAGATCAGTTAGAGCAGATGTTTCCAACACTTTTTTCCCTGTTCCTCCCCCCCCCCCATTCCTTAATTAGTATGATAGTTTGTGAGTAATCTTCAGTCATTTCACCATCCAAAATAATTTTTATTAATAGATAAAAGCTCAGAATAGCTAATAAATCAAACAATTTGAAAGGAATAAAGTTAAATCAAATAACATTCTTTAAATTTATTCTTTATTGCATAATTTATTCAATTATCACCCATTGTTCCCGTAGTTCTGCTTTTGTTTATTTGTTGTTGTTTCTGATCCCAGGTGGTATAGCAACGCTATGCCATCTCCATGAAACCAATGATCTCTAAAAAGTTCAAAAACAATAGCGGATCCCACAAAATCGTAAAATTTAAACATTTATGAATATGATTGGGGGAGGTTTGATCTCCCTTGCACCAAGGACATTTAGCAAAGATCCTCCGTCCGTGTTGGTAGGTGAGTGATTTGGTGCGTCCACTCAAAAAACGAGAGAGAGACGTTGGCTGCTCTCTAAAGATAATCAGACGGTGATACCAACCGGGACTCTTATCAAAGTACCAAAAGTGAGCAGGTGGGACTCTCCAAAGTGCATTTGACTCCATATTTTTGATAGAGGGGATTTCAAAATAAGTTAGTGTTGCAGTACAATGAAATATGTCAGTTGAGGCAGTCTTAGCTAAGTTATCCGCTATCTCATTACCATTTAAACCAACATGTGAGGGGATCCATTGAAAGTGTATAGATTATTCAGAGGAGAGCCTATTAATAAGGTCTAAGATATTCATGCTAATCATATCCCCCACTTTCGTCCAATGAGGAAGGTGCTGTATAGAGGCACGACTGTCCGTTAAAATCCAAATGTCCCCGCAGACAATTTCAAAGAACGTGTCGATATATTGAAATCCCTTATAGATTGCAATAAGTTCGGACCTGAATACAGAAACAGAACAGTTGACAGGATTTCTAATCAAAATATCAGTAGTTCCTTCAGGAGTCTCAATGTGCACGCCACTACCAGAAACGCCACTATCTCCTTTACTGCCATCAGTGTATATTTTCAAAGCCGAAGATGGAACTCTATGAATAGTTTCCAGAGACATTTGTCTAGTAAATTCAGGTAATTCTGACTTTTTGCTAACCTTGGCCAAGAGATCAGTATGAAAAGGAATTCGATCAGGGGCAAACTTAAAATTCCAATAAGATTTTAAGGAATGTGGCTCCACATCTCCAGAAGGTAGACCCATCTATTTTGCAAGGGAAAAGGGACTGTGTTTCTTTAAACGCTTATTATTATGCCATGAATGAAGATAAGCAGAAGTTCTATGCTGATCATTGTAGCTAAAGAGCTTGTTGTAATATTTTGAAAGATAGTGACTTCTTTTCAGAGAAAGAAGTGGTAGATCATTCTCGAACAGTACAATATCATTAGGGTAGCTATTACGAAGGCCAGTAATTATTTTTGAAGCACTTAATTGCACTCTTTCAAGTTTGTCAGTTAGCTTTTGAGGCACAAAAGTAAATTGGGAAACCAAACTTTAGAATTGGTCTGATCAGAGAGATGTAGGTGGTTCTCAGTGTATCAGCATCTGCACCCCAGTATCGTCCAGAAATATATTTAAGAAATGTTGAGTCTTTTCCTACATTTATTTACAAGAGCCTCTATATGTCTGTTGCTCAATATCTCTTGATCGAGAAGTATATTTGTCTACTTGTTCTATACGTAAATAAATAAATAAATAAATAAAACGCATATAATTGAGAATCTCCAATAGCATAAAATGCTTTCAATATTGTTGCGATATCTTCTGGATATTGTACGGCATTCAGAATATGGAATAACATCGTGGGAATATGGGAAATATCTTGAGCTAATGACGGAACTTCATTATCAGTAAATTAGAGATTTGATTTTCTCAAGTATTTGTCAAAGAATCAAATAAAAACACTTTCTTCAATATCAGTTTAATTAGCCTAAAAAGCTTACTAATTTCAATAAAGGCAACTCATTTCTAAAATTTTATAAGTTAAGCGAGAATAAACCAGAGGCACCGGCAGAGGTTTGCCAATGGAGGGAGGGGCAATACAAATCCGACAGAAGAGCAAGCACAACTTTTTAATTAAATAATTTAACTTTAATGAAATTAATTTAAAATAACTCATAATAATTAATTTTTACTTCTAGTTTAAAATGAAAAGTATTTTTTAGCTTCTTTTTTATTCAGATACTGATCCTTTCTTTCATTGTTAAAAATTTACAAAAATAACTGTGAAAAAATATTCTCACAGATAATGCCAGAATGGTTCCTCATGCTGGATGAAAAGACTTGCTTTTATCATGGAAGTTATATGAAATGAACACAGAAACCGCGCTTTCACAGCCAAAATTTACTACAGTTCTATGAATAACTATTTTAATCATCTTTTTATCAAGACATCTTTACTCAAATTCTATTAAAAATTTATATAGTTTTTGCTACAAAAAGTAATTGAAAGAAAAAAAATGAAAAAGATTTTTTTAAAATACGTTCCCCGATTACATCGAATATTGAATGTAGAAACTGAAGATAATAATTTATTTAGCAATTTTTGTGCATACTTGGGTAAGCTCTTTTAGTGTAGCTATAAAACCATCATACCACATACATTTTTTTGTTGTCTTCAATTGCAGTCGGTAATATTTCTTTAGGGTAATGAGTGCAACCTGATGAATTAGACTGGGAAAAACAGATATTTTACTGTTAAATAAACTTAATTTACACTTTACTAATTCCAGTGATTTGTAATGAATTCACATAATTTAGCTACAGCAAAATATCTCTTCTTAACAAGCAGATTGCACAATAGTGTTGATTGAAAAGTGTGTTTCATTAAATTTAGTTTAATTATTAATTAGATTTTAGTCTGAGAATTTTCACAGTGAAATAAATAAAATAAATTTACCAGTTCGTTACCGAGGAAGTAAAAAGTAGTTGAATAAAACAATGATTACTGTTAAAACTACTATTCATCGAATTATGAAATAGAGAAAACAATTATATTGGCCTCTTCATGTATAATATAAAAGAATATTTCCCTAATAATTCCACTGGCAGGTAATTTTTTTTCATGACCTATGATAACACGTTAGCCGAAAGACAAAGATCAGTCGACAAAAATGCGATGTCTTATTCACTTGCCAACTTATTGATTATTTTGAAAAATATAGTGCAAATTATAAGCTGGATAAACGACATTTAATTCAGATATCTGAAAATTTGCGAATTTAACGTCCATCACATTGAGTTCATAGTCGGCTGTCCAAAACTTGTTAGCAGAATGCTACATCTCCTTCACCTTTCGGATATATTTCCAACACTAATGCAAATTATAAACTTGTGAACCACATTTTAATCAAATATTTGAAAATCTGTGGACATAACGTCTTCGACATCCATCGCATTGAGCTCATAGTTGACCGACCAAAAATTGTCAGCAAAATGTCTGTCATCTTGTCAATAACTTACTAATTTGTCACATTGTCGATTATACTGCCAAACTAGTGTAAATTATAAGTTGAATGAACGACATTTGAAGCAGATGACTGAAATTCTGCGAAAACATCTTCGACATCTATCACATTCAGTTCTCAGTGGATCGATCAAAAATTGTCGGCAAAATGAGCAACTTATTGACCTGCCACCTAATCGATTATTTGGCTAAATATAGTCAAACCGTTTTAACTTTTACGTGGATATTTCAATTCTTTACAATATATGAACTTTAAGGTAGCTTTTAAATTATCATATTTGATAATGTGCAGCTCTCCACAACCACCCTGACGTGGTAAAGATTTCTGCTGATGAAACTCTCAGACTCTCGGAGATAGGGCAGGGGCAATTACCCCCTCCCCTACTATCGCCACCTCTGGAACAATCATCGCAAGGTTCTTGTAATGCAGCATTGTTTACATTTTTACTATTTTTCATCATGCGAAAAAGATGCGAATTGCATCTTGCGAAAATAGAGTTGTGACTGCTTGAAACTGCCTCTGGTTGCAAGATGAAAGGGCACTTGTGAAATATGTGCCAAGGAACAAACTGTCTCGTCTCAATATGTCATTAGTGGTTTAGTAATTACAAATGGAGCTCGAATTACGGAATTTTTTGTCTCTTTAAGATATTTTATTTAAAAAATGATAATATTGACAAATAATGCATTAATATTAGGTCAAAATGGTGCATCATAAGACTGGAGCCCAGGGCATCTATACACGCTTCCCCGATTGCTATGCCATTACTTATTCCATATTTACACCGCTTCGTAAATATTTAATAATTTATATATGTTCAAGTTTTGTTTCTATACACAAAATGCATGCCCGTCTTATCAGCATTTATGAATTCCAATCAAAGTTGAAACTTCAATTGACTTGCGCTAAAATCAATTGAATTAACTATATTGAAGGCAAACAATGTTCAGTGGGTTGACATTTCGATCATGCAACAAAGCAATTTGCTTTAAGTTTTTTTTTTTTTAATTATCACTGTATATACTAAAACCATTAAATGGTCGTCTCACATCATTGTTTGGATTTCTTATGTTAAAGCATATTTTTAGTTTCTAGCATTACTGTACGTAGAAATAAGAAATATTTTTTTATCACTCGTATATGAAATATTATCATAAGAAAATACATTCTGCGATTAAATTTATCCAGATACTTTTAATTTTACACTTTTTTTGGGGGGGGGGTCACCCGAAAAGCTGAACTAATTGCACTTGAATATCGACAATGCAAATATTTGGTTTGAAATAATCTGAAATCTCACAACAATTTGCAACTTTCCTCAATAGTTTAGTTTGCTAAATACAATATCTACATGCGTTCTTATAAGTATATTGGGAAAGATATTAGGGTTTAAAAAATTTTCTCGCATGCCCTTTGCAAGATGCAGAATTTTTAAATTATACGAGGCTTATACAACATATGACAATATGCCAATGCAGTTTTATATCAAAATTTGAAATATTGCAGGAAATACTAGTATTTGAAGTAATTACAGAAACAGTATATTTTTCCTTTCATAATTTAGGAACTAAATATATGGAATAACTTATATCAAAATTCCTATTGGATAATGTTAGATTTAAAAAGATACCATGAGATAATTTTCAATTGAACTCCATGAGGATATTTGAGTTGGAATGAGGTATCTTCATGTCTTTTAAATTTGAATAATTGATTAATTATATTTAATTGCATAAAAGTTCTTACATACTTGTAAATTATTTAAATAGTTTTCAACAAATTAGACATCATATATAACAATAAAATCTATTACATTATTAGTAAAAACAATGGAATACTAAAATTCTGCAACTTGATATATAGTGTAAAAGTGAAGGCACCCGGGCACCTTTGTGCTTTGACTATCCTACACAAGTATCAATAACTGATGTGAAACAAGACCACTTTCTGCTGCAGTGGCGTCCTCAACTCTATGAGAAAGACTATCTACTAATTTTTGTAATGTTTCTGCCATCGTGTCAAAGGAAACTGGAAAGCCAGTCTAATATGAGGCATGTGATTCCAATTTATCTATCCGAAGACATTGGTGGTTTAGGAGACCCCGCTTCCGTCGGAAGCTATCTCCTGTAATGGCGGGAAGTTGGAGTAATGTAGCTTGGCGTTTTGTGAATGCCAGGGACTCTCTGTGGTCCTTGCTTGTAGGTGGTAGGAGTTGAACTGGCGCTGCTCTGCGTAGCAGAGCAGTCCCCTGATGGAGAGGGAGAGGAGCGTGGAACGCCGTCCAATAGGAACTCAGCTGCAATGGGGAGGGTACGTTGGGTTGCAATGCGGATCGGAGTGTGTAGCCGGCAGGAGGTTATGTTTACTATTTGAGATAATCTATTGTTCGTTCAGAGCCACCCAATTTATCTATCACTCTATCTTTTTCATTTATATCTATGGTGCGAAAACAAGCAGAACACTCCACCACACTCCACACACACAAAAAAAAAGGGGCTTACTCAGTTGCACATTCTGGTTTGGCTTAAAGTGCCATATCCTGAGTTACTTCGCCTCCATATCCCTGAAGGACAGGGCGCGATTAATTGGAGCCAGGGGCAAAAGCTTTTTTGGGCCCACCTCTGCTTCACTACTTTAGTAATGAAGAACCGTACATAGAACTTTTCTATGGTATTTTTCGTTAATTAATTCAAAATACTATTTAAACTTAAATCTAAAAACACTCTTAATCTTAACTCGAAATACCACATTTAACCATTGAATTTAAAATGCAATCTGACAAAATCCTAAGGCAAGAATTATATTAGAATACTCTCTACAACTATCTTAAGCATCTGTCTATAAGAGAAACTTCTAAATCTCATAAACTAAATATTAGAACATTTTTAAATGAAAAATATACAAATTTTTCAATAGTCATTTTCATATGTACGAGTATTTAATTATTTCTTGCATGCAAACAAAACAAACTTCATTATTTAAAAAAAGTAATTATTTTATCAGTCTCATTTTATTATGATAAATATTGGGACATTAAAGGTCGATTTTTGATTGGCCAAATTTGTCCATCGTAAGTGCGAAAATTTAGCTGAATTCCGCCCTAGAAAGCCATGGATTTACGAAATATAGATTTTTTTTGTGTTCATACGATAGATTTAAGAAGAAGCTAACATAAACAACTCCTGTGAAGAAGATAAAATGGTATGAATCCCGCAGTTTCTAGTCTTTCAGGATTATACGCTAACATGACAAACGATAAGGTAGCATTTTAATCTTTTTATTCAACACTGACATACGTCGATAACATATCACCCAGAGTTTTATTCAATTTTTCAGTCAAGCAATCGCTTGTGGATGATGTAATGTCGTTCGATGAATTACATTGCAGAGCCATAAAAACTCAGCTACTCAGAAAGAAATGCAGTTCTGTGATTTGATATTATAACTGTATACTACCTATTTCAACAAGATTTCCAGTGGAAGGAATCTTGCTATTTAAGAAGCCTTCACACTATGAAGTGCTTTCATAACAGCATATTGAATCGAGCAACAATGGAACACTCTTCCATTTTCAACATATTCTATAACGGAAAAAAAAGTCGAATAATTTGATACACACGAGATCAATAAAATCATCTTATTCTAACATCTTAGAAAATTCTAAATCGCTTATTGCAAGAACATTATGAAAAGGTCAGAGAATTTTTTTGCGTAAACTTGTCGGAGAGACAGGTAATCATTGTTGTCTTGTCGCATCATAATGATGTTTACAAAGAACTAACATTAAGCACAATAAAATTTACTGGTCGCATTATCTTGCTACTTTTTATTCATAGATACTGCTCAATAGAAAATCGTCCTCTATAGATTGTGCACGTGTTCTTCGAGCAGTAATTAGGCATGCAGATAATCAAACTTTGCCCCAACTTCTGGCTAAGGGCCAACCGGCTCTAGCCAGTTAGAATTGGCCAATGATATAGATGGATTATGTTAAAAACAGCATACCGAAAAAATAAATCTTGTCGATACTCTTTCGTTCAGTGGTGTCAGGCAGTACACAAGTCAAAATTTTCAATACTTTAAAAAAATACCAATTCAAGATCACATAACTATACTGTTAAGATAGTATAAATTCTTGTGATTGCGTTTTCTCTTTAGTACAATATATTGTCCGATATCTCCATGATCGTGGTAAATATTCAGATTGACATACAATAGCGAGAAAATACCGTAACATGCAGTTTGGCGTGTTGTGTTTATAGGGTGGTTTCCGAACTTATCGAAAACGGCCGAATTAGAGAAGCGAAATTCGCCCGAAATGAAGCACTGGTCAACTAAAACTAGGTTTATTAATTAATTTCAATAAGATGATTGAGGACATTGGAAAATTCTTTTCAGCAATTACGTCTCCATTGAAGAGTTCTTCACTTAACTTTCCATAGTTCCTCTGGACAGAGATATAGGGGCAAGTAACCTATTTCTGGTAAAACATTGTCATCTCCATAAAGTTAGAGGTAGGGAAATACATTTCAAAATAGGTGACCTGAATTACTATTTCTTAGATGTCACCTTCAAACTGACCATGACTATCAAATATTCCGAATTGCGGAATATTGCTTTTATTCAAGGCAGTACTGATATACGTGACCTGGTTAAACACAGTGAAAGTAACTGGTCTATCATCTTCAGTTTTTCAAAGTCCGTCTTGCTTTTAAATTACTCTCGACGAGCAAATAACTTAGTTAAATCGGTGCAGAAACCCTACTCGTTATTTGACGAAGAACTGCAATTACAGAAAAATGAGTGCATTTAATCTTAAATTCGCAGTTTCACTATTCATATTCAAGGTACATTTTGAAAAAAATTCCTGATGACTTCATTCGGCCCGATATTTTCTAAAGAATCAAGATGAGGTTCAGCAGTGGGAATAAAGAAATGAAAGGCAGCCATAACGACTCCGAATTCGGAAGTACAGTTGGGCGTAAAGGTAACAGTAAAGGACGGCAGTCTTCCTTCACAACTTGGCATGCAATAGAAAGCAGAGCCCGATTGTTTTCTATAGTCGTAACATTTGTTAAACTTTCAAATTTCTGCATTCTCTGTGACGCCTTACACAAGAGGCAATTTTTATTATCTTCACTCATATTAACATCAATTTGAGAGTAAAAATCTAGTACAGGTTAAATGTACGACTGATTTATTTTACTCGCAGCAGAGTTCGGGTTTTCAGCACCTCTTTGGCTTTATGTACAAACAATATTCGTAGTATAATTCTCCTACTTTTCTGATTAGTGCACTGCTAATTTTTTTATGTACAGACAATAAGCTAAAGGAAACAACGGCTCTAGGATGAATTTCATAAATTCACTACGTTTTGAGTACATTTTTATATTATAACTTTACTGTGTCATTAAGAAGAAATAAGCATTTGCAAGGCACATCCTGTCATCTCAATGATTGTACTTAGTAATTCGATTAATCAATTTAACCTAGCCTCGGTTTGTATCCTTAGAGATGTTGGAGGTATATCTGACTAGTAGATTAGTGGAAAAGGTTGTACTGGTCTATTTTCAGGTCCTATTTTGCCATCACCATTTACACCAGCTTCAGAAATTCAGGCCTCAATTTTCATCATGATTTAAGTACTACAATTTTTTGTGTTACCCAGTGCTTCAACTAAAATGTCACAAAGAAAAATAAATTTCAGAAAATAATTTGGTTCATTTCAAAATGTAAAGAGAAAATGGCAATGTTTACATTCTTGCTTCATTCTTTATCTAATAAAGATCCTAATCAAAAGACCTAAAGCTTCCACACATGTTTAAATTAATACATCACTTAAAAGCCTATGAAACTTTCTCAAATAGATAATTTTGCATAACATTGCTAACAAAATCTTAACAGCTTCAAGAGAATTAATTAGATAAAAGAGCAGAAAAGATTGGTATGCATAATTTCACAATAAAGAAACAAGATAAGTGGAGAAATTTTGTTTCTTTTAAATGTAAAAATATCTCCTTTTTCACCATTTTCTTTGCAGACAGAAGCATTTAATTATTAATTTATAACTTTTGCAATACATCTTAATGAAAATAAATTTGTTTTAGATGCACATGATAAACCTTTTCTTCTTTTGTGGGGGGGGGAGGGAAGTATCTAACCGGAATGGCTTAGAACAATGGCCGTTTGACAACAACAAATGCCACAAAAATTTAACTTAGCTTATTTAACAGATAGAAAGATAAATAAATAAGTAAATAAAATGAAAATCATGATATTTATTTATATACATATATAATACAAAAATATCTTCAAGAATGATGAAATTCGCACTGCTTATTCCAATACCAATGAAATTTAACAGTCAGTAATTTATTTTGAAGTTAAACAGGTCCTTTTGATCGGAGAGCTGCTATGGCTTCAAGATTCACAATGAAAACAAATCGTAAAACAGCCAACTGGAAAAAAAAATATATATATATAAAAGAAAATATTTACTTAAAAATATTCCTGCTATGTACACAAGCAGATACTTAAAATATTCAAGTTTAGGACATTCTTCTTTCTCAAAAAGATAGATTGCCATATGTGACATTAATATTGTAGAGCAGAATGCTTAGGCACTTTGTGTTTATTATAATGTATTGCTTATATGATAAATTGATGACAAAAAAAAGCAGAAATCTGTTATTATGTAGAAATCTATACTAAAACAGTATTCAAAAAATAAATAGTATAATAAGACTCAAGATTATCAAATTTATAAACATAATAAAAATTTTTAAAAGCATATATTTTTTTATTAGAGTATCAATAGGTAGATTTTTTTAAAAATTTTAATTGCTTTCTACTTTTTTAGTTTTCAATTAATAAATTATAAATAATACAGAACCAAAATTTAAATCTGTAGATTGACTATATATTAGTTAAGAATTATCTTAATCATTTAATCTATTAATTAAGTACTGAAAATATTAATAAAGTATAATTCCAATAAGTTTATAAAATGCTAGAATTCTAAAGCATCAAAAAATAAGAATAAATTACGAAAAAGAATGAGATAAAATTCCACTATTATAAGTATGAAGTAAGGCAAGCTAAATAAAAGTGCATAAAATACAATGATTCCTTTGTTAATTCTTTATGGATGTCCAGGGAGTACAATTATTGCAAACCATTAATCCCAAAAACTTAGAATACAAGACAACAAATTTTTTTTCCCAATTATTAATTCCATTGACTTAATAAAAGTGATAACAAAGGCAACAGTGAATTAAGATAACTATACTCAATGAAAACTCAAGTTGACAAAATGTAGAAGAGAAAAAGTATTGCAGTTGAATGATGACATATTTGCAAATTTTAAGAGTGAAAGAAAAATGTTTAATGAAATTCATTTATTCTTGTTTTCACATATTGAGTTTTGTGATACTATTACTGAATAAATGCATCTATAACTAAAATCTGTTCAAATCTGCAAACAAATTCAGATATCCAGTGTTCAATGGATAATTACATTTCACTTTATCAAATGCATGTCATTATTTCCTTTTTGTTTCGTCTAAGAAATAAATATATGTCCAAATTTAGAAAATAATTTCCAATTGGAATTCATTAACAACATATTGAAGACAAAGTGTCACTATTTTGAATTTCATTTTGAAGTAATTAAAGGAATTCTTTATTCTTGATATTCTACTACGTTAATATATATATATATAAAATAAAAAAAGAATGATTCCCTCCAATTTTTAAATATTTTTTTTCAAAAAATTTGGAATAATTTTATTTTACAGTCATTTTAAAGTCTTGGTGTTTTTAAAAAGAAATATATACTGACACTCATTCTTGAGTATTAATGGACTAAAATAATCAATTCATAAACAAAAACAGGACATTTGTTCAAATAGAAAATATACCATATTCCAAGCTTTACCAGAAGAAAGAAGTACCTCATTCACTGAAAAAAATAAAGGTGCTTCTTATATAATTAAAAATCAGCCATATACAGTGGTCATTTTACATAACAGCCTAATATTGAGTTGTTTGGAAAATAAATTTCCCAACTTAACTGCCTTTTTTTCACAGTTAAGTCAGATTGTCATTATATTTTGACAGCTAATATGGCAAGATTTGTAGAGAAAAAGTTTGTTTGGTGCCCTATCAAAAAAAAAAAAAAGTTGAAAGCAGCATTTTCGACATATTTTACTTTATTATAAAAAAAGTAAAAATGCTGTTAAAGCGGCGAGGGAGGGGGGAGAGGAAGTATCTGGAGAAGATGTATTGACAGAACATCATTGTTACAACTAGGCCACAAAATCTCCTTCTGGTAATTTTGATGCTGAATATGCCCAGATTCTGGAAGATCAGCTGAAGCCAAAATAAAGGCACTGATGGATGCAAACCACAGAATAACAATTCATGAGATGGCTGAGTATAAAATTTATTGAATCCAATTATTAATGACCATATGAAACATCTTGGTTTAATTTAAAAATTCAAGGCATGAATATCGCAAGTTTTCACAGAAAGAAAGTTGACCAGTCGTAATGACATCTATAATTTGCTTCTTAAATGCACATTATAGATATATAAAAAAAATTAAAATATTATATATATATATATATATAAATTAAAAACAAATATTAAAATATAAAAAAATATTTAAAAAAAAGAAAAAAAAAATGAAGCGAATCATTGCTGAGGATGAAAAATAGGTTGTCTACAACAATATTAAATGTAAGAGATCATGGGGGTAAAAATGATGAATCTATTTAAGACCTTTCAAAAACTGATATTCATTTTTTTTAAAAAAGTGATACTGTCTTTTTGGTGAAATTTCAAAGGAATACTTTAAAAAAATTCTTTTTAGCTTAGACTGGATAATATTATCAATTCTGAAGTGTACTGTCACAAACTGAATAATTCCCTCAAACAGAAAACGTCATAGGTGATCAATAGAAAAGGTATACTGTTTCACAAAAGTAATGGAAGACCTTATAAAAGTTTGGTAACTTGCCAAAAGTTTTTGCAACTTGGATGGGATGTATAAGTAATGCAAGGCCTTATAAAAGTTTGGCAACTTGCTAAAAGCTTTTACAACGTGGATGGGATGTATTACTACATTTACAATATTCTCCAGATTTGGCAATTTTGAATTATTACTAACTCTAGTCTCTACAGTTTTTTTAGATGTCAAAATCCCTGCTTCAAACGAAAAATGACTTGAATCAGTTTTTTGCTAGCAAATAATGCTACTGCCAAAAAGATGGCAAATAGACTAAAATGGGGAATATATAATTCAATAAAATTATTTATACACTATAAGAAAATCGTATTTCATTTTCACTAAAAAACATTAAATTATGTTTCGAGCAATCCAATAGGTAATTTCTAAATCTTTAAAGATAAGTATATTTTCAATTAGAAAATGCTCAAAATGTTGTAAAGATATTTTATGTTTTTAGATTTAATAAAAGATTTGAATTTTAAAAAAATTAGGATATTCAATAACTACCTCAAGATGTGCCATACAGAAATTGGTAGATCTTTCATGATGCAGCCACTGAAATGATCTGAACTAGTAATATTTTAAAACCCATAACTTGAATTAAAATGATTCTTTCCTTTTTTTTTTTTGTTAAAAATTCAGTATGCCAAAAATATTTTAGTCAATAAGTCAATAGGACTGGGTATAGTAGTACTGTATAGAAATTTAATTTTTATAACTTTTAAAAATTAGTTCACAAAGAATGGAATTTCATGGAATGAGTAAGAATAACACATATTAACTTATGTCCATGGTTGCATAAGGAAATAATTTTACACATTCTATTATTTATTACAGAGAATAGTATAATTTGGTAGTGTAGCAACATAAACTCAATAAAAAAAATTATCTCACATTACTAATGTTTTTATTTAAAAAACTATTCACAACTGACCATGATGTAAATATTTGTTCTTACCTCAATGACAGAATTATTGCTAAGTTTATATTTGTTTCCAGTAAGTACAGGTTTCCCATCAATAAACATAGGTTTCTTTCCTTCATTTATTAAATAAAAATCTCCATTTGTATCCATTTTAATAACTCCCTGTCTTCGAGAAATTTTCCAAGCTGGTCCTTCCAAAGAAAGATCAATATCAACGTGGTTATCTTTGGCTGATCTACCAAACGTTACCTAAAAAAGGAATCAATTTCTTTCATCTGCATATTACCTTCTAACTAAAGCTAACTTTTCATAAATATGAAAGTTGTTCAACGAAGTTATTTTATTTTTAAAATTAAATGAACTAAAATTGTTAAAGAATTAACATTCAACCAAGCAATTTAAAAAAAATAATAATAAAAAAATTTTATTACAAAAGAAAATTTGTATTTTTATTTAAATTCATGTTTATTTGATGACAAAATATTCAGCCCATTTCTGAAGAAGCTTTGAGTTCAAGAAATTCAGTCATAATTTATTTCCTATGTTTAAATGTTTTTAATTTGAAAAATGTTATTAAAGGGGAGTCATTGCATATCTTAAATTATTTAATTACATTATAGTTAGTAGTATAAAGAAAAAAAATAGTTATACAGTTACATCATTAATGTTCCCATTTCTCAGAAAAAAAAAAGTTAAGAATATAAGCAAACACATTCAGAATATAAAAAGTTTGTTAATTTTATTAAATACATAAATAAAAGTTTTTCTTTTTAGAGATTTTTTTAAACTCTGCTAATTTATTCATTTCTCATGGTATTTAACAATAATTTATGGGATAAGTGATGAAACTCCAGAATTGTGGTTGTGTGTATTAAATGATTTTCAGCTGTTTCTCTCTTATGTAACAGTGAGAAAGTATATTTTAAAAGTACTACTTCAACAACATGAATAATGTAAAACTTTGAAGGGGGAGGGGAGGAAAAATAAATATGTATAGGGCAATTATTTTATATATCCTCTTGTAATTTACAATATACCTCTCCCATCTTCCTATAATATTGTTTCTGGTATTAGCAAGTCACCAATTAGAGCAATATAAATTGCAAATGTTTTTGTAATAATCTCTAATCCCCTTTTGTAAGAATCCCTATACATGTCATTTTTTTCACTCCACAAGCAGAATGTTTCCCCCAAAAGATTTGAAAAGAGAGACAAACAATAAGATTTTTCATTTCATTTGCAACTAAATAGTAAATGCACAGAGAAAAATATAATAATTTTAACTATGCATAATCTTACCTCACGTGACTGAATGAGATATCTGACAATTCGCCCTTTTAAGACAGCCAAAGTTTTGCTGTCAAATTCTGGAAGACTAACCCCTAAAAAATTTTAAGCTTAATCAAAAAGATACAAAGACATCAAACAAAAATATCGAGGCATTTAATCATGGACCAATAATTAATTTCTTAGCTGTAATAGATGAGCATTTATTTCCAAGATGTAAAGAATTATAGTTTATGAGATTTAAGTAGTGAATGCATTGTTGAAAAATATTATAACATCTACAATTTTATATCTCACTCTGCCCAAATACAGAGACTTAGTAAAACTTCTCAGCACAATAACATTTTAAACAAATGTTATTGTGTGTTTAAACATCTGTGATAAAAACTGACTGAGTTAAGAAACTTTGAATTTCATCACCATAGACCAAGTCCTGGTGGCAGCCACTGAAATAGCTTTAAAATCATCTAAAACTTCAAAATAAAAAGTCTTAAAAAAACCCTAAATTAACTAGAAATGGAAATAATTAGTCTCAACAGAACAGGATGGTAAATTCAGTCACTGTCAATAACTTTGAAGAAATGAAAATTATCACTCTTTTTCAGTTTAAAAGTTAAATATCAGTGATAAAAAATATATATAAGGAAAAAATGATACCTGTTACAGAATCAACAAGTACTTGCCACTTTGGAACTTCATTTTCTAACTGCTTAATTTCTTGCAGATGTTTTCTATGGACTCCAGCAATTTCTGGCAAGTAATAAGTTTGTTAACATGATCAAAGAATGCGAAACTGTTTAAAACATTATTTACAAAAATTATTTAGACAAAATGGCAATGCATGTTTCTCTAAACAGTAATTTAAAATGATTTGTTATAAAATGAATGATAAGATATAATATTTGGAAAATATAGCTCACAGAAATTAATCTTATATAACTATTTACTAATAATTATTAATCATATAAATATAAAAACAAAAGAAGATAGTGATATTCAACATATTTCTTTAACACATTTTTTCTTTCTTTTTTTCTGAGTTCACTGATAGATTAAAAACCTATATATAAATACAATACTGACTTTTGAAATATTAGACAAACAACTTTCGAAACATTTAAATTATTATTTGAATAATAATCTTTTGCTATAATTTCATTTTTATTAAATATAATTTACATCAAAAAACAAAAAGAACTTGAATTTTAAAATAAAAATTCCTCTTCAATAACAGCAAAAATAAAAATAAATCCTTAAAAAGTCTAAAATAAAAAATATGACAAAGTTATAGTTTTATAAATATAGCATTAATTCTATAAACATTTCATCTTTAATTAAAAAAACAACACCTTGCAGCAATTTTAAATGTTTTATTATTTTTTTATACATAAAATATATTCAAAAATAAATCATTAAATTAGGAATAAATGAAAAATTACATTATACATATGAAAACAATATATATAGCTGCCTTTGGTGACCAGCTTGTTTGTGCAGATTACTGGCTTTTTAGGAAGCTATTGAATTATTCATATTTCTTTTAAAAAATTCAACTTGTAAATTCATGAACTTTATTGAATTTGTTTACTACAAATTAAAAAGTGCATATATTATGAAATAAAAATGGGAGGAGAAATCCCACTATGGAATTAATGATTGACAAACCTACTCACTTGATGAATGTTAATTCTATCATAACATTTAACAGAAATGAAAATTGCAGTCATTGAAAAAATAAAATATTTTTCTTCATTTTTAAGATAATAAAAGACTATTTTTGCAAGATAATTATTTTGAAAAATATGAATATTAATTTCCATGATTAAGTTCTAGCGATTACCCATTCAGCAATGGTTAAATCTTTTTTGCACTAGATTAAGCTTTCTGTTTGAAGTCTACTTTTTTCTTCTGACTGAATGGATTTTTTAGAGACATGGTGACATTCTGTACAGAACATTTGTAATAATATTTTGTACCTTCATTAATTATCTAAGTGAAGCATTAATTTCAATACAGCAGTAAAAACAATCGGAGATGCAGTCTGAAATTCATACGATGGTATGTTTACATTTGAAAATAACTAATAAGACTGACTTTTTATGACACATATATTAGCATCTTATATATGTATACAGATACTTCTAAATGATGGCAACATACTTTTTATTTTTACTTTAATCCTTTCAATATAAGAGAAAAAATTCTCTAGTAAGTTATTTTAATTAAATATTTATTACCTTACCATTTGTTCATAGAAGTACAGATTATTAAATAAACAAAATTTAGTTTAATAAATTTGATAAATTAAGGGAAAAAGTTAAAAGTCAAGAAATGGTTTTTATTGAATAATTTTATTATATTTCTTTATACAGATAAATATTAGAAAAATATACTTTTAAAGAATTTATGACTCTGAAATCTTTTAACATGAGCCCATGCCATAATGCAAATCTACATTACATTTTCACTAGCATTTGCTTATGTTTCAACTTTGTAATAAGTAAATGATATTGAACAAATTAACTAACCTTCATCAACAGCTAAATCTCTCAGATCTCTATAAAAAAAAAACAACTTTTTTATTACTAAATATATTGAACATTATTTTTGCATATTTAATAGTTAGAAACTAAAAACATAAAATAAAGCTAAAATTAATTTAATGTATAGCATGAATATATTAATAAATGCATTTATAAACATCAAACAATGTCTTAATATTTATCAGAAAGACTGCATAATAAATATGCTATTTTATCTATTTAAAATCATTAAATTTAAAACAAGCAATCAACTAAAGCTATTCATTCAGAATTACCATTCATAACATTACTGGGAATCGAAGGTCTATAAATCATTATGTAAGAATTTAAACTGGTAGATATTCTAAACAAGTTGCTGTCAGCAGCCAGATTGAATATTGTTGACTTAATTTCAACTAAATTTTTACACATAGTTGATATTCATGACTACCTCAATAAAACCTCAAATTTAAACCGTAAATTAAGATGGGCATTTAAATTGTTTGAGTTTAAATAATTTTGCAGATATTCTACATATAGTCTCTATATGATGCTAACATCCGTAACATTTTGGTGTCAAAATTGGGATTTGATTGGTGGACAGTCATTACCAGAGCAATGGAAGAAGAAAGGGAAACTGGACAAAAGAAATTTTTGGAAAAAATGAAATCTTTTACGAAAGAAATCAAAGCTGGGTAGAGAGAATTATTGAAAGACCATTCATCGATGAAAGAAGCCTTAGAAGATTACGTTAATAAAACCGAAGAAAACATCCAAGATGGCACAGAAGAAATTGAAGGATACGGCGAGAGCCGAGTGGAAGGATTGAATGGAGACCTGTGTAACCGAAAAGGAGCTTAGTGACCCAGAGGATGAACCGAAGTTTAATAAGAGGAGGCATGAACAAGGATTTTGTCAAATAAATGCAGAGCTAAAACAGTCTTCTCATAATGAGTCCCCTGAAGTGGAATCGGAAGTGCAGATGATTGGGGATGGAGAAGATGAACTCTCCTTGCACGGGTCTGTAGTGGCGACCCGTGCTCGATGCCAATAAATACAGGAATAAATGCGATCCTGTTTGGAATGCATTCGCCCCAGATGTTAAATGGACAACCTCTCTGCAAGCCTCTTGGTATCTCCTTCCATAGTGCTACGGTATGAAGACTACGTGGCTGGAATCGCTGTTCCTTGTAGTCTCGACTTCAACTTCCCTCAAGAATTCGGTCTTCTGGTGGATTTGCTTAGGAGTGTGATGCAAAAGAAGCCGATGAATCTTCTGTGTATCCGGATAAGTTACGTATCACAGAGTAACCCTTCCTGCAAAGGTAGATGCACTCTTCAGAAGATCCTATATTGAGAGTTGCGGACAATTCTCGAGTGACGAGAATGAGCAGGGAATAGACTGTATTATTCCCGAGAAAACTTTGGACATGAAAGCGAATCCATGGCTTTTAAGTGGACTCCGGAAGGCACTGTTGGACCATCCTGATATTCGCTTGGTTCGATGGAGAAAGTTCAAAGTGACCAACCGACCAGCATGGCAAGAATTCGTTTCGGAGAATACCGTTGCGATACGATGTTTAGCTCCATGGGACATCTTGCATTTTAAGGACAGAAATCAAGTATGAATGTACAATCTGAAACGTTGAAGAGATCTTAAGTCAAAAGCAATGAGAAGGTTCGGACCGATCTTTAGCTGCGCTCCATTAGTGGATGATGTCATCTTCGAAAGTATAGAAGTCACTCAACGCCGGATCAAAAATTGTTCACATCGTTTGAAAGCCTATGCAAACTGTTAGATTGAAATAGGACTATCGGGAAGTCAGTCCTTGAAGAAGGGATCAATGCTACAAATCTGCAATTTTTGCTGCTCGGCACGAATAGTAAGAAAGACCGTTTTATGATCAGCCCTGTGCGTGCTGATCGGGTGCCGCGTCAGTGATCTCAGAGCTTGGCGACAAAATAGAAATTAATGGAAACTTCGAGAATTTTATCGATATATCCAATAGGAACTGAGATACGTCCAGAACCTTCTCGCTCCGCCTCCCGAGAACTGTAAAAGGCCGGCAGTCTCAAGCTGCAAGGAACCAGATCGAAATCGTTGACAAGTAACGAGTCTTCGAGAGGATAGCGAAGCAACGGCGAAGTGCAGCGTTGTGTGGAGCCCGTTATTGCTAATCTGAGCTGTGTGCTGTTGTCTACTGCGGAAGCAGCATCAAGTTGTGCGTGGAATAGCCAGTCGTGTGGTAATGAGTCGGCAAATGGATACAGTTAAAGCGAGGAGATAGTGGAGAAGCCATTTGGAGAGACCGTAGAGCGAAGCTACGAGAATCCCCTCTTCTGCTGAATTCTGTCTGGCCGCTTTGTGCACTGTGGTCGATTACTGCTTGTGGGCTACTTTTTGCTGTTCTGTGTTTGTCTCAGCTGTATGCATTTGTCGTCTTTATGTTAAATAAACGTCGTCGTTGCTTTTTACTAAAGGACTGTTTATTTCTGCATCGACCATCAAACAAGTAAAAGAACCCCCACGGATGAGGAAGTAAAATCGTAACAATATTATATAAGCATGTCTATTAGCATGTTAGCAGGATTAAAACATGCAGATACAAATCTAAGAATGGTAAGTATAATACTTCTGCATAATGGATATAACTTCTAATACTTTTGATATTTGGGGGGGGGGTTAAGATTTTGCTTATTGATTCTACAAAAACTTCAGTAAAGGAAAGTAAAAGGTCATTACAATACTGCCAAAGAATATGAATCTCTTAATGATAGAAAATCCATTAAATATTTAGAGGAACTACGAAAGCACACATTTAGAGATAAGCATTATAATTAAAAAAAAAGGGGGGGGGCATAAAATTCAAATATTAAAATTATTTGATTTTTTTTTTTTTTTTTGTGTGTATGGTGTTTTGAACGAAAGTTTCAAATATGTTGGAAGGAACTTGGAATAATATAATTTCGCTTGCTCAGAATTCCCAGCCTCTGACATTGCAAGTACAGTTAAGTATTAGCACAGAAGCTAGGTAGCGTTATTTGCATTGAATGAATTTGATAAATGGATCTATGGTATCAGAATTGAAGGTATTTCAGATTATAATCCATTAAAGTATTTGAATCAAACCACATTAAAAAGTCCTAAACTAGCCCATTGAACTAAGACATTGCAAAGATAGAATATTCTACTACATAGAGGTGCTGATAATTCTTAAAAATTAAATTAAGAGTTGTAGCAATTGTTTCTTATTTATTACATTAATGTTTTGTGTGAATACTGTCAAAGAGTGTTTTTCTGGTGGATATGCACTTACTATATCTGGACATTAAATTATTTTCTGAATAATGCAACATATGCAGCCATTGGACTTGTTTTTTTTAAAAATTTAATGAACAATATAAAGTTGAGCTTACTATTTCCACCAGGACAATATATTTCTATATTGTTTTTGCATAATATGCCCTGTAATTAAGGAATTAAGCATTTGTATTATATATTTGGTCTTGCTAGATAATTTATTATTTTTCCCATTTATGTGTTCTATTAAAATAGGCTGTAAGGGGCTAATTTTACTTTTAGGTGGGGCAAGCAAGATACAACACTACAATCTGGTGACATTTTGGAAAAACTAGTGAAAAAATTAATCACCAAGCAAGCAGGAAATGGATGAAAGAAAGGAAGCTCTGAAGTGTACAAAAAAGGTGGTCTGATGTTTTTTATGTGCTTATATGTGATATTGCGTAATGTCCTAATAACTAAAATCTAAAAAGGAATAATCTTGAGAATAAAAACGTCATTCCTCATCTCCAACTACAATTCACACATTTGCAAAAATGTTTTAAGTAAAGGAACTCTCATTACATCTTTTTTTTATAAATATGAATTAACCACTTAATGTACTGATTGAAATTAACTCAATGGCTGGATTCCGAATGAACTCAATTGAGGGCATGAAGAGGTTAAACACACTCTCAATTCATTTAAAAATGACAAATTAGAAAATCAGGAAAAAGTACCCTGAGAAAGAAACTTTTAATTTAATTTATTTATATTGGAAAAAATATTTAAAAAATTATAGAGCTTACTGCAATTCTGAATCATCAAGCAGTTCTTCAAAATCGGAGAAGGTTGTTGGAGCTTCTGTTTGCAATCGATGTTTGCCTGAAAAATACATATGAAAATTCTTAATAAAATATAAGAAAATTTTAATCTATCTGATTTAATGAACCATTTAATAAGAATAGATTTTTCATGTAATAAATGAAAAATCTATTCTTATTATGGATTCTATCTAATGGAATCCATTCACACTTTCATAAATAATACACATTACCTCCATTAATAGAATAAAAATATCTGTTTTGTTCCAAGAAGTGAATAGTTGCAAGTAAAAAAAATATTTTACAAACTATTTCACATTTGAAATGTTATTAAATATTTAACTGAAATATTTAACTATTAACTTTGCATAGATGGTAGAAAAAGAAACTAGCATGACAATATGAATTGTATACTGCAAATAACACTAATTATTGCAAGGGGGACACAACCTTGTACTATAATTACTAAGCAGAAACAGGATACATTCAGAAGATTAATTTATTTAGATTATCATGCAGTTTTAAAGCTATAAGATGAATGGCACTGTGAATTTTGTAAAAGAAAGCTGATCACACCTATGGGGTCAGAGGATGCGGAAACATTCCAAAAAAATCTCTATTTCTAAAATTTTATACTCATTAGATACATACACAAAGATATTTGTTCTAATTAGATTCATGTGCAACAAGTTTAAACACTTATTGTAGCTTCAAAATGATCCAGCAGAATCGAAACCCAAACTTCAAATCTGTAATTCAGGCCTAAATTAGAAATTTCATTTTGGCTAAAGCTTTATTTCAGGGTGGCCACTCAAATCTGGAGAAAAAAAAAATCGTTTTTTCCCCTGTATGTATATTTAAAATATGATGAAACGCAAGAATAGCACCCATATGCTAGTTATAATAGAATATTGCTTTAAGTAGTGGAAAAAGCAAGGAAAGTAAGTTACAATTTAACATTATTCGAAATAGCATATTAAAATAAGACATATATTTACATGCAGAAAAAAAAAAAATCTTTATTTATTGACTACAATTTAGCAAGACAAAATTTATAATAAAGGGGAGGAATATATTTCCTCTCATACTCTTTAATTTGTCACACAAAATTAAGGACATGAAATAAAATACATAACATTTTTGTTATCACAATACAAATCACTCAATGATTACTAAACAAAAAACATTACAAAGCAAGATTTTTTAATTTATTTATTCATTTTTACCAATTCAAGTATTTGAGCATCAATTTCTGCAAATTTTTCAGCCATTAGTTTCATGGAGCTAGTGAACCTAATCCATGACAAATAAGGTATGGCATTTCTGTACAGTCTAATGTACACTTTTAGCTATTTCATTTTCAGTGAAAATATTTTCGATGTATCATTAAATGCATTAAAGGATGAATATGACACAACAAATTTTAATGGCCATAAAAATTCAGCTTTAAGTGATTGTTCTTGAAGAAAAATATTTGAAATCAGTTTATGTTTAGATGTTAAATTTGATGCCTATGGATTTGACTTATCTTTTCCTGTATTCCTTTTAGATACTAAGTCCAACATTAATAATGACTTTTTGAACTGGTACACAATCTTGTATGTTTTTCCTCTTTTGGCATGATTAGTAAATACCTGTTTTCCGATATTACTTAGGTTTATTATCTTCTTACAAAGAAGCAAGAAATAAATTTTGCAGAACTCCTTGAACCCATTCAGAAAAATCAAGATTGATTTTTTTATTCATCGAATTCGTATTGAATACAAATTTTGAGAAGCTCATTGTTCTAAAAAATTTATAATCTTTGAATCAGCTGACAGTTTCTCAAATAATAAATTATTCAATAAACTCAAGTACATTAGACTAAATACCATCACGCAGCTTCCACAGATTGAATGTTCCAGCCAGAGAAATGTGTTCTATTCTTTCATGCAGTTATAGAAGTTCCATGCATGTTCCTTAACTGCAATTCAGAAAACTTATGGAAAAAGAACTGTCTTGCAAATCGAAACTAGAGTGATCTATAAACGAAAAAAAGGGGAGAGAGTAGAAAATGGGCGAATTTCCATAGTATACAATCGTGAATGATATTTTTTCGTTTTGGAAGCTATATCTATGATCTTTTATTCTTGCAATCTTTAGAGATCAGCATTTTTTAGACGAGAGAAAAATAACTAAGAAATCTAAAATTCCCTTTATTTTCTCTGTTTTTATGAAAATTTTCTAATTTCCCTATATTTTTCCAGCTTTTTCAATTTCCTGTTCCCCTAGTGTCATGGCAATCCTGTAAATGGAATATCTGTATGCCTACCTTTTTGATCTTGCAGAAGATTATATTGTTTCATGAGAGCCCAATGGCTGTGTAATACTTTGGCAGTTCTTGAAGGCAAAAAAACTGATGCATTTGAATCAAGTAACTCCTGAAAGGTTTCTATAGTAACTTTTTCCTAAAAGGCATAAAAACAACATTCTTAAGCAAACTGATACTTTTAAAAAACTTTAGAAATAATTTTAAAATTTTTTATGGGACAGTTACAAAGTATTATTCTATATAAAATATAATTAAAATGTAATTCCAAACATCAGAATTTTTAAAAATTGTCAAGATGCTACTGTGCTACCTTAAAATGAATGAGATGCATGTGTGGAGAATGCAAATGTAAAATCAAGTAAAATTTGATCACGTTTTGATCATAATTCATATCAATATTATTTCACGCTTTTGTGTCAATACATTGTCAGTAATTGTATATATTGTTCATATTAAGCCAATATATTATCATATAATAATAAAAGTCAATTTATTGACCTTCCAGCTTCAATACAGAAACAGCATTCAATAGTAAATACTCATTAATCATTTTTTTTTCAAATCAAAATATGAAAATCCATCAATGTTTCCTTCTCTCTCTATGCACACATGTACATTGAATTTAATATCCTAAATAATATTATATTAACATGCTATTTACTTTTAATACCTGAAATTGCTTACAATGCATAAATGAAACAACAAGCACAAAATTATTTTAAAGAAACTGATAGAATTTGCAGCTGCAAGTGAAAGTACTGAACAGCACTGTTAGTCATTGTAAGTATATAATAAATTGCTGATAAAGATTTCCATTAAATAAACTTCAATTTTTAACAATGTAAAGGCTTTTCATTTGATTTACATAATCGACAATAATGAAGTTATTTAACATTAATTACAAATTATAAACATGAAATAAAACTGTTAAAGTCTTACATATATAAATTTATATTAATATGCAATAATTATACACGGATTTTAGTATGCGCTAATAATTAAACATGAATAGAATTAAATAAAATTATTAAGCTAAATGCCTAAAATTAACTCATTACAAGTACTTTATTGATTTTAAGACAATATTTATTTGAAATTTTTTTCAATAAAGATTATATTTGTTTACAGGAATATTAGAAATAAAATAAATATAGAATAATGATCTTAATAACACTTGATATACCTACGCATAAGAATTGAATAAATATGAACACTCATTATATAGAATATAATAAACAATTTATACATTCATTAATGGATAGATAATGCATTTTTTTCATTACTTCATACTACATTTGTAGGTATACATAAGCACTTAGCTTAAAATAAATATATAGCAAATTTTTAAAGTGGAAAACAAAGGTTTATTTCTTTGAACAAAGATTTATTTAAGAAATTTAGCATTCTGAATATGAAACTTAGGCAGAAAAATAAGACATTTTAAAAATTAATCTCGTATACAATTGTCTTTTTATATTATTTTGAATTTTATAGAACAATTAAAGATTCTGAATTCTTGCAAATACAAATGAAACAGCTATTTCTACTATTTAATTTATTGTATATGAAACATCATTTTCAAAAAAGGCAAACCTCACAGTAAGAAAAGATTGCACTGGATAAACATTTAAAAATAAAATTTTATTGCATTTTATATTAAACATATTTGTGAGATTATTGAATTTTAAATAAAAGTTTTAGAATTTTCTTTAATAAATTTTTTTGATTTTTCTTTTAATTTTGCCACTCTAAGAGGTAGTGAATAAAAATGTTTTGTAAATTTATCTCTTATATTCAAAACAATTTTTTGGTGGAGTGGGGGTTGTTAGCTCTTGAGTCATTTTAAACATCAAACAGCACAAACTATTCTAGGAATTTTTCAGAAACTTTGCTGTTATGACCATTGCTTCAGAGATTGAAGTTAAGCAAAACAGTTGAAAATGTACTGCCACTTATCAGCACTGATCAATTAACTGTCTAGTATGAATATGACTAACTTGCTTTCAGTTATCCGACAAGCCTGTTGTAATCACTGCAAGTGAACATACACCCTAAACATTTCATTTGAGATAATAACACTATCAAATCTCTAAAAGGGGAAGTCCAATGGTATTATTAATATTATTATTTTGAATTTTTCATATTAAAAATCATAGTGACTTAAACTAAAATTAAAATAATATTATTTCTACTCACTGAAGGAACAGAAGCAATTAATTTCTCTTCTTCAGCACTAAATAAAACTTTAGATTGAACTTGAGCTATAATTTCAGGATTTAACTGTTTTATAGCAAACAGAGCAGCTCTAAAAAACATTAATATACACAAATATAAATTTTTTATTTATTTATATTATATCATATAAATTTGAATTTTGTATAGTACAGCAATAATATTTAAATAAAGACTATATAAATTAAACACTGCAGTATGATATTAACACTGTGCGATACCCCAATCTAGCCAGGGACTATGCAAAAAGCTTGATGGGGCCACCAAAGAGCAACCCTACCTAGCACGAAGGAACAAACCACACTTGTTGCCATTGGACCCTTGCAAACAATGAAGAACTCTCCAGAGAAAATACATATTGGTGCAGAAAAGAATAGGAAAAAAACACTGCATTTTACATTACATATTAAAAATGCATAAATTATATTAAATAAGTGTTAGCTTTTAACATTAGGAGAGCGCTAAATATATAAAAAAAATGACAAAATGTTCCTAATAGAAGATTTAATGACTGCGATTTTTACGAGTTGTTTGACTTCAAGATATATCCAATTTTTTGACCATCTGAGTCTGTATTCTCCCTAGTATACAACCTTTGATCACTTGATTTAAAGTTTCTTCTATGGTGCCACACTGACAAGTCAAACTTTGGTCAAAGAAATGGTTTTGATACACAGAACATACACCATAGCCTTGATTAAGATAAAAATCACTCTCAATTTGGTTAACAGAAACCTTTAAAAAATGTTAATAGGTTGTTCACCTCTTCATGGAATTATTCCATCACAAAAAATTCTGAAGTAAATGTTACTGAGATATGACTATAACCAGGATAGAGAAATAAGAATATTTCTCACTACGCTTTTCAGAGTTAAAAATCTATTTAAATAGGGCTTAAGATTGAGGGTGAAAAATCAATTTTAAATGCAGAAAATGGAAATTTTTTAAGTGGTTCCTCCAAAAGTAAATATCAATAAAATTTAAGAATTTGTGTTTAGAAATTTGTACAATCAAATATAAATAGATTTTAAGTACTAATCTTTTTCTAAATAGATACTAAATGATTTTATTACTTACTTAGAAATAGAAACATTGTAGAGAAGTGCATACCATCGTTCTTGAACATCTCTAAGAGTAAATTTTGAAGAAAATTTCACACCTCTGTGCACAGCTTCTAAATCATTTGTCTAAAAAGATAAAAATAATTGAATTAAAAATGTAATCAATAATATGTGCAATTTGAAACTATCTTCATAAGATCTGAAAATGAATTATATAATTATTATTAATTAGAAAATAAACAAAATAGTAATGTAGCACATTGTATCACAGAGTATCATCTCATTCCCTGTCTATCTACATAATGTTTTTCACTATGATATCAAGAACAACAAAGAAAATTTATAAATATTTAAGAATTTTTCAAATACAGATGAAAGATTTTTAAAAATGTAGTTCTAAAATATTCAATTTAACCTCATGGTACTTATTAAAAAGGAAAAAAGGTTAATAGACGGTTTGATTACAAGATAGCTTAAAATTAATTAACAGCAGATTTCATATGTGAATTTTTTAGCAGAAATAAGTTATAAAATATATTAATTGGGAAGCATACATCATCAAAAGTTTAAAATCTAATATTGCTATAGCACAAATCTGATATATTAAGAATATTAAAATACAAAAGTTAATTGTATCTAAGTAGAAGAAAAATTGGGTAATTGTTTTATTTCGTTATTTAAAAAATATTCTAAAGGATATATATGGAATTTTTCTGCTGCAATATCCATCTTCTAGACAAATTATGCTGAAGAAAATGCGAAATATCAAAAGAATATTGCAATTACATAATTTTTTTGAAAATTTAAAGCCCATAATAGTAATGAAATCTACATTGTTAAACACATTTCACATTAAACAGAACTAATACATCTATAATGATACATTGCTCAATTTTAAATATCAATACCTGCTGCACAGACAGAATTAACATTAAATCATCAACTGGTTTCCAACGGCTAATATCCTTGTTCAAATGTGCTTGATTGCTCTATAGAAATAAAGCAAAGAGGAGTTAATTCCAGAAAAATAAAAACCACCAAACATAAAATGAGAAAAGTGAAATTATTTGAATAGAAATTTAAGCAAATGGCAAAATCAAAACTCTTGCATTTGTTTTTCTTAAAATTTTTCATATATGAAATGGAATATTAGTAGCAAAATTTAATTCATCATATTTCAATTCAATTTTTAAAGCATCCTAAAATATCTTAATAATGTTACTTTTACACTATGAAACATATAAAACTTTATTCTCTTTTACTTTCTATCCTATTCTTAAAAAAAAAACAACAACATGAAAATGAGTAATCTTTCAAAATTATAATGAACCATATCCTGCAAAATTCTAGTTAATTGGTCAAATTATCTGAAATGCCTCAAAATTACCCCCCCCCCCAAAAAAAAACACATATACTGCACTTGACATGAATTCTTAGATACTAAAATATGGAGGGATGCGAGGCAGATAATAAGCTGTCTCAGTCATTTATAAGAAATTATGAACAAACAAATTGTAGAAACACTGAAATGCTAACTGGAAAAAGATGCCGAATAAGGTAAAATAACAGCTGGCAATTGTTTTAGAACACTAGATGTAAACTTGCCTTTCAATAAATGATCATTGCTCATTTTATACCGATATTAATTTTAAAAACAGGTACAGTAACTACAGTTGATGTGTTATTTTAGTTAGCCCCAAGTTTTGACAAACAATGCAGCGATTGAACATATATTAACATTCTTCAAAAGAAATGGAGAGACATCACTACTTTAAAATGTTGGGAGGAACATAAACAAAAATTAACGAGTTCCTTTTCTTTTATGAATGAGAAATTCATGGGCTATGAACTATTAGTAAGCATATACTGATATACTCTACTGTAATACAAAAATCAATATTTTAACATTAATAAAAAACATTGGCATAAACTACAGAGAATTTTGAATTCTTTTCCACAATCAAAATATTTGAAATTGCATACATTAACTATCAATAGTTATTCATAATTTAACTGAAAAAAAATCATTATCCAAAACAATTCTTTTCTTTAAAGTCAGTTAACCAGGATTTTACTATATTTGATTTATAAGGTTCAACAAATGTAAAGTTATTTGTTTATAAAACACTAATACAATTGTTTTATAAACAAAAGAATCATTTTAAAAAATAAAACTTTTTTAGTCAGAAGAACAAATAAAAATATATTATTTAAAAACACCATGCCATCTTATCTTTTATAAAATAAATAAATAAAATAAAACAATTAAAAGAAAGTTTTGTTTTATGTATACATAAGTCAAAATGTTTGCTTTAATATATAAAAATTATTAATCTAAATACTAATAATACTAAAAAAAAAAAAATGCTAATTTTAATTATAAAACAAAAACTTCCAAGAACAGAAATTCAAAAACATTTCAACTTGTAAATGAAAGAGAGAGGCGGGGGAGAAAATGAGAGAAAATCTATAGTAAAAAATTTCAATGTTGCCACCAATTTTTATTACTTTACACTTCTTAAATATCAAAGATTTCTAGACATATATGTAATTTTCATATAAAATTTAAAATCCAAACATAAGTGCCAAAAACATCATTTTAAATTAATTAATCATTTTGTATTAATTATTTTTAAGTCATATTTCCCATTTAAAATGAAAAAAATGTATTGATGACAAATTAAAATAAATTCAATTTAAAATAATTATTCAGAAAATTGTTAAAAAAAGTTTTTTTTTAACTAAAAAGTACTGGAGAATTTTTATTCTCAAGTACTTTTATTTCCAAATATTAAAAAATATGGAAGAAGGTGCAGTGATATTTTTCTACATCCAATTTGTTTCGCACATGCTTCTTTCACACAGTAACTGTAGGAAAAAGATTACATATAAGATTTACACAATAATGGAAGAAAGACATTAAAATACATCACCTTTGGTTTCTTATTTCTTTTCTGAGCAGGTCTTGACTGAAAATATAAAAATGCATTTAGGAAAATAAGAAATATGTTTGAATTCATAAAAATGAACAAGATAAATATAACAACAACAACTACTACTACTAATAATAAAAACGAATTTTTAAGGAATGTGAGCAAGTATTTGATATGCTTTCACAAAATCAGTTTCAATCACTGATAATCATGTGTCTGAATGCAGTATGTGAATTGATTATTAGTACATTAAATTTACTTTAAGTGAAAACAATACTCAATAATTTGTATAATCTTTTTATGGCTATTAGAAAAAAGAAAGCATATTTTATTTTGAATATTTCTCATTGCATCAATATATCAGTAAATATTTTCATTAAAAATATACTGAAATTACAGACACTCCTTCAGCATTAGTGGTGAATTAAATCCATAGAAACTTGTACAAATTAATAAATTTTTATACACACATTTAGTTTCTCAGATTAAAAGTAAATACAGTAAGAAATTTCTTTGATGTTGATTTAAAGTTAAAATATTTATAACAAAGTACTTAAAAAATCATTATTTGATATGACATTCCATAATATTTGTTTTTCCTTTCATAAGAAAGGGAACTGTGTGTGTCTGTTAAGAATCATTAGATCTAGATTCGATTAGATTTGGCACAAATATATTCTGGAAGGTGGAAATGTATTTCTCAAAGTCACTTTTAATACAAATTTCAATAGCAATTTTTTCAATAAAAATGTAAGCTTAATTTTTTGATTTTTTTTATAACCTGGAAAAATATCCCACAAAATCATCTTAAAATTAAAAAATATATATGTTAAATATTAACTGATAATAATAATAAAGATTGCAAAAAAAAAAAAAAAAAAAAGATATACCTTTCTTTTTTCCAAAGATAAGACTTGATTAGTTTCAGTCTGGATCTGATTACTAGCAATAGATGTGCTAGGAGAGGCAGCTACACTTGGCGATGATAAAGATGCTACAGGAGGGAAAATAGGAAATGAGGGATTTTGAGGCCTGGCTCGACTTGATTTGATCAGACTGCTTTCAACTAATTCATCATCAAATTTCTTTCGTTTGATTGAACGTGAAGAGCTTCGACGCTTCTGCTCAGTGGAAGATGGGATTGGTTTGAGTATATCAGGACTGTTGCCAAACAAATTAGTTCTTTGTAGATCAGGAATTTCATTTTTTATAAAAATATTTGGAGATGACACTGCAATAGAAGAATAAATGAGTACAAAATAATTATGCATAAATAAACATTACGGATATTCTTTTTATTTTATTTGTTAATCATACTTTATCAATATATTTTATTCTAAAATGGAGAAAACAAAAAAATTATATAAAAAGCTCAAAAGATTTAATATGAAAAATACTGAAAATGCCATAAAAGTTGGAAATAGTAAATATATATTTGTAGTTGGGCTGGTAACAAAAAGTCATCGTTGATGTTTCTAATGTAATAAATTTATTATATGGTTTCCCTGCCATGTTAGTCATATGGTTGGTAAGAGAGATTTGGAAATATTTAATGGATGTCAAATAAATGACCCATGGTCTTGGACAAAAAAATTAAAATTCTGGAAAATACAAGAATTATGGTCCTATATCCATTAGTTCTTCAGGAAAATTACATGTAATATTATGTTACTATTAGTAATTCCTAAAAATGAGAGGCTGCCCCAATCAAATCAATCTCTTATTGCATTTGCATTTGTTTTTTGTATTATAATTATCATTAATTCTTGGCTGATTCTGCTTGCATTATGAAATTCTTTAAATGATGCTCCTGTATAGTTTTAACACAGGAATGATATTAGCAATTATTTTAACCACAAATGAATTTCAAATATTTATATTTCCTTTGTTTATTCTTCTAATTTTTTTCTATTTACTTTTCCATATTCATAGGGAATGGGGGAAAGAAAAATTATTCGTTTTTGCTCATTATTATTGGTATTATAAATGTGTATATCTAAAAAGATGGACTGCGGTCATTTTGACTGTTGAAAAAATTAATATATACCTTGATACACACATTTTGATTTTCATTCTAAAGTCATTTGAATATGATTTGATTGGAAGGATATAAATAGAGTTGTTGGTAAAGAAAAGCTGCTGGTCACCTATAATTCATGTGTTTGAAAGCATCTACTTTATATTGGAATAACTGATATTCATTTCTTTTGATGATTTTCATTTGATTGTTGTTGAAAATTGTTTGATTTCTTACAAAGAAACTATAGATTAGCAACTATTTCAAGGGAATATATTTAGTCTGTTTATAAATTATAAGGCACAATAATTGGATTATCTCAGGGTAAATGTTTTGATTACAGCCCTGCTAACACTATTCAATTCCAATATTAATTGATTACCCTTACATATCTAGAAAAAAATAAAAATAAAAATACTGAGAATACAATGTGATAAAATTAATAGAGAATATAATGAAAAAACTATTTCATAATATTGTAAAGAATATAATTTTTTTTTACATATCAAAATTAACCAAAACTTTATGGAGAAAAAAATCTCATTGGTTTTGTGAAATATACAATCAACTTTCTTTTTGAATTAAATATTAATTCAAAAAAAAAAAAAAAAAGAAAAAGAGTACTGTATTCAAGTAAAATTCTCAAGCATAACAGTAACTCTCAGATGGCATACTGAAGAAAAAAATAGGATAAAAATATAAAAGTTAATAATTAAATGCTATAAAAATTTGAGCAAAAAAAAAGATTATTGATAATTTAAAAAGAACAATCAAAATGATGTCTATATATTTTTACACAGTTAAATACACTTTTCACTCAAAGTTCTTTTGCTTCAGACAATCAACTTTCTCTCCCCTCTTGCTTTGTTGAGGCATATTGTATTCATACTCCTATGAAAAATGATAGATGGACCTTAAATCTTGACACATTTATTTAAGTCACATGAACAAATTTTCCATCTTTGGGGAAAAAAAAAATGAAAACAAATATAATTTAAAATAAAAAATAAACTTAAGATATTTTTTGCCTAATGGACTCTGTTGTTTTCCAGCTATGTGATAATGTGTCTTTCTCTCTCACACACATTAGAGCTCATTTTAAATTTTTTTTTCTTTATATTTTCTTTTATTAATTAATAAGGGGACAACCCCCAGCCAACTGACACTCACTAGCCACTAGAGTTTGCTATAGGATTTGTTTACTTCGCTCACTACAATGAAGACATGATGTCAGTTCAATATATATATATATATATTGAATTTGCACCGTGTATATATATATATATATACACTGTCTGTTCACGACAAGAACACCTTCAGCCAATCGTCTATGTTTACGGCGGGCGTTATAGAAACAGGTAACTATAGGAAGAACTCATTTCGCAAAGGTGGAAATTAATTCAAGTTTCTTACGTTGGCACGTTTAGCGCCAAATTGGCGATACTTGGTATTATTGCATTTAATTCTTGAAAACAAAATAAAAAAATAATTCACTAAGCTAAAAATCATTTGTATAAAGAGAATATTGAAAATATCTGATATTCCTGTCATATGTATACAGAGAACAAAACAAATCAAATAGAAAAACTGAATAATTATTTGTATGTCTAATCCATTGCACAAGAAGAACTTCCGTTTTGTCCAGTGTCGAAACTTCATTTTTAATTTTCCTAATAGTAAGTTCCGACACTCCAGTCGCCTGAGCAGTTCTTTTCATGGCTTGTGGAAGAGGAACTTTCAGAGATTTTGCTGCAGCTTCTTCGGAGCAAAACTCTGCAACATTATGCATAATTTTACGTGCTTTTGATTTTAAAGTCTCTCCTTTCTTAAATCAAAAAGGCATTTTAAAGGACGTCAAAATTTAAAAGACAAAAAAAATGTAAATAAGGAAATACAGTTAATATTAATCAAAGAAAAGATTAATAAAATATAAAAGAAGTAAGCTAAGCGAGTATAAAGATACATGCAACTGCGACTAAAGCAAGAAGACGAATGAGCAACAGGTTTTCTTTTATCGCTTCACACTGATGCCAAGAAAAAGAATACCCCCAGACTTCTGTCCGATTACACCCATTCAAAATGGATCATCCCTACCGGAACCTGTTTCTATAATGCCTGCCGTAAACATGGACGATTGTTTTGCAGTGTTCTTGTCGTGGACAAACAGTATATATATATATATATATATAAAATTCATCTGTTTACAATTCCTAAATTTAAATCTGAACTGAATTGAGTTTATTGGTCACAAAAACAGTCTTTAACTTATTTTTATAAGCATTTAGAAAATGAATGAAAGATATTACAGAAGTGAAAAATACAGGAAATAAAATGCTTAAGATTAGTTAAAGAGAAACCAGAAAACAAATTATTTAGATTTAATGATAAAGAATTTATTGCACAACATCTTATTACAAAAAAGTCAACTTTGCATATTAATAAAAATCCTAAACTAATTTGCCTTTTATGTCTTAATCTTCATCAACACAGAAGAAATATTTCGGCTTTGAAAAGAGTCTTTTTTTATTCAATGAAAGTATTATGAAACAAATTCCATAAGCAATCGAAATTACCTCAGTAAACTGTAAAACTATAGAGCTAATCTAATTTCCAGATGAATGACATATTTGCAGTTATGTAAATAATCAATATATTAATGACTCATAGAATTTTCCAAAATAATTAATAGATATCTAAATGATTATACTTATATACAAATGAAAAGACAATTCCAAAACATAACTTATATACTGAGCATTATATATGAACTATATTGTTATATATTAATATTTACAATACTTCTTTACAAATACCACAGTATGCCTCTTTAGTCGGAGAGAACACTGCAATGCTTTCAAATAACCTGGCCTTAGACAACAGGATTCAGGTAAATAAAAGCATAAAAGCTCTTTTCTTCACTTTGGAAAGCTTAATAATGTCAGCAAGTGTACATTACTGTTATGGCAGTATTTCATGTTACAATTTTTTGCATTTTTCCAGAAATATGCATCGCAAAACTCAAAATTTCTATCACTGTTCAAGATAGATCTCTTCAACATTAATGCTAGCTACTAACATATAATATACAAGCCTACCCATGGTTTGGAACAATATAAACCGTCTTCATGAACATCTTTCAAAACTTTCTTCTATTGTTCAATTAAATTGTCTGTCTTTTTTCATTTTTGTGATAATATTTAACAGCAAAACTTAAAATCATATTTAAGTAAGAACAATAAACAAATAAATTGAAGATCCCATTTGTTGAAGCAGCAATTTGTTACTTGGAAACACAACTGTGTTTGTTCACATTTTGAAAGAAAAATCATACAATCAATCACACTTGCTGGGCTGCCAAATCCTATAACTAAAAAACACAATTTTTGGAAATTGCACCAGAGAAATATTTATAGAGATTCAATTACATAAAATTTATTTCATAATAAAATAAGGTTAGGTTTGAATTTTTTATACTATACTGCATAAACAAGTCAATGATCTATATTGTAAATAAAGATATAAATAACTGATAAATGAAGGTATATAGTCATTTTTAAAACAATAATCAATTAATGACAATAAACTCTTAAGAATTTATTATTTAAAAGCATACTTACTATTTGAGAGAGATAAATATATATCAAGATAAATAAAGACAAAAATGACAGAAAAAATAAACTAAAATATATTATGCCAATGAAAATTTACAAAAGAAAATAATACATTTATATCAAATACAACATGCAATACTTCACATAAAAAATAACACTTTTTAAAAATATTTAACATTAAAAAATAATTATTACATTAATGAAATTGCTTCTACACAAAATTTTCTTATTATTCATAAGAATCCAACTATGAGTTATACAAACTTAGTAAATTAATGAATTTACTAAGTGCAATGGATTGAAGTTTATAAACTACATTTATATTCCATTAAAAGACATGCCCACAGATAACCTACTAACATTTTGGATATGGCTGTTATAGATAAACAAAAATTTCAGTAGAATCTGATGCACATTTATAGATTGCTTAAGAAATTAATAAATGATTTAAGATGCAAATATATAGTAACATTATAAATGCTGTTTCCAATGATGTTCATAAATATTCAAATCAAAACTAATGATTTAAATTGGTTTGAAATAAATAGTGATCCTCTAACAGAAAAAAAAAATGACACAAAACACAAAATAATACTGAAGGAAATATTAAAAATATGCTCCAAATGAAGTGACAATATTATGAATCAGTAACTCTCAGTTCATTACTCTTTGTTACTATCCACTATTAAAAAAAGTAAAAGATCCCATAACTAATATTTAGTATTTTATTTCTTTGTCTCATCCTTCATTTTACAATTTACTTTCTTGCAAATTTTGGTTTCTTCACAGTAGCATTTTCTCTGTAAATAATTAAAATCAAATTGAAACAAATAGTAATTTGCAAAAAAAAAAAAGCAAGCATTGCCTAATATATATTTATGACGAAAGAAAAAATATAAATAATTTCCACTGTTTTATGTTGCAAGAATATAATAAATTGTGATCTAAAAACACAATTTGATAACCTTTTCACAATTGGAAATACCTTTTATCTTTTATCAAGCACTTTGCAATATTTAAGAGAACTGTTAAACACTTCTGGTTCCTTTTACAGATAAAATGCAAGCTTGCTTAATAAAGATTGCAGATCTCTGTGCTGCTACTATCCAGCATGAAAAATATTAAATTAAACATGAAGTTTATAATGCCATAATTATTAATCGGACTCGCAAGTATTAAAAAAAAACCCGTTGTGAGTCTCATTAGATGCCAAACAGAAGTTCATAAGACACTAAAACAGTATAATAGACACTGGTGAGGAATTATTCATACTGATTATTGCATTAAAAAAAAAAAAGATGGACTGTATCATCTACCAATTATGGCCTAGCCTTAATGTTTATTTATGTTATTTTGATTTCTGAACTTCAATATGTGCTATTATTTCAATGATCATCAAGTGTGAATGTTGTTACAATGAATTTTCATGTAAATGAGCATCAAAATTCATTGTTATGATTTGGCAAGTTTTCATTTGGCATCCTATTAACAGAAAAGTATCTACTATATGTAGGATAATATTTACCTGGGGTAAGACAAGTACTTATAGCAGCATTAGATGCTTCTTGGGAACTATCACTTATAGTTGACATTTGAACAATGAAGAGCCAAATCTATAAAAGTGAGGGGAAAAATTGCTTTAATTTGAATATATAAAGATTTTTGAAATACGACAGTAAGCTGATGATAATAAAGTTAATAAATAATTGATAAAATACTGGTGGACATGTAAAAATATTCAAAACAATATATGTTTTTTTGTCAGTAACCATAGTAAGTATATGAAATATAGCAATATATCAAATAGGAGTAATCTCCTTAAAACGACGCTCTCACATACACTCTAATAAAAATGCTATCCTCCACCCCCTGCAAAAAAGAAAGTAAAAAAATAAAATAAAATAAAATATATGGACCTTGGATAAGGCAGAGAATGACTCGCATGGTATTGGTATTACAATAGTTAACATTTTGGCATGAGTTTAGCTTCTTTTATTGAATCTATCATATCATCTTTGGTGATAAATCATTGGCATGCATTTAATAGTATCTGAAAATCAAAATCTGTGTTTATGACACATTTTTTTCCAACCAACTGAAACCACAATTTGCCACAGAATTATAATAGTCGCAAAATTACATATCAAATTTGATATATTTCAGTCAATGCATTTTTGAATTATCATGATTACATGCCTCAGAAAATTCATACTGACAGATGTCCAACCACTTGTAGACTCAAAATTTGATAGGTATCTACAATATAGACGTTGAATTTTATCCAGCTAGCCCTTTTTTTCATAATTATCCTGTTGCCTTATATTCAAGGCTTCTTATTGTGAAATAGCAAATTTCATATTTTGAATTTTTGTGTTCTAGCTGAAGCACAACAGATATATATATTAAGCAACTTTATTAAGTATAAATCCGAATAGAGTAATCCTTAACATCCTTTGATGAGATCGACTAAAATACATAAAAGAGGAAATCTAAAAACATGACAAGAAACAACATACAAAGGAAAAACATGCAAAAAGTATTAATTAAACAATCAATGTACAGAAAAAAAATTATAAAATCTACAACTTGAATGGGTTTCGTATTTGCTAAAATATATTTATAAAAGTAAGAAATCGGCAGTATATGATTATCTCAAAGACACTTTAAGAAGTAAATTGTCGGGATAAATTTAAATGTATGCACATATGACAATAAATAGGCGAGGAAAGCTAGTACATGATTAATAAGTAAATATATCTCATATCTAAACATTTCATTAATGATCAATGGACCTATGCAGCATATCTTGAATACATTAATAACTTATTTTTTAATAGTTAATCATTTTTCAATGGTACGACTAAATTTTTATTTCATAGTTTGGTTTTGAGCATTAATCACATTGGCACTACAAATAGCTTCATTTTGTGTACAAGATTCAGACGCAGAAAAAAATTTTGACATCAAGAAGATAATTTTTTTTGATGAATATTTTTCGGCAATTTGACAGCTTAGCCAGATAGAGTGTAGTAGGATATGCAGCAGGAAAGTAAGAACTTAAATTGTCTGTCCATAGTAAAAAATTCCTATTGTGTGATAAATTAAAGAAACAATTTCTTTTTGTTTAAAAACGGAGCATTGCAAACACATAAATGAATGACCCATTCAATTAAACAGATCATTTATATGCTGTAGTCTATTTTGAAGTATGTGGATGTTTTTAAAGCATTATGTTACATTCTTACAAACAAAAATGAATTGCACTATACTAGATTAAAAACAAACAAACTCTAGAGCAAATAAATAATTTCACAGTTAAATGAACATTCTCAGCAAATTCTAATAGTAAAAGTTAAATCCAAAAATAAAGTTTTTATTGGAATATTATGGGGGAAAATGGATAATGTTTATATTATTCTTGGGTAAAACAAAGAGGCTAGAATATCTATAAATAGCATTTACAATAGCTAGTTATCTCTATTTTCTTTTTCAATAATTCTTTACAGGATTGTTCAAAAAATGATATTCCATTTTTCAAAACATTGAGAAAATGGTTTTATTAAGACATGACATGAAAGAAATATAATGAAAAAAATTTGCGAGGTATAATTAAAAAAATATTATCTCAGTAACAGTACTACTTACTCTTAGTTTAATTTCTCATAAATTTTGAAATAGAAAGGAAATTCTCGATATTTTCAATTTAAAAATAAAAGCTTGAAATAGCTCTTGTTTACTTAAAGTTACGTTTTCAGCAGAAAACTTTATTGCGCCACAGGAATGATTTAAGACTTCCAGCTCTCATTGGCTGAGTTATCAATCATGCTGGTTTGCTAGATTTGGCAGAATATCATAATGTTTTGCTACTTCCGCTTTTTTCGCTAATGACTCTATCGTAATCAAACTATTTAAAGTTAGATTTTTTTTTTCATTTATTGAATGCAAAAAATTATAATTCCAAAATTATTCACAATATCTAAAGAGAGTTGGAGTATCTTATGTAAAATTTTCGATATTATTTTGAAATAAATCCCTGCTATCATTTTTTTAAAACCATTTACAAGTTCTTCGACGATTGGTGACTGAAATAAATAAAATTATTTTCTTAATTTAGGATATTTAAAATAAATTGGAATAAAAAAGCTGTTTCAGCTGAAATTCTATTTCAAGGCTTTCATCCAAGTATTTAGAAAGTGATATGAACCAGAGGCCATATGAACAGTACGAAATTAGTCTGTGGCGTGATACAAAATAAGTTGGCATGAAATGGCATCATTTGATAAAGAATAATTTTGTAAACAAACTAAGCATGTTAAGAATATTAAATTAATTTTATTTCATATTAAAATGGCGTATATCTGTGATTTTTATAAAATTTTTCTGCATTTTTTTAAGCGTGATAGTAATATTAGACACAAATTACTTATATATTGTATGAGTTTTTTGTTATCATTTCGATGCGTTCAAGGTATTCTTTTGTTTTCAATTATCATTTGATTATTTCTTGTTTCCATTCTTAAAATGTAAAATTCTTTTCGTTTGTTATATGTTCTTACACGAATGTGCTTGTAGATATCATCATTTAAAAATTTTCAACTTCACATATTTGCCCAGTGGAATAAATATATTCAGATTTTTTTTAAAAAAATTCTTTGGGGGGAAAAAAAAATTAAATTAACAACTCCTAAAGTTGTTAGTGAGAGGAAGTGCCGTAATTGTGTGCAAAATGAGAGAAGAAGATTTTGTGAATTTCTATATTATTTAAAGTATTCATTTTGAAATGGCAAACTTTTGTCCAAATTTTTTGATTATTGACATTTTAAGAAAGTAATTGCAAAGAAATATTTATGACCACTTATATAGAGAGTTTTGGCTGTAAGTTAAAATTTAAAAACATAGAAGCTGAATATAATACTTATTTATAAGAAGTATGGCCAAATTTTTGTTTGTATGAGAGTAGCTCAATTAATATATAACACCCAATGGATTTAATACTATAATATGTATAGAAATTTACAATTTCTTCCTAATATGATGGTATAAGGTTTCTATTGCACATATTACACTTATTATATACTTGGCAAGGTTTTTGAATTTGTAAACAGCATTTATAGTTCTTAGAAATTTCATAAATGAGTATTTCGAATATGGATGGTTTCTATGTATTTTCTGCAAAGCAGCATAACTCCCTGAATTTTTTTTATATGTTTATTTGTTGAATTTTTTTGGAAATATATAGTATGATGCCTTTTTTATTCCTGTGATAATGGATATAGTGGAAATTCTTCTTGAAACATTTTGCCAGAGAAAAAAAAGAGCCTAAGTACACTGTGTCACTAGTTATAAATTAGCCATAATTTTTGCACAAGGCATGATTTCTTTTGTCTCCAGTCGCCATCGGCAATTAACTAGAATAAATGGATAGACAAAAATTGAATTGTTTTTTTGGGGCTTTTTTTTTGCTTGTTTTAAAAAGTGATGTAAATACTCAAGGTTCTTAGGGCATCTCTTCAAACTGCTCTATACTACATTTCTACTATCTTATTGCGGAGCGAGTTGTTGGCAGATCTATCGTTTTGAAAGAGCAAAATACAAACAGATCTGACAAACTTTAATTTATATTAGAGCTATATACTACATTTCTACTATCTTATTGTGGAGAATTTTGACAGATCTATCATTTTGAAAGAGCAAAATACAAACAGATCTGACAAACTTTGATTTATTTAACTTCTAACATATCATGTTAAGAGATGTTATGTTATGTTAAGTGATAGATATAAATACTTGATGTATGATATGATATCAAGCAGTTATTACTCAATATCTTGTCAGAGTCAGGTTGTATAATTTTTGTGCTGGTAAATTATTTTACAACATAAAGTTTATTCTGCATTTTTTTAATTAAAAAAATATTTTTAATTAATAATTTGACAAATTTTGAAATAATTAAGTCATTAGAATGTATTAATAAGTAACTATTTAGACAGTGAACATTTAATTTTATTTTTGTAAAAATAAAATCTTTTTTGAGAATTATTATGAATTAAGCTAAGCTGAAAACTATTTTGAAAATTATAGTAATTTTGTTTGAGAAAATAAATTCAGTTTCACACATTTTAGTAAATAAAAAATTATTCGTCTTTTTATTATTGGAAGGGATGAATTTTATTTTTAAAATGCAAATAAATAATATTCTGTTGTTCATATATTTTTATCTTAGCTAAATCATAAAATTTTCTGATAATTAAATTAAACATAATTTTCCCAAATGTATGTTTATTTTAAAAGTTACAAATATTATTCTTATCACATGTCCCTTAAGGTTAATATTTCTGAATAGTGTCTTCATTTGAAGTGTAATATATGAGAAGATCTTACTAGTCAGTAAAATTGAACACAGAAATTTATGCTACTATTTTTAGTAAAATATCTTTTCTAAAAAAAAAAGGCTTTTTTTTTTTTTTTTTTTTTTGCAGTTAATCTGTGACATTGATCATTAGAAATGACTGCAACTGATGTCTGTTTAATATTAAAGAAAAAATTAATATCATCTAAGAAAGTCAATAAAAATTCATAAACCTAAGAATTAAAGGGGTGTTAAAAAATAGTCTGAATAAAAGGTGGGAGAACCAAAAGAAAGAAAAATTTAGATTATGAGAATTGTATTTTTATTTTCAATTTTATTACTCTATGATTTTTTTTAAAGGTAATGCAGAAGTTTGCCAAAATCTGCAAATGATTTCTCATCCAAGTGATATTGAAAATTGCTCATTAGTTTGCAGTTTGAAGTTCGAATATGTAGTGTCTGGTGTGCATTTGGATGAATTAGTCTTGTGTAGAAAAAGTAAGAATTTTGTCTGTTAAGTCAATTTCAGTTTTATTTATTGGATCATAATTATTCTAAAGTTGTATATTTGATCATTTGTCACATATGGCATGAGTTTAAATAGTGAAAATAGATTGAGCTTTCCTTCTAGGTGTTTTCCAATGAAAAGAAATGAGTAAAACTAGTAAGAAAATTTTTGCTGTAATTTATGAAACTTTGTAGCTTGATATAAATAACAAAAATTTTCTTTTGTGCTTTAGGCTGCCAATGAATATTATTTGTAAAACTTTAATTTATAATTAATAAGCAGCTTTTTACTTTTTTGAATATATTGTAATTGCCGAGAAATTCCATCTCAAGAGTTTGTTGCATTTAAATGTATTAGAGCCTCTTTGAGTTAAAAGAAAATATTAATAATTAAGTCCATCTATCCATATGCATAATAGCATCATACCTAAAAACTTCAATAAACTAAAAAGATGAAATATAGCATCTTGCTTTTATTTTAAAATTTTAAACCACATCTATTAGTAGGAATTGGACATTGTCTTAACAAATGTTTTATTTAAATCTGTATTTTCTAAAATTGTATAAAAGAGTCATTTTTAATTTCATATTTTTATTATGTGCATTACAATTCAAATGAATGAAATTTTTATTTGTATGAATGGAATTGTGCTTGCTTTGTGGATGTCATCATTTTTTCCTTTTAAAATTTATAGTATAATAATAACAAAGAAATTCTTAAAAGTAACAAAAAAGCTTTTTATTCTATTTATTTTAATCTATTTTTAAACAACTTCCAATTTGTATATCATTGCTGAAATGGGACTTAGATATTTCTTTATAGGACTGATGATAAGCCTCAATGGTCGTAGTTTGTTTCAACTTTTGGAACAAAAAAAGGTTCTTATGGTCAAATCTAGAGTTTAATACATATTTAGATGTACCTGCAATTAAAAAAAGATACCAAATGCAAGTTTTGTTACCATACAGTGCATCTGCAGATTATAAGCCAAAATTGTGTGTAATAAACAGGTGCTAATATCTAGGTATTCAGCAGTCTCATAAACAATAATTTACTCTAATCAAATTATATATTTCCTGAACATAAAATTCAATTATTAATATAGCAGATTCAGATTTTTATTGTTGGATAATCTGCAGATACATTGGTATGAAACTTTGATATTATTCAAATCATTGGGACCAACTAGAATAATTTTCTTCATAAGCTTGCTATATTGTTTTAGTGTAGCATCTAATTTAGTATTCATATTTGAAAAAAACAAAAACATTAAGTGCGCAATTAGTGGTTTTCTGAATCATGCATAAAACAGTGTTAAAATTACATGGTCTTCTCTCTCTCTCTCTATATATATATATATATTTAAAAAAAAAGGTTTAAGTGCAAGATTAATGCTTGATAATATTCCAGTAGGGTTTTAAAATTAACTTCACCTTCAAAAAAAAAAAACAAAAACAAAAAAAAAAAAAACACTTTGCTAGTGCAAGTGTAAAGTTAACATTACTCAACATCATTACAACAGGGGTTGTAAATTGATGTTTTAAATCTTTATTTTAAAAATCTGGCTTCGTTTCAAACAGATCATGTATCAGCTACATTGAATTTTTTTCCCTGCATTCACCTATTACATTTATTTGAATACAATTATATTTTCTTCTTTGATTCATTTATTTATTGGTGTTTGTTATTTAGATACCACTACTGCTGTGATGTGTGGTAGCCATGGTGAATGTCGACATTATCATCCTGGAGCATATTGCAAGGTTATTACTTGTCTTTGCAAAACTGTTCAAGTCTCATTCAATTCTTTTACCTTTGATCCAAATAAGAAAATCCCCAAACTAAATGCTTGTGTTGGTAAGTGTAAAATAATTTTTATAGTTAGTTATATATGCCGTAAATCACAAGGATTAATTTTTATTTAAAAATAAGTAATTTTTCTGTATCTATGATTAAAACCTACATATTTATGATTAAATATTAGATGGGTAAATATTCATGGATATGGAATCATCTTCTTGAAAAAAGCCAAAATTGTATATCTTTTTACTAATTGAAAATAATTTGTGATGATGAGTTTAGGACATTGATAATTTTCATATGTAAGTTAATTGAATAGAAAGATTTGATCTTTAGAAATCAGATAATAGAAATATTATATAGGATGCTTTATTTTCCGTTCCCTCCTTTTATTTTGCCTTGGGACGATCTTCTTTACGATAAAAAGAAATATTCTTTCCACACCCATAATATTTTGCTGTAAACAGGGCGTGTAACGTCATGAAAAATCCTTAAAAAGTACTTAAATTTGAAAATCATTTTTAAGCACCTTAAAAGTGCTTAATTTTGGAAAAAAGGTCCTTAAAAGTTCTTAATTTTCTCGAGAAGTGCAAAGAAGATATTCCATTTTGTTTCCGTAGTCAATAAATACAATAAGCCAGTAAAAGTCATAAATTTTATTTACCGGATATATAAAAAAAAATTGTTGAAAGATACAGAAGTTTCAACCCATGTTAAGAAAATGCTTAATTAACTTTTTTTTTCACTCCTTCTTTTTTCAACAATAGGCACCAATGTATATTGAAGTATTGGAATGATTATTCCGAAAGGGCAAAATACAAAATATGCCTAACTGGTTGCAACTAGAAAAGCATTTGAACTTCTTTTACAATTAGTGTTCTAAATAGCAAATAATTTATTTAGTTATGCCTGGTGATTTTATGTTCACTTCTTTATGTGCTCTTAAAGACTACGCAGATTAGCTCTGATCGACGAAAAATAAGACAATATGATGTGTAAAAAAAATAGATACATCAGGGATGGGAGAAGTTATTCTAAAGCATACTAGAAAGATATTTATGATATTTAACTACTTTTATTCTGATTACCATGAAGTCTCATTGCATATCCAATCATCATTCTCGTTAATATGTTGTTTTGAACGACTGCGAAAGGGATTTTATTCTACGATTATTTATTGCGATTGTAATTACTTTAATCAACTGCATAAAGTCTTGTGATTTGAAATTTTAATTTGAAGACAGAAGTTTATAATAATTTCTTTTTTCAATGTCCCCATTCCTTTGAAAATTATCATTTGTTGAACCAATCTTGTCAAATGATTGTTTTTTTTTTAAATTCTGCTAGATTTAATATTTAAAAATTAAAAGAAATAAAAAAAAATTAAGAAATATTTATAATTTAGATTATATTATTTTTAAAAAGTTTTCTTTCTCTTTTTGCTACTTTTACACGATTTGTTTTGGTTTCCCTGTGAAATTTTTCTTTTTCGGTATATAAAGATTTGAAAGATTACTACGAAGCATCACTGAAATAAGGGACATGAAATTTAGCGGGTAATTACTTTTTGGATATTAGAGGCTCACTAAGGATGGATATTGTAAAATTTTTAAAGGAAATTAAACATAAGGAATATTATGCACATAATTCATTTTTACATCTTCTTAAAGGTGTTTATACAGTATTTTCCGACACTCTTCTGTGAATTTATTTGCAGCTTGTTACATCTCATTTAGATGGCCTTGTCAGGCTTGCATTAACTGTGATAGTAATAGAAGGATTTTCCCATTAACAGCTTTCAAATATGACCTTCTCTTATAGTATTTTTATGGCTTTCTTCTTAATGCTTTAGAAAAATACTAGCCACTCGCATTCCATCAATAAATTCTTACCACTCTCCTTTATAAACCAATTTTTTAGAATGAAAGAAGCAAATTCATAATTAGTACATATGTTTGGAATTCAGTTCCAATAAAGAAAATTGATGCAAAAATCCATTAGTGAACACAAAACAAAAAACATTGCATATAGAAGTTGTAAGTTATCCTCCATAGAAAATGAATGCTACTGACTTTCCCTTGAATATATTCAGTAAATCAAATATACTATACACTGTAGAAATTAAAGAATTGTCACGAAAAGCTAATGTAGCAATGGATTTTTCACTCTTAGCGAAGTACAACAACATTGAAAGAAGTAGGATAGAAAGAAAAAAAATTACGATGTAGAAATTGATATTTTTAATGTGAATTTTTTTTAATGTAAAATTAGCTGTAATAATAATGTTTCTCTACTTACCTACCTAATTAGTTGCAATAATAATATTCTTGTTTCTGTACTTATTATTTCCATTCATATAAATATTTATATGAATAGAAAATAACTTATGTAATCAATTTTTTTAACAAAAATAATGTTAAAATAAAAGCTGTATATATTAGTTAGTTTAATTTATCAATACAAAATAATTCTGTCAGTTTTTTTGTCATTTTAATTTTAAAATTTGGGTTGAATACTTCAAAAATTAGGGAAGGGAAGCAGTCAGTTACTTTTTGTGTGTACTTTTTTAAAAAATTGAACACATAAAAAAAACAAAAATTATTAAGATGTAAAAGTTTCTATATATTTATATATTTTCTATATATAACTATATTTTTTCTGATTTTTTAATAAAAATTTAAAATTTAAAATTATTCTGATAAGAATCTGTCAGTATATCTAGTATCAATAAATTAATGTTTCTGAACTAATATGTAAACTATAGTTTTTTTTGTATAATTAACAAAATTTTTTTTTGTCCAATGTCTTGTGAAAATAATTTTATAAACCCATTTTCATCGAATTGACCAATTATTGAATCTTTAATGTTTGTAACATATATTGATTTTAATCAGTTTGCTCTTAATTAAAATTTTCAGAGTTTTTTAATATTAATTGTTGCTGAAGATAATGTTGACAATTTAAATAAATGATGAGGCTGGATTCAACATCCAAATATTGATTAATATTTGAAAAGTTCTGTTTTAATCAAAGATTAAAATTTAAAAACAAATATTAAAAAAAAAATGTTTTTTTTTGTTTTTTTTTTAATAAAAACTAATTTATTATAAGACAAAAAAATCCTGAGTAGAAAATTCTTAAGTAAGTGTTCGTGCATGTACAAAAGAGCTTAATTTTTTTGCTTTAAAGTGTTTAATTTTTGCATCCATTTCACACTTCCCGAATTGAATAATACCATACTTCTTTGAATAATACCATAGATAATTTCTTGTGATTAGACATCTTTTAAACAATTATAATGCAAGTGAAAAAGTAAACTGTAAAGAATAATTTTCTTTATGATTTAGAGAAATTTACATTTCTTTAATAATGAGAAAATTCCAAACTCCTAAATAACTTTAAACAGAGAAGAATTTAACTAGGCACAATTTTCGAAAGTATTATATTAAGAATAACATTTACTGTAATTTTTAATCTCTCTGAAATAAAAACATCTATTCTGAAAATTCTTTTAGAAAAGGAAGATATATCTTCATCAAAAAGAATATGTTTGAACTCTTTTAGAAAAGAAAGCCATATTTTTATCGAAAGGAATGTGCTTGAAAAACAAATTAATTCTTAAAAGATGATCCTAAAAATATGTATCTTAAGGGTATTGCTAACACATTATTTCAGATTATATATATATGTATATATATATTGTTACAAATTTGTAAAGTTGTTTGTTCCTTCATATATTCATCATCTTAGAGAAACCTTTCATGCAAGGGGAGATACATTCTCCAAGGGACCATATGTAGAGAGATGCGGACAGTTCTTGAGTGTCGAGATGGAGTTGAAAAGAGACAGAAATATTCGCATGAATGCTTTGGGCACAATGGCAATAGTCTGTGTTTTGAAGTGAGATTTAGAAGGCATTGTTGGAGTATTCTAATATTAGAGTGTCATTGTGAAGGAAGTTGAAAGTGGACATTGACCACTTAGGCAGGAATTCATTCCGAGGAATCTTGTCGTCATCCAATGTTTGGCTCTTTGGGATACCTTAAATTTGTAGAAGTGTGATTAAGTCTGGATGTAAAACCAAAAGCAAAGGAGACATCTGAGTCTGAAGCTGGACAGGGTTGTGAAGAATCTTTTGCTATAGCCAAGAATATGAAGCCTATAGCCAAGACTATGTCGTCTGGAAGTCATCCACTGCTGGACCAAAAGTTTACATCATTCAACTGGCCCCATATTGGTTATTGATTGTAATGAGATCACTGAGGTATCAGTCTTTGAAGACAATAGCAATGTTACGAATGTGTAGTGTTGCTTCCCAGCACAGTTAGTTCCATCATAAGAAAGATAGTTTTATGGACAGTTCTGTTTGATGTTGATCGGATGCAGGATAAATGACTCTCAGGCTTTGTTAATTTAGCTGCTAAAATCAACAGGATAATTTTGGCAATAGGACCATTATAAGCGATAGAATCATTAACTGCTTCTTCTAAAATTTCTATACCTGGTTTTGGATGCTATAAAAGCCGGCAAACAAAGCTGAAGTGGTTGTTGACTGGCTTCAGCTTGGAGTCAGTTGAGTGGTTAATTAATGAGTTGAGTATTGAACTGTGTGCCAAGTCTTGATGTCAAAACTTCATTGTGTCATGCGCTGAGTAGCCAGTCATGAAGTTGAGGCAGTAGTAAGTTGTTGGGTGAGTGAAAGTTCAGTGACTGGGTTAGTGTTGGGTAAAGTGAAGTGATAATGGAGAACAACGGAAGTTTGGAGGGACTCGAATAGTTGTATGAAGACTTTCGTCCTAATATATTCTGTCTAGTCACTTTCTGCTATTATGGTTGCTTATTGTTTTACAATATGGTGTTATCATTACTTGTCAAAATAAAATGTAGAAAATGAGGGGAAAAAATCAGTTTATTTTCATTAAATATTTGTAAATAATATAGATTCATAGCTTGAACAATCCTCACTCAACATAATACTAGCATAATGCAACCAGTTAACTGTGGAATTTATTTTTAAATTCTTCCTTTTTAAAGTCAAGTTATGATGTATAAATATGTCAGACACAATACAAATGGTTGCACAGTAAATATTACAGAAAATCATAATAAAGTGAATAAGATTTAATTTTTATTAGATAAAGTTTTACACACACATTGATTGCACCAAAAAAGGAAGATTTGGATTGACGTGTATAGACGTTGAACACAGTTAACTGGTTAAAACTGACTTTAAGAGTATGAAATAAATATTGAATTACCAATAGACAACATTATAAAGTTTTTGAGGTATTTGGCTATAATAGCATTTAAGTTATTTTTAGCTTGTTTTTGAAATTAAATCTTTATTCCCTATTATTTAAAAATATTTTCTGTCTATGAAAAAATGTTCAAGTTGATGTTCTGAAATAGTTTTTTTCTTTCTTTTTAGTATCATCAAGAAATTTTGATCCAGATTTGCCATTAGTTCCATTTCCTTGGAAAACCTTGATGATTGTTATTGGTATTGTCTTGCTGTTTGCAACATTCCTGGCATGTATAAAATGGCTTACACCATTGTAAGTATAATTGATTTATAATATTATTCTCTTTGTCCTTTACTACTTTTCAATCAATTTCTATCTGTTCAGATCAGAAATCATCATAAAAATATAAATCATGTTTTTGAAATACTGTATGAAAACATAATTAAGTTGTTTTTTTTAAAAAAAATAGGTAATGTATTGAATCATATCCAGATAAAATGGACATTGCTATATTCTTATAAATCATTAGATAACTATTTTATGATAATTATGTATTATTAAATTATTTTTAAGAAATTTGGAAATTAATGGCAAGTTACATATCTGTGGAGCATTAATCTAATCAACATTAAATGAGAGCAGATTTAGAATATGTAAATTGTTTCTGGCTGCCTGAATAACTCGCAACTTAATCCTTGAAACATGCTAACAGATAAATATATTGAATTAAAATTGGGTAAAAAAATATTATGTATTTTCTACAAAATAGCAAGTCAGTCTAGCCAAACTCAGTAAGTCAGAATTCATAAGAATAGTTATAACATCAAATATTTGTCATTCCTCAAAAAATACATTTCTTTTTTAAAATGGTTTGCATTAAATGTCATTTAAATTCCTGTAAATGTAAAAATTATAATTTATTTTTAACTTCTAGCATTAAAGTCTGCTAATTTTTTAGCTTTGAATGAATTTAAGCGTATTTTATAATTGTTGCTTCCTTTCTGAAATAATTATTGGTTTTTGTCTTTCTTGGTTGAATCCAACATCATTTATTTTAATTTTTTAGAATAAGATCAATGCAGGCAAAAAGGACAACTAGAGAGAATCGACATGGTCAAAGTGAATTGCCTGAGGATAACACTAGTTTATTTTCATCTGCACAACAACAGAATGAAAATACATCTACTTCTCAACAATGTGATAGCACATCTACGCCTATCAATTATTATTATCCTAGAGGAATATGTATTTTTCGAGCTAACCCCAGAACCATATTTCGAGCCAATCCGAGAGCCTCACAAAGCAGTAACAGAGCCTCATCAAGAGCTCGCTATGTCACTTGTTCTCAAGCTGAAGGAACTTTATCTGGGACACTTTCAAATCAAGACAAACCTCCACCATATGAAACAGCTATCCAGGTAATTTTCATATTTAATATAATTTTTAAAATTACTGAAATTAGTGCAAATCTAGATAATTAAAAGTGATATACATATTTACTCTAATCACAACATGTTAGATAATTTCAAAACCTTTACAAGGTGCATAACATCATTAAAAGTCCTTAAAAGCTGCTTATTTTTTATAATCCTTATAAGTATAAATGCCTTAAATGTCCTTTTTTTTTAAAAAAAACTCCAGGTGCTTTTTTTTTTTTTTTTTTTTACACAGCATCTAAAGCATAGATCCATATCAAAATTATGAATCAAATTACTCAACAAATTGACCATTTGTTGATCTATTTGTTCACATGCATGTAAATAACATACAAAAAAAAAGACCACAACAACATAGATTAATTGAAATTTGGTAAGTTATCTTAATTTTAAAATTATGACTCTGTCAAAAATTTTAAATTCTCTTGGCCGATCATAAAGTTTCAGAGCATACTTGATTTTTGTTTTCTTACTATATTGGGACTCAGAAAATAAAATTCTGTATACTCATGGTACATGGTCCCAATTTTTATGTCAGAGGGAGAAGTGATAATTCATTTATTCTGGACTATGTATTGAAGTGTTCGATGGGCATTTGCAAATAGTTTCACATATGTTGCAGAGTTTATAAAGCAATTTCTTCAAATGTATCTGAGTGATGACTACCTTTGCCCTTTTTATACTTTTGATGTATATAAGTTAGTAAAACTATGATTGTGTTTTTTAAATTTTGAATAAATAAATCTTATTTGAAATTATTTTTTCAGTAAATCTAATGCTATTTCTAATAATGTATTTTAATCTGAAATTGATAAAAATGAAAGCAAGCATAAGAAGAGAGGACAAATTACAAAAGGCTTACATTTCTCAGAAGCAATATCTGATAAAATGATATGCTTTTCATGCATGATTGTCAGTATCTTACTTTAAAAATATAGAATTCATTATGAATAGATCTTCAGTAAATTTTGCATTATTAAAAAAGTGTGTTTTGACCAAGAACAGGTAAATTTGAGGTGTAAAATAAAACAACCATATTCTTTGTTGTACTTTCTTGAAAAAGAAAAAAAAAGATGTTATGAAGATGCTTTTCTCATTGAGTTAATAGTTAATAGGTTTTTCTAGTCAAATAATCTTTACTGAATATTAATAATAATTTTGCTATCATGAAAATAAATTTGGATAAATTTTTTGTTAATGATATATTTAAAGACCATAAATTAAAAAAAAATAAACTGTGAAGAATTCTGTAAATTTTTATTCTTTTTGTGAACAAGCATCTTTGAAAGAATATTTAACTTTCATTAGATTATTGACGTGGGAAATTTGAATGAAAAATATTGTGCTTGACAACATGTAGTCTATGATTCCATAAGGCAGCCTGGTAGAATTCTTTCATTAAATATTACTAAAGAATTGAGAATGTTAGCAGTATCAATCCACACAAAATATTGTCTATTTTAGAGGAAAGAGATGATGAAAGAAATAGTTGTCAATGACATAAACTAGATCTCTTTCCTTTTCTAAAAAAATTATTTTTGGAAAAGGAAATTGCTGAAATTGGATATTAAGCTAATGTACTTGTTTTACAAGCCAGAAACCTTTTCTCTATCAACAAACTATAATGAGCTGGGAAAAATTATAGTGTAAACATTGAACAAATTGAAAGTGTTTAGAAAAATCTTAGAAAAGAATCAATCTTTTATTTACATATTTAACAAAATTAGCATGATTTTTCTATTCTAGATCTATTTACTTAAACCTTTTCTCAAGGAATTAGAATTTAAATGAAGTAGTGGTTTGAAGTGAAGATTTTTTTCATAATTCTATTAACTGTAGAATAAAGGATTTAAGATATGTGATAAAAGTCTTTTAATAAGATTTTCAAATGAAACACATTAAAAAAACATTTTAAATAACCTAGTTGCAATGTTGATGGAAAATATGAATTTCTGCTAGTATTTTATGTTTATATTTGTACGAAATTGAACAGTTACTTAGTTAAAATCTAATTTTTTTCATAAAACTCATAGTTCTATAATAAAATGTACTACACTGAAGCTGGTTCTTATTTTTTCTCTAAAGGTGCTTAAAAAGTATTTATAAAGTGCTTATTTTTTAAGATAAAATTAGTCTACGCACCCTACTATGGAGATAGATGACTATTTTTAGTTGCTCAAAAATGCTCTAAAGTTTTTTTTTTTTTAAATCCTTATACTTAAAAAGAAATAAATATCCCTGTAAAAAAATTATGAAATTAAAATTTGTACATAATTTCTTGATCCTATTTGTCATATTTTGTAAAATATTCTTGACAAACTAACAATTTATCAAAAAAAAAAAGTTCATCTGATTTACAGCCAAAATTTACTGAGCTATAAAGCTTTAATTTTTTTTTAATTTTTATTTTAGACCAATAAATGCCTGCCTTGAAGAAACTCTTGTGTGTTAAATGCAGATCTTTCTTGAGGCAGCCGTTAAAATGATCTAATATCCTCTTAAAATATTTTGTATAAGAGATCTCCATGCTAAACTTCATTGTTTGGCAAGTTTTAATTTTTGAATAGATGGGAGTTATTTGCTTAAAATGTATTTTTCTAATTAATTAATTAGTTTTTAATTTAGCATTTTATTTAAATTTTATTAAACTTTGCTTCAGCTTATCAAGAATATTTTACTTATTATAAGTAATACTATTGAGAAACTGCATAAAACTCATATATATATATATATATATATATATATATATATATATAATATTTTAAAATCTGATTTAATCTTAATTAATTTCTTAATTTTTAACTCAATTCAGCACATATTAACTTCATTCTAAAATATTTCCTTATTTCCTGATCCCATTCCATTTTTCTATTTAATTAATGCAACAGAAAGCTCTGTAAAAATGCTTTCATCAGCGGTTCTCACACTCCTATTGAAACTGCTGATCTAAGCAAATATCTTTTAAAAGATCCTTATAATTTCCTTACCTAAATTTGACACATGTAGGATATCCCTATCAAAATCTCATAGTATTTCAACACTGGGAAAAATATTATCGCTATTTTTTACGCTAATCTGCTCTTATATTGCACTGTGAATGGATGTGCCTTGTTTGCGCGTCTTGTACATAAGTCATGCCTCCCGCGATGAAATAAAAGGAATTTAAAAATTCAAAGTGTCTTCCCTGTCTTTGGCCACGATTCTGCTTCAAAAATTATGCTTATTAGCATTTTATTTACTGGCTTAAACAAAATTACTTTACATTGGTCTGATCTTTTTTAGTTAAATTCATTTGAAGATATACGCCCTTCTTTAATGCTGAAGAAATAACCTTTTGGGTCATGTTTAAAATGGAAACCCATTTAATAGATTTAATCATAAAGGGCTTGTTAATATTTATTCACAATGAGGAAAAATAGTATAGTTCTGTTAAGCTATATTTTCAAGAAAGTGATGCCATATTTACATACACAGGAAACAATAAAGTTCAGAAATCTTATAATCATGATTTGATTTAAAAAAAATTATTATTTGAATAGAAAATATAAATTCATAACTGTGACACACATTTGTGCTATAGACTGAGAGTATTTTCAAATAAAGAAAAGAAACCTTTATTATACATCATCTAACTTTTGATTAATACATGCTAGATTTCCATAAGAGTCAATTTTCATAATTCACAGTGATTGTAAATTCATTATAAAGTGAAAGCAATTTAAAAAAAAATCTATATAAGCCATGTCCAGACTAAAGACCATAATATATAACTTTCTGCAACCATCCGATTATGAGTTCTAGGTAACTATGCTGAGTGCATACATTTATTAGTATCTTATTAAGTGATTTGTCATTATTGAGAATGAATCATGGCCATGATTGTTAGGAAAATGTGACTTAATTTGATAGATTCAGATTTATAAAATTGTGAAAAACTGCTGACTATTTATTAATAGAAATTGGCATACCAGACTGCTGTTTCATAAAAACATATACATTGAAAGTATTGCTATGAAACTAAGGATAATGTTTAATTTAGGCAAATAAAATCAACCATGATTTACCAGCCAGTTATCATTATCTTATATATATATATATGTGTGTGTGTGTGTGTGTTCAAACTATTTGAATATTATTGAAGTACCACTATTTAATGAAGTATCTATTCACTATATCCACTGCTTAAAAAATTATATTTCTCAGTGATAATAATTCCTAGTCATCATTAGCAAGATATGATTAACCACTTTTTCAAATTTGTCTTAAAGTGCACCAAAAAGCTTACCAATGAATCTTTATCTTTCTTGTTATTTTAGTTTCAAACTTGCTTTGCAAAATATTTTTGGAATTGGAAAAATGAAGGTATTTGAAATCATTGCCTCAGTATAGTAGATTGATTTTGGCACAACTTTGTACAATTAGTTTTGCTTCAGATTTTTTTTAAATACTTACTATCTTCTTATTTATTTTGTATTTTGTTGATATATTTGAGTTACTGCATGTTATATCTGCAATGAATCAAATTTCTGTTGAATTTGAAAGTTTGTGAAATGTCTTTTAATGCGAGATCCATCCTGAGTATCTTCATTTAGTTTTAAAATGTTACTGCTTCTATAAGCATTAAATCTGACATGGAACATTGAAAGAAAAATTCTTTCAGTCAAGAAATAATTTAAAATCATGTTTTTATTGGGTCCATTTCCTTGGCAAATAATAATAATAATAATAATTTAAAGTATATTGGTTGGTTAAAAAAAAAGGCTGAAACCCTCCTTTTTATTTTATTGAATAAAAAAGAACCTTTTTTATTTTTCAGTGTTTTATATTTGGCATATTTCCTTATTTTATGCCATTCACCTTTTTTCTTTTTTTGTCCTTTTTCAGCTTTTTTGAAGCTTATATCATGTCTGATTATCATGAATATTATAAAATCTTAATCTTATTTTATTCTATGAAAGGTTAAAATAATTTTTAACACTCATACAGGCCCAAAATTAATTAATGGTCTGATAATTAAAAAAATTTTGAAATATGGTGTTGTCGAAAATGCATAAATGTTCAAAATATCACCACTTTAGCAGATCAGGAAGTAAGTGAAAAATTAATTATAAAATTTTTTCTTAAGAAATATTTTTACATCATAAGACTTTTGTAAATAAAAATGCCATGCAAAAAAATAAATAAATAAAAAATGCTTGAATATTTTTTAATAATTGAAATGTTATGTTTTTTAAAGGTCTCTTAATTTTTATTCCTTCTGTACTTTTATCATTCATTCTTTATCAGCAAATGATATTGTTGTTTCGAAACTTAGTATTGCAATATTCTCTTATAAATAGAACATAATATATAAAGATGATAGTTTTTTTTAATACCAAAATAACTTTTTTCTTTACATATACTTTAAACTATTAAAATTCAACAATAAGATGATGCATAAATTAGGATTTAAAAATAATGATGATAATTAGGAATAAAAAACAATGATGATAATTAAGAATTAAAAACTAATTATTGAAATAATTTCGAGGATTTTTTTCTCTTGAAAAAGAATGTGCAATCGAAAGTGATGGTCCGATTTTAATAAAATAAATTTTATTACACATCATTTTTAAGTACTCAACAACTAATATTACAATAACCAAACAAAAAAACAATAGAAGACAATTGATATTTGCCCCCCCCCCTTTTGCAGAAGTAGTACTCATCAGTTAATTTTTTTTAATTGTAATTTACTTGAATGTACCCCTTATGTTTGTCAGCAATATTGCAACTCAAACAAGCCTACTGAATAGTTCTTGCAATCTATTCACAGTATTTACTTTGTCAGCCATCTTGATTTTTGACTTAGGAGACTTGGCATGTTGCATTCTGAGTGATGTGAAGTAGCTCTTTTAAATAAATTTTAATTTTTTTCATTTTTTACTCATGTTCCTTTTGATCAATTGACACCTTTTCTGCAATATAACAACATGGGGGAAGGAGGAGATTTTTCAGCCCATCCTATTTTCCATACCTATTTCAACTTATACCCATAGTATTTTATAGACCCATCAATGATAAAGAGCACTGTTCCTAGCCATCAGGACTTCAAGGCATTAAGAAAAGATATGAATAGGAATGCAACCCAGCAAGTTTTAAGAGGCTACCTTTGGACAGTAAACCAGGCAGATAGGTTTAGAGAAAGTGCTCAGTTTAATATGATAATAACAAAAAAAATTAAATAATTATTTTTATGTATTCATATTGTCATAAACATTTTAAAAAATGGGAAATTTTTTTGAAAATTTCATCTTGTTATACCATTAATTACATATTGCACTAATGTCGTCTTTAAATACTAAGTGTTTCAGAGATCTGGTAATCTCTTCTGTTACGATTACAGAAATGTTACTTATACTTTATTTGAAAAAAAAATTATGAAGTCTTTACATACATGTTGAATAGTATGAGATATATGTAAATTACTATCTATCAGCATATTAGAACAAATTTCATTAGTCAAGTATTAGATTATATTTTTGTTAACATATATATTATGTATACAAAAATATTTAATTAATAAAATATAAATATTTGAATCATTACTTGGCTATAAAATTTAAATTTGCTTAGTATATGAGTAATAAATAAATATATATATATTTGTACTTCAGCTTCCACCACCATCATATGAAGAGGTTGAACGTGCTATTCTTGAAAGTAGAAATGAAGGTTTTGGAAGAATTCAACAAGTTGAAGTACATGTGTCCCCTTCTTCTGTTCCATTGACTGCAAGTTCTTCTTCAGCATAATATCTGCTTCAAAGTTATGCATTTTTCATTTGTACATATCATATATTTTCATAGAAACTAATTGGAAATGCATATTTCCTAGTGCATCTTTATTTGTTGTGTTGTGAAATGAGATGTTGTAAGATTTTGTTTACTTTATCAGTTAGTTTATTGAAAAGTATTATCTAGTTATTTGAGTGTGCACCATGTAGCTTCTGTTAATGGATATATAATGAATGATAATTATTAATATATATTTTTGAAATCTCCCCCAAAAAGTGTGCTTTATAAATAATGGAAAGCAAGAATTCGTTATGAATATTTTACATATAAATCAAATTTTTAAAATTTGATTTGTTGCTTGAATTCCTGTTAATTTTTTTCCCCAAACATTTTTATGATTAGTTGTTTTGTAAAAGAGAAGCAAAATATTGTATACATATCGTGTATATATATCTATATTTTCAATCACTTTTATATGCAGCTTTGAAATAAAAAAAAAAATTAAGCCCAATGTTTTTTTTTTTTTAAAAATGAATACAAATTTCGAAGGAGGAAATTTTGCATTTATAGAATTTCTAAAAGAAATATTGTTAATATTTCTAAAAGAAATTTATTAAAACTAAGCTTAAATTTTATTTTCATCTGATTGTGCAAAACTAGCAATCACAATTTGTTCTGCAAAAAAAGTGCTGCTGTATATGGCTTGTATTTATTATGCATATATACTTTGTAGACTTGCTAAAGGACAAAAGAAAAACAGATTGATGAAGTTTTTTTTTTTTTTTTTTTTTTTTTTTCATGTACTTACAAGTGTTGTGACGATTTTTTTTAAAAAAAAATTAATTTGTTTCAGAACAAGAAAAATTTTTGAGATAAATGCTGAATTAGACATTTATTTATATCAAGTTGTTTGTTTTGTAAGATACATAATTTGAAATATATCTACAAATGTTAATATAGAATAACAATTTAACTAATTATTATTCAGAATTACACTTGAAGGGAAACTTGCTAAAACTATTAACATAATTACCAGTTTCATAATTAACAATTACATGACAAATGAATGGCAGTTTGTATTTTCCTTGGGCATTTTTATTCAAGAATTTAATAGTCATTAATACAAGAATTTGTAATTATTTCATAAAAATATCAGCTAAATTAATATAAAATCAAATGCTGTTCATTCATAATTACTCCGTGCCAGCTTTACTCAAACCCTGTTAGTGAATGCCTTGTTAGAATACCTGCTTTCATGCACCAAACCTCTTCCATCCCATCTACATTTAGTGAATGGCCATTCCGAAAACGTGAATAAAAAAGGGCTGTAAAGAAACTGGTGCATATTAAATTATCTGCTGTATCTTGTCAATTCCGAACAATTTTAATCTGCGATTATAAATTTTAGAGTGGCAAGGCACAGTCTGATCATTAATTTCATCTTTCGATGTTATGATTAAATTGGCAAAGTTTTTTTAAAATTTTTTTTTGTTATTTATGAAATTTTATTTTACAAATAAGCATGAAATTATTGTATTTTTTAAATTTATCATGCTATAACAATTCTGATTTTATTTGCTAAAATTGACTAATTTTGATTCGGTTTAAATTAGGCAGAATTAATACCTTATTTTTTTATGTTAGTCTTTTTATAATGTAATATTAGCATGAGACCAACATAAATACATTTCAGACATACTTAATTTTAATATATATCCCCAGGCATAAAAAATGTTTTGTAAAGCAAAATTAAGACTCTTTTATTCTTTCTTTTATGATTAGTATTAGAAATTATATGAATTGCACATTATTCAGCATCTCTTTAAAAATGTTATTGGTAAAACATCTTTTTTATTGCTATTAGTATGAAATTGAAATCATTTTAATAATATTAAAATTCTGCAACATTATCCTATTAATGAAATAAGAAAGTTTCTTATTTGAGAATTTTTTCTTGCCAATTTTTATTTATTAATTCAAGTCTATTCTGTATATAGAGCATTTTGAATCTCTGAACATACATTCCATATTTTTTTTATGTTACATGTTACTTAATTTCTATTCTTTGTACAGTATTATAAAAATTGTTTAGACATTTTAGGAAAGTGATAGAATATCTGTTTGTTAAGATTATGTGCTCAAATTATGTGATTTTTTTAAAGCTTCAAAATATTTTCATTAAATATGTTATTATAAGATCTTGGATACATTCAAGAACATAAATTTAAAAATTTTGATCTATGTGGTCAATGTATCACATTTTCATTTGTTAAAGCTTTTGGATGTATAATTTTAAAAGTTAATTCGACTCATACTGCTAACTTTAGATGTAATTTTTATACTACCTATATAAGAGAACATTTATTTTGTTCTCTAAAGAAATTTTTAGAATTTTTCACTGACAATCAGTAAGTACTTTCATGTGCTCATCCGGCATATAAATGAGCATGGCAGTCGATATAGTTTACTAAAATGAAATTTTTTGGAGTAAACACCTTTTTGAATTCTATACGTATTTTTGCTATGAATCAATTCAATTACTAGTCATAATGGATATTAACATTTTAGTTAAAATAATGAAATAAATATCTTTTCATGGCAGCTAGTTAGTAGTTTTTATAAAATAAATGTTTTTTTACATCTTTGGACTTTTTTTTGATAGGTATACAAAGAATTAGTGTTGAACAAGTTTTTGATTGCTATCTTTTATCATTGTGCCTTTTCTGTCCTTGAAATAGTAATACATTAATGGATTTTTACACACATTTTTAAACATGGATATGTGATAATTTTTATTAAATTCTGAAATATTTGCTTCTGGTTAAGAAGATTTTGTACTTTACAAATGACATGTTTACAGTAGTATGCATATGCTGTTTTTACAGTTGTTCAATTAACATAAATGGTTTTTTTGTTAATATTATTCCAGATGTATTTAGTGAGCAGTATCAAAAAAATAAACATTCTTTCCGAGTAACACAGTTATGAGTGGTTACTTAAACATTTATAGTCACTATATTATTTTCTCTTCTTCTATATTGTTTTGAACTATTATAACACATTTTTTTTATACTAGCCGCCTTTGGCGACCAGCCGGTTCGTCAGTATTACCGCTCGCTACAATTTTCAATTAAATATTTTAAATAACTGGTCTCTTGAAGGATTCTCAAACAAAAAATTTTTAATCTTCCAATTTTGATAGTCAAACCAAACTTATACTGTTTAGATGTTTCGCTCAATTTACTATATATATTTTGCTAATTTGTTGTCATTTCCGGCAAAACTTCAACTTTAATTTAAAATGTAAATTTGCAATTAATATTTTTTTTAATAAAACCAAGCGTTTTATTTTATTTATCATCTTCATTGTTATTTATTAATTATTATTATTATTGAATGTGAGTATTGCAAACAGAATCGCTCGGTATTTAAGTTATGTTAACTACAAAATATTTTTCATAATTTATGCAATATCTCAAACAATAATTCAACAAAAAGTTCTGAGATTCAGCATAAAATTCAGTTTTTAGTTTTGCTTTCAAAAGGATTGAAATTAAATCAATAATAATATTTTGTTCCTGCCTATAGATATATTTATAAAATTATGAAGTCTAAATTTAATGCAGTAAGGTATCATATTCCGAGAAATATTCTGGACACACTAAATTTGAAATAAATGAATTGAATGTTTCTATTTTCCACGATCAACTAAGACTTATTTATGAAGTTTTAAATGTTAAAAATTTAGAAAAACTCAACATTTTCATAATCTTAGGCCAATTAATCTTGAGAAACCTGCGCTCTGATTGGCGTATTTTTTTTTAAACGATCGATGGAAAATCTAAAATTACCCTTTTTTTATTGAATAGTGATATTCAAATTTTCCTAAATCAGTCAGTTTAAGTGATTGGAAATTAACTCTTAAAAGCCAGTGATTTAGTTTATTGGAAATTAACTCTATGACCACCATAAAATCTGTGCTTTCTCTTGTGGTGTATGCATTCTCCTTAATATCCGCTCGAATAAAGCATCACATACAAAAGTACTACATAGAACAAACACATCAAAAGTAAACATAACATTTCAATAGTTGCGAAAAACAAAAGAGAAAAATGCATTTAATAAGCAGACGATATTTAGAAAAGTAGAGATATTTAGACTGGAAAATGAAATTATCTGAAATTAACCACACGCGCAGACGATATTTACAAAAGTAAAAATATTCAAACCTGAAAAGGAAAATATATGACTTATTCCATCAATAAATGCCATAAGTTTGTTTATATCTTCATAGATCATAAAATAATTTTTCTTGAATTTATTTTTTAGAAAAAATATTTCATATTTGTTTCATTTCCTACAAACGCGTACCAAAAATTATATTTTTGCAGATTTCATTTCCAAAAAGATTTAATTTATTTTTAATTGGAGCTTTAATCAATGTGATGGCAACACTTTGTAAAAAGCTGATTTTTTCCCATGAATGCAAAACGTGCTTAATTTCAATTTTTTACGAAAAAAATTATTAAAAAACATAGTTAAAATATTTATTTAAAAATTCATTAAAAATAGAAATTTAATTTTAAGGTTAAAACATTAGTATCATTTAAAAGATAAATTTTTGATCTTTAACTTCATGTAAAAATCTTTTTTGTGCGGTAATATTTTCAGAAGTTATAGCAGAAACACGTCAAAATTTTGCTTAATTTTTAAATAAATAAAATTCTAGTTAAAAATTCGAAAAAATAACCCCCAGGTGCACATTCCCGACCTCCAAGGTTTACACGTGCCAAATTTGGTAGCTGTAGGTTGAATGGTCTGGCCTGTAGAGCTCCAACATGCACACACACACATTGAGCTTTATTATAAGTATAGATTATGTGTTTTATATTATGTTTGAAGGTTTTATATTTTTTATAGCATGTCTTCACCTAGTATTATTCCTAATTCCTTTTAATTGATAATTCATTATTTATGGATACTGCATGTTTATAATTAAAATTTGCTTTTTTTAGCTTGAAGAAATATTTTAAAGTTGAAACAGTCCGCGATACTTGCCAATTAAAAATATTTTTGTACTCTCTTTCAACATTGTAATAGCATTGTCATGACAGTAAAAGGGTTACATAATTGATTAGCCATCCATCTAATCTTGCTAGAGAACTTGCATATTTTTTTTAGGTAATCCATTTAAATCTATATATTCAAGTGATTTAAATTTGGCTATTGATTAAAAAAAATCTTTGTAATTTTTAACTTAAACTTTGTAAAAAAATTTGTAAACTTTTAAATCTAAGTACTTGTGGACTACACATAATCCATGGAGCATTTCAGTATGGACATAAATCTACTGGATGGAAATGGGACTAAGAGCAATGTATAGAACATTTAAAGATAATCCAGCTAAACGTGCCAATTACCTCAAAGTTACAGGGTCTTCTGAATTTCCATTGGAATTTTTTTCTATATGCAGGTTAGGAAACGTCAGAGAATTTCTAAAAAATTTTTAGATATTTGAGCCAGTTGCATTTTTCTTACATGAAGATCTTTTCATCCAAATTCCAGATAACAAGTAAAGAGAATTTGTTTTTTTTCTGTATGTAAATATAAACTTTATTTTGATATAATAAAATTTTTATATACTTTTATTTTAATATTATAAACAGATTGCATTATAACTAGCACATTAGTGCTATTCTTGCATATACAAACAGGATTTTTTTTTCTTTTCTAGATTTGAGTGGTAACCGTGCTATATACCAAAATAACTTTACAGATATCAGTATAAAATTCTTGTTACTGACTGTTACAAACCTTCTTTTCATTTCAAATTATTTATCTTTAAGTAACTATATTGTGTTATAACTTTTATATCAGAGTGTATGTATGTTAAAAGACAACTTCAATATAAGGAACAAATACTAAGAGGTAGAAAAAGTGCAGCTAGCAATGAATATGGAGACATTACATGGTTTAGAGATTTTTTTCCCCCTTCTGAAAATTTTACTGTTTTATACACTCTTGAAAAAAATTCTTGAAAGCCTCAATTATTATTAGTAATATTATTTCTCAATTTTTATTTTTTAATCTTAATTATGAATAGGAAGAATTTTTTTGAGAATATCTTTCATTACATGCAAATTATTAGATTTTCCATTGAACTAATATTTATAAAATATTAATGATATACTAATTTTTATAATTAAATTAGTGTATTTTAACAAATTTTATTGCGCCAAAATCCAAAGGCTTATAAAATTTATTTATTCCTAAACAGCCAAAAATATTTTCTTCACAAAATAAATCAAAAATTAAATATTTGTTTAATACTTCAGTATCAAAAGCAAATCATTAATTTCAAAGAACTTTTGGATTAAAATAACAGAATTCAATACTCATTAAGTTTACGACAATTGAAATTTTATTTTGTATATATGATGTAAATGATTATAAAATGCTAATTTTAAATTTTACAAATTACATATTTAAAATTTTAAAAGCTCTTTTAATTAAAAAAACATAATAAACTGAAAATCCCCATTAAACTTTAATTATGTCATATTCTTAATATCTCAATTAATAATCATCATAGAATTTCATTCAACAATATATGCATGAAAAATTAATATTCGCAATAAATTCAAACAAAAACAAAAAATGAACAATACAAACATTATACAGCAAAAACTATGAAAATCAAATTAGTGTATTCACATATTTTATGATTGGATCACCAACAATTCTTAAAAAGATACACATGCACAAAAATATAAATGTGAACTGAATGTATAATTTCTTAATGTGAATTAATTAACAAACATTTGTAAAATATTTTTACTTTAATGACAAATTAACATGCTTTACACATAAGAGAATAATGTAAAACGTTTGTATTGCAGAAGTTTTTAATCAATTAGGAATAGATATTTGATAAAGGTAAAAAAAATGCTTATATTTTAATATATTAAATATTTAGAAAATTTTAAAATTGAATGAAATAAAGGAAAATAACAAAATAGACCAAATATACAAGAATAAAAGTGTTGCGTAGTTATTAAAGACAAAATAAACAAGAAAATAGTTTATTAACAAACATTACTGATTTATTTAAAATTTATATATTTTATAAAAAAATAATGATTATGATAACCTGCTGTAATAATTTATTTAAAAAATGAATCTGTTATGAGGAACTCGTATCTAAAAAAAAATTGTGTTACAAATGTTTAAATAAAAAAAAAGATAAATCAATAAAATGATATTTCAGCTACACAATATTTCATGAACTGAATAGTATAATTTTATATGAATTACAGTAAAAAAATTATGTATTTTATTTCTCTCTATATAAGTAATATGATAAAGCTCCTTTATATGAAGTTAGTTAATAGAACATTTCAATCACTAAATGAAATTAATTTATATAAAATTGAACAGAAATTTGCTTGATGAAGTTTCAATATAAGTATGCAAATATAAATATTGCAAACACTTTGTATTATTTTTTTCTCAATTCAAAACATTAGATATGTAAATTTTCAAAAAAATTTAGAATAAATTCATGCATATTTCACTGATTTTGTGATGTTCTTAATTAAAAAAAATTACTGATACAGATTAAATTATTAATTCTGAAATATGTATAAAAGTATTTAAATCTTATTTTTTTAAGAAAAAAAAATTAAGTAATGATTCTCTTATATATTAATTAAATACATTTATGCAATACAATATCATTTGATTAAAAATTAGACTTTTAAGTATTTTTTAAATATTGCATAAATATTTATTTTTAATTATAGAATAAAATTAATGTAAACAAATGTAAAATTATAGAAATGGAAAGAACATATACTCAGCATATAATATATAATATGAAAATTACTTAATAGTTAAAGACAGAAATATTATAGAAATGTGTCAAATAATGAGAAGTACAGGTTCTACTAGAGATAAAAAAAATATTTAAAATCTCTACACATATCTCTGACAGAGAATATATAAAAATATTTAAAATCTCTACACTGCAATGAAGTATTCTAAAAATGAGTCTATTTTAAGGAATTAATAACTAAAATATTTTTCTGATATAAATTATTGAAGTTTAAAAACTGAAAAGAATGATGTTTTACTTATGACAGTACGAATAAATATAATAAAAAGTGCATTATTTTGTCTTTTATTAATAAAATTACAATTCATCTTTCCAATATCAGAAATGTACTGCAATATATTTCCTCATGTTTGTTTTGACATGACAAACTTCACAGAAATTTGTATAGAAAATTTTAAATAAAAAAAATATATAGCATTAGACATCCCCCCCCACTCCCACTAGAGAGCATTGAATTCCTTTTTAATTCTCTGAAAGATCAACATACTCAAGAAGTACACACAATTTGAAGTTCTTTACAGATAAATTCACTGATTTCCCAAAATTTTATATATATGAAATTAATGATAAAAGATTAAGCAAAGCTGTTTATGATCATACACATAATATTAACAAATGATAATAATAATTTTCATATATTTAAAAAATTATAAGATTTATACATTCTTATAGAATATATGTTTTAAAACAAACCTAAAAATTAATTTATACACACGAATAAGCATTGTAACACAGTTATAAAAATATTCACTTCTCAGTCCGAGTCGGTAGCCTCTGGTTCACGCCACTATACAGAATAAGGGGAAAAAACATGTTATCAAAGTTTTTCATAATGACAAATAATATGTAACATCTAAAACACACACATATAAAACTTTTTTCCTTGGGTATAATGTGGGTGGTGGTGGTGGTGGATTACTATGCTTGACCAGTGTTCATAAAATATTACATGACAAAGCAAATGGTCTTATTTAATTTGCACTGTTAAAATAATATATCATGATAAAATAAAATTTACATATGAAGTACATAAAGAGAAACTATAGTAATGTTGAAATTTGATTACAAGATTTCAATAATCTTCACATTATACACTTTCTTGAACTTGAAAAATCATTTTTGAAACAACAAATATGTCACATTTTGGAAATGTACACATTTAGTTCAATGGAAATCTTTTACAAATATTGGGTACATTTTACAACATTTTTATTGGTATTATATCTAATGTGATATTTTTTAAAAATGCATATAAGTAAATTTTATACAGTTTTAAATATAATTTTACTAGGATTTTTTTTAATATTTTTAATATTACAAGAAATAATAATAAAAAATATACAATCGCAGTTTTTCCAGTGAAAGCATTGTTCCAAAACATGCAAACAGCTTGATAATGGAGTTTTGCCCTCTATCTACTAAAAAGTAACATTTAAATTATGTGGATATCTTTGTGATATAATTATTTTCTCTGATAGCAAGCAATAGTATCAGCTAAAAGTAAAAATCGTTAATTATTAAATTAAGTTATTTAAATTCATATAAAGAAAAGGCCTTTTTTTTAATCCCTTTCTTTATTTAGGCTGGGGTTATTCTCTATGCCAAATTTTGTCTAAAGTTGCAAAAAATATTCCAAAGATTTATTTCTCTGATAGTATTTAAAAGAAAATGAAGAATGTAGCTCTGATAGCAAGCAATAGTATCAGCTAAAAGTAAAAATTAAAAATCTTTAATTATTAAATTAAATTATTTTAATTCATATAAAGAAAAGGCTCCCCCCCTTCTTTATTTAGGCTGGGGTTATTCTCTGTGCCAAATCTTGCCTAAAGATGTAAAAAAAAAAATTGAAAAATTAATGATATAATAATCCAACAAATAAAGAGTTAAAAATTATTTACCTTTTTCCATTTCAATGTTTCATTACTGACAAAACTTTCATCCTTAACCTTTCCTTTGCCACTGAATTTTAAAGAACTTCTGGAAATTAACAGAATATATATATATATATATATATATATATATAAAGTTAATTGAAATAATTGAGACAACTTTTTACATTTCAAACACATTAGTTAGCAGCTAGAAGGCATACCACTGCAAAGTATTTTTTTAAGTATATGCAGTATGATCTGAATTCTTACTTTTTGGAATTCATTTGGTTAGAAGTCTTTACTCTTGTGCTGAATGGTTCTATGTCTGAGGATTCAGAACTGCTTGACCCATCTGAAATGTTACAGCTAACTGAATAATTATCATCTTCACAAATTAAGTTCATTGGAAATAGTTAAGTTTAATATATTTCTCACTCTTTTAAATATCCTTTATCCTAGTTAAAAAAATTATTGATATAAAATTCCTAAAATATATAATTCTTTTGAATAACTAGTATTAGAAATATTTTTGTGTCCATTGCTCTACAAAAAAACTGGTTACTATCTTCCTAAAAAAAAATTTCATTTAGCATATAATTTTTTAAAAAAATTATATTTTATAATAAATCCCTATTTTCTATACGTTTTATAATAAATCTATAATTATAATAAACACAACAATTTTCAATATTTAATGATTCTGCAACGTAATTAATGTTGCATTTGAAAAGAAGAGAAAAGCAAAACCTGTAATCTAAGAATTGATTATCACTTTAAATAAAAGAATAAAAAGAAAATTAAGAAATTCTTGAGGAAATGGAAAAGAATAATGGTCCCTAATTTTCCCTCTTTTCAAAAATCCTCAATATAAAAGGAATATACAAGTTTCAGGACATAAATGTTCAATTTACTTTAAAATACAAACAATAAATGATAAACTCACAGATAAGACAGATCATAAAAAGTAAAGAAATTTGTTAAATAGTATTGTTTTATAGCTTTCAGCTTCTTTTAATTTCATCAATTCTTTTCATTAATAAAACAAATAAAAATAATCTGCTAAAGAATATAAAACAACATAAAAACATAAGCTAAAAAAAAAAAAAAAAGAATGCCAAAAATCGAACTATGACAAATGAAATATTCTCTTAACATTAGAACAGAAACTTTTCGAAAGGTGCATACCAGAATTTTTAACATTCTAAAATCTAGAAAGAAATGTAGGTAACAGAAAGATAGGAAATTTACTGCACTGATTGTTTATTTTTCTATAACTTTCAACAATAGCCTTAATTTTTCAGCAAATAAATACGTAAATGTTCATTTTAAAATTTGATTTTAAATTTCACACAAGTGTGTTATGAATTCAACGGAAATGACATCTAGTTTTAATTCACTGCCCTTACACTTAGAAATTCTTATGCTAACTTCATCATCAAAATTATAATTTATATTTAAAAAGAGAAAAGCACAGACCTATCAAACATGACATATACATAAAATTGGATAAAGAGAAAAAAGAGAGATCCAATTCTAAAATAAGTATATCCAAAGCACCAATGGTAAAAAAAAGGATGGGGGGAAGGAATTGCCTTTTTTTATTTCGATAAAAAACAATACCACCAATTTGGATTAAGACAAATAACTGAACCTACTGAGAAAAAATTTCGATATATTTAACATAAAATACATACTTTTAAGAGGTGAAATAAGTTTTTCCTGTTGATTCATTTTATTCCCAACTACTTCATCTGAACCCTTTATACTTTTACGCAAAAACTGGATATAGCCATTAAGATCAGAATCTTTATGATTCAAATCCTCTTCATAACTCTGCCTTCTAAATTTTCTCTCTTCTAAATCTTCATAATTCTTTTGTCTCACATTATCTCTTTGATGTCTGTCACTAAACTTTAAATTATCAAGATAATGACTTAACTTCTCTTCTTGCGGATTAATATTACCATGTACATTAACAAAATATTCGTCATCAGCATCATAAAAAATGTCATCTGAATTTGAATGAGTGTCATTCTCATCTTCCTTGTTCTGATTATTTTTAATGGGCTCCAAAAAATCATTTCCAAAAGTTTCATCATTCTTTGCATCATAATCTGTATCTTGGATGCTTGAATCTAATGCTTTATATTCAATGTTTTCAACTGTTTTAGAGGAAGCATCATCTTCAGTTTTATTGTTTAATGCTTTCTGATCAATATTTTCAACTGCATTAGAGGGAGTATCATCTTCTGTTTTACTGTCATAATTACTATTCAAAGATTTCAAAAGAGGACTTCTAAATGTTTTATTATTATTTGAATTATATTCTGTGTTCCAAATCATTGGCAAATTCAGGCTTAATATATTAGTATCAGCAGTTTCAGGAAATTTAGAAAGTTCACTTTTGTTGTTTTCATCAGATGTGATCTGTAATTGAACAAGGGGGAAAAAAACAACTGTTGAGTGATTTTATGCAGAAAATGCCAATAAGAACTTTATTAACAAGTAAAGAAAAAGTAAACATGAAAATGGGCACACAGATAAAAGACATTACACAAAATGCAAGATATAAAAATAAAATTTTAATCATAAATAATGACAAAAAAACTTACATATACAATTTATTAATAACTAAGAAATAATATAAAATACACAGAAATTTATCCATTAGTATAACAGAAACTCTGCATTGATAACCCAGAAAATTAGGCGATAATAACACTGCCAGTTAATGATATTCATACTTTATGGGTATGCCAGCCACTTTCTCGTGTACTGTAAATGTACAGAGCAATAGCTTTTATTTGACTATAATCAATTATACTACAATAAAAGATGTTGCAAATAAGTTTTTAAAAATTTATGAAGAGTTTATTTTTTATGTATAAGATAAGGAAACTGAATATATATATATATATATATATGCTCCAAAGTGAAATAATGAAAAGTCCCATAATGAAAAGATTGCACTATTGAAGATTTTTTTTTTTTTAAATTAGGGCACATATGTTGACAGCTACATTGGACATCTTTGTGCAATAGTCACATTCTTACTACCATTCAAGTACATTAAAAAAAAAGAGTTCCACTCAGATCTGGGAAAAAATTCTGTTTACCCTTACCATATATACAATACATGGGAATAGCCCTAATATTCTAGTTATAATGGAATAACAATACTCCAAAGTTTTATTGAGCAAAGAAAGCAATGTTCTTCAATAATGTGGATTTAAACAAGATGCAGTTTTTAAAACTGTAAAATTTTTTAATATATCTTCATATATTTTTTATAATATTTTTCACAAATATAAAACACAATGCCAAAAAGACTTCTTCAATTTCAATAGCCCCATTAGTAATCAAGTAACTTATAGCTTTTAGTCCAATATCATTATTTTTTTGTAACCTTAGATTCTTAGGATCATTAAAGCTCAATCAAAAATAAGAGTCTAATTTTTTTCTTTATCCGATTCTATTTCTTTAGACAATATTTTCGTAAATTGTTTAAAAAAATCATATAAAAAAAGAGATTATTGGTTCAGATGTCTGAATTTTATTAAAAAATGGTTAAAGAATATTAGTAATATTAGAGAAGTTAATTTTAGAATCAATTTATCCTGGTAAGCATTTATAATATCACTTGTGGCAGATACAGGAAAATGTTTCCTTTTTTAAAAAAATTAAAATCTATGTATTTCTTTGTATTGTCAAAATACTTTAAAGTACACACCGATATTTTCTACTAGGTAAAAAGAAAAAAACTTCAATGAAAATTCTGAAGAACCAGTAATTTTTAGGAAATCAGCACGTCTAGCAGGACTACCTTTAAATATTCTATACATTCCTTTTAGAATAACATCTGTTTTCAGTTCATATTGAAATGCACAATGAATGTGCTGCCCCAAAGCATCCAATCTAAAACTTTACAGTCATGTTTGCATAGAAATTCTTCTTGGACATATTTTAAAAATTTTAAATTTACATTTGGTCTATCCATACTAATTTGTAAAAGTAATCATATGTCCAAACTTGATGCAACTTTAAATTTTTCAATAATTCTTGAGCAGTAGTATGCATTAAAAATATTGAATCCTGATATCTTCTGGAAATTTTATTTGTTGATTCAAACCATATCATACAGTAAGATATATTTGATATTTTTAAGAAAGGTTCAAAACTTCATCAAAGCATATTACAATTTTTTTAAAAGACCTCTTAAGAGATACTTGAAAAATGGAGCTAATCAATAACAAATAATGCAAAACATTTTTGTACTACCTAAAGTACATTTTTTTGGCTGTGAAATGTACTTTAGGAAACAAATATGAAAATATTTTCGTCATTGAATGAATTAAAGAAAATATGATAAGACAAGTTTTAAAGCCCATAAAAGCTCAGCTTTAAATTATTGTTCTTTAACTAAAAAGTTCGAATTCGGCTTATTTTTGATCAAATTTGATGTTTTCGGACTTGGCATATCTTCTACTGTATTCCTTTTAGACACAAAGTCCAATATAAATGGCAAATTTTTGAACAAACATGAAATTTTGTATGTTTTTCGCTTTCGGTATGATTACTAAGTGACATTTTTCCCATATTAGTTATGATTATTATCTTCTTACAAAACATGCAGCACACAGCAAGATGTTTTCACACAACTTTTCTAAGCCAGTCAAGAAAAGTCAGGTTTCATATTTTTATCCATGCAATCTGTATTAAATACGGATTTTAAGCAGTTCATTGGTTTAAAAAAATTCTCTAATCTACTATGAATAATAAATAAACCATTCAATAAACTCAACTGTAAGTGATTAAACACAACTGCAATGCTTCTACATATTGAATACTGCAATTCCTACCAGAGCAATTTATTCTATTCTCTTTTATAGCAATCATATACATTCCCATTAGCTACAATCCAGGAATCTCATGGAAAGAAAACAATTGTTGCTAAAATTGAAATCAAACTGATCCATACAGAAAAAAGAAAAAAAAAAAAGGAACAAGTAGAAAAGGGGCGTGTTTCTATTTACCTATATCCCCCCCTTATGTTTTTAAATAGAAAGGGGCAAAAAATAATAATGTGGCTAGATAAGACACTATTCATGTTTCCTTCTTCTTTACATCAGCTTCAAAAATATGTATCTCAGAGTCATAGCAATTTGGGAGGAGTAGGCAAATATAGACATCTAGGGTGTCAATCTTAGTAAATAGTCATGGAAACATAACATAAATGTATACACGGCTAAAATGTAGACAAGAAATTCCACAACAAATAATGATATGCTGAAGGAATAGTTGAATAAGCGTTAATGATTGAGGTTCAAAAAAATTATACAATATCTTAGGCACCAATTAGCTTCACTATGCTACAGTCAAATCCTTTGAAATATTCTATCTCATAAAAAATTATGACATTGTTTGTGATTCTAATGAAAAACTAAATTTCATGATAAAAAAGGGGAAACATTTTTAGGAGGGAGAATAAAAAGAGAATGCATTTACAAAATAAAGGAATATTTAAATATAGTATCAATTTGAAATACTTCCGAAAAAGGATATATTGATACAACTTATGCTACTAATAACTAAAAAAGGTTTAAGGAGCAGCAGTATGTTAAAAAGTTACTGAAACAGAAAAGGCGAGTTATTTATCTTTCAAATGGCTTAAAATGAACCATATATCTTTTAAACTTTTAAGTGAATTAGGTTTTACATCTTATCTCGTATGAATGTAGCATAAGAGTGAAGTAAAAAATGTGGCATACCCATTTCTGATTTTTCAAGAATTCAGTAAATTAAGGAATAAAAATGTTCAGAGCTGGTTAGACCTCTGTTAATGACAAAGTAAGAAATCCATCATATCATTCCTTTACCAATATCTCTTTCTGAAAGGATATTTCAAGACGCTTGAGCATACATATAAAACAGCACATCATCTATTTCATAGCAATCAAAATTTTGAAAGACTGAAAAGATGTTTCAAGAAAAGCAATACCACATTTTTTTGTCTTGACAAATACCTCAAAATTATCATGAAGAGTGGCATACACCATTGGACCACTAATATGTTGTTCACACATTTTCTAAATTTTAAATTTATCCCAAACTCAATGTCATCAATCATAAATTTTCCCTGAAAAAATGATTTTCAGAGATAATGTAAAATGGATTAGGGTAGAGGAAATTCCACTCATACACTTTTAAGGATTATGTTATTTAAACATCCTTAATGAAAGTTTATTCACATTAGCAAAATCAGGATCCAAGATCTGTTGGGATTGGGAAATCAACACTGAATTTTCAGGAAACAATGAAAAAGATTGAACACATAATGATATATTAAAAATAAATCATCAATTTAAAATGAAGAATATTAAAATTTTTCAAGAATCAGATTCAAATATTTAAATTTTTAACATAAATCATAACTACTATGATTCTTTTTATTTGTTGTTTTGTTTCAAACATATCTTATTTAGTGATTTTAAATTGTTACAACATTAAATTTTATTAATTTTTCTGCTCTAATCTGTTCTAAATATAAATGCAACTTCATAATTTTATCCAAGCTTTATTATGCTTGTTTTTCATCAACCAATACAATGATGTAGAAATAGGATATACACATATTAAAAATGATAGATTATTAAAATTCTCTCTGATCAAAGGAGCTAGTTAATTCTGACTGCTATTTCTCCATAGAGAGAAATAGCGTTCTATTCAGCACAGTGCTAGAGAAATACTAATTGAATGAAATAGCAAAGGAGAGCTTTTTATCAAGTCTATAGTTGATTTTCTTAAACTCACTAAATTGTCACTTATATGTTCATTCTTTTAGATCTTCAACACCAGCACAGATAATGAGCAGAAGATCTCCTCCACTTATCGCTGAGTTTTAATATTATATTCTGAAAATTACCAATACTTTATCATCATGACAATAAATAAATACTGAAACGCCCTAATATCCAGGAACCAAATCTACTAAAAACCATACCTGTGTTAAAGTAGGTGACAAATGTGAGTTATTTTTAAATTGGAAACTAAATATAGTTCAAAATTGAGAAGGGTATCTTTAATGACGGAAGTAAAATCATACTGCAGAAAAAAGAATATGATTTAAGGGGAAAAAAAAAAGAATTTGTATTGAATTTAAGAGTAAATAATATTTTCAAAATGTCAAGTAACATTCAGATGTATCGTGTGACTCTAATTTTTCAAATTTTTATAAACAAAAAACAATAAGAGAAAAAGGCTTGAAAACATTGATGATACTTAATATAAAACTGAAATACACACTAAATATGATAAATTACTTTACCGGTTTCCGTAAAGACATTTCTTCAAAATCTTTATTGATCAGCATTAAATCTGTTTCAGCATCTTTCTTTGAATACATGATTCTTTTTTTCTCAGTTCGTTCAGCACCAACAGCCTTAATTTCCCTATTGATGCAGGGTTTAGAATATTCAATCTTGGAATTAGATTCTCCAGAAAATGTTTGAAAACTGTGAGAGTTACTTTTCTTTGTATCATGAGGACTTTTCACATCACTTGATAAGATACCATCATTCTAGAAAAATGATTTTCAGATTAAATGCAGTTATTTTCAATAAATAGTTATAACAAAAGATGACACTTTATTTAATTTATTTTTCATGAAGGTTTTATTGATCAGCACAACACAGGTTAAAGTTCATATTATGGAAGTCCTAGATGTATATTACACAAAATTAACATTTATTTATAAAAAAAAAATATTACTAATACACTTCATGTCATGAGCTAAAAAGAAATAAGATTAAAAACATACATTAAAATTAAAATAAGAGTTTATTTTATGTTATTTGAAACAAAATTATCAGAGAGAAAAAGCTGTGAACTAAGGTTAATCTTTCAGTATACATAGAAACATTTCTTTAAAAAAACTAAGGTTTTGTAAAAAAGTAAATTCAAAGTAACAAAATGAGCTATTGCTGATACCTTATCAAAATTTTAACTACACTTAAAAAAAAGGGGGGCAAGAAATGTTAATAAAAAATTTTGTTCAATAATATAAAATTTAACTATGCAAAGCCTTTTCACAAAAGTATATAAAATCATCAAAATAACAATACATTAAAGCACAGCGACAAAGATAGGAATAAATTATTTATCTATATTATAACATTACCATAAAGAAAGGCACAAATTCAATTTAATAAGTTTCCTAATATAACTCATACTGAAACTTCTGAATAGATTATACTAATATAATGTAATTTAAGTATAGTTTCAGCTAAAATGCTTTTAGCAATACTATGATGAGATCTTGAAAGTAAAGTAATGATTATGGTACTCTGCATATCTAAAAAGGTATTGATAAAATACATTTAAGTAAAGAAAGGAGTTCAAATAACATTGTTGACTGCAAAAAAAAAAAAAAAAAAGGATTGTTAATTTTTCATTACATATACAGTGAGTTAAGTTATACAGAAAAAGCTGATTACTTTGAACATCTTTTAATTCACACATACCTGAACTTTTCTACCAACTAATAATTATTTTTTAATTTCTTCCAATATAAATATTATTACTTTATTAAATTTACTTATTAATTTTTTTTTCATTAGATATTAAAATTAGACTAGACTTTGTAAAGACTTAAATCCTTTAAAATGTAGAAAAACATATGAGAAAAATTACCTAATTCACTAATATAATGAAAATTATATCAGTAAGGAAAAGGTTTAAAAATAATATCCCACTAATGCCACTGATTTTACAAAAGTTATATTTCATTTCCTTGATAAAACCAAATGCATTTAATTCTTTTTTGTTTGTTTGTTTAGTTTAAAATTCTATATACATTCATTTATTCTGAAAAATTAATATAATTAATAAAAATTAATATTCACAAAGTCTAAAAAGACAATATATATTCACAAACTCCAAAACAATTTTCAACTGGCATATATTACCCATTAGCCAAATTCTAAAGCTAAAGTATCATCATTTTAAAATTATTTTTGATTCATTTTCAAGATAAAGCAAAGAATTGAAATTAATCTTAATTAATTTCAATTAAAAAATCTTTTTGCAAATCAAAGTCTTCCTCTCAAAATCTTAAATCTCTTCAATGTTTTTGAAATCTTATATTTTTAATTATTTTCCCAACAGAATTTAATTTTATTTTACAGATTTTAACATAATTCAAAAGAAATTTTCAGAAATATTAATTGGTTAAAGCAATGACAACTGCTGAAAAAAAAATTCATTAATTATTTATACTTTTATGAAGGAAAAAAAAATTCTGCAAGATTAATTATGACTTTAATCTAAATATAAGGTGATACAAGATTAGTAAAATGCACTGGGACTCATTAGTGTAAGTAACCAACACTTGTTATTTTTCAAAGTTCAAGTTTTTAACATGCATCAGTTTAAAAGAAACTAACTTCCTTCCTGAAATTTGAAAAATTCTGTGAGCCATCATTAAATTTAGATGAGCTGAACTTGAATGCAGTGAAATGATCTTCCCCAGATTCATCTTTTTTAATCCCACAGTTAGTGCCAAATTCTTTATCCGATTTAACCTTGGAAGTTTCTGGACTTTCTCTCATTTGAGGATGCCTCTTCTGTCTGGGATTGCTAGACTGGTTTTCAGAAGCTTCATCAGTGTCTTGTGATGAGTAAAAGAAAAATTTGTCTTTGTCATTTGACTGAAACAAGTTAAACAATATGAATATTAAAAGCAGAAAGATATAACAAGTAAAAAAAATATTCACTATCTGATCAAATTAAATTGCATATTAATTAAAATGGTATATTTTAAACAGAATTATGTAATTTTTATAGCTATTATATATTATTATATCATGCTTTCCTTCCTTTTACCGAATATTTGGAATAAAGAATGCAATTTTTTAAGGAAATTACTTTTATGAAAGCTGTTAATTTGGCCAAATTAAATACTGATGAACATAGTTAAACAAATAACTAGAAATTCAGTATTTAAAAATAATTCTACTGATAGAAATCAAGATGATTGCTTTCAGTTAATGAGGCAAGTATATTAGCTGTAGCTTTGGCATCTTACCAAAAAACACCCAATTTTATCATTTCTAAGAAAATGCATATCATTGGATTATATACTTCCAATTTTCATTAAGACGTTTGCTTAAAGAAGATTGTTTGATAAATTACAGTTTAAAAACTATTAAAAAAGTATAAGAAAAGTTCTTATTCTAATTTCTGGTAGAATAAGATTCTTTATTGCAAAATTTTCTAAAAAATTAATAAAAACAAAATTTTTATTTTCTTACAGTATAATTCATACAGAACAGGAAATCTATTAATCATCAAGAATTATATTATTACCCGATTTTGGTGCCCATTTTTTTCTTTTTTTCTATAATCAATACTTTCTCCAATTGATGCCTGGTTATTTCTTCTAGACTGTACTTCTTTCCACCCAGTATTTTCTTCTTTACTACTTCTGGATCTGAATTCAAAATTTTCTCTTGATGATGCTTGCTTATTCTTTCTATACTGTATTTCTTTCCACTCATCATTTTCTTCTCTGGTATTTTTGGGTCTAGCACCCAAACCAGATATATGAGAAATTGGAGATGCATTTGCTGCAGCAATGGCAAGCTTTTGGTCATTTTCATTTTCTTCATTAGATTTAGGAAAACTCATTAAATCAGGGCGGCAACCAGACTAAAAAAATAAAATTAATACATGTCCAGTAATAATGGAAATATGTAAAATTACATAGTTTTTATGATAAATATGCAGTAAAAAAGCTAACAATATAGTATTTACAAACAATTATTACTGAACAAGAAAAAAAAATATATATATATATAATAAAGTGTTAAAATAATAAAAAGAGATGGTAGGAAATGTGAATGAAATAAATGATTTATTCAACTATTTTACATATTCCCTTCTTATAGATAATTTATATGATATAATTACATTAGCTTCAAACAGACCTTGAAGCCAGAACATAATTAATCAGCATAAAATTGCATATGATCTTAGCTAAAATCCAGCATAAAAATATAGAATAGAGTGTGAATTCACAGTCCCAAAACTAATTTTTATTCATGCTTAATTTAAAAATCAATTAATTTAGGTTTAAAAAATAAAAATATAAAACTTGGCTGATTTTCTAGACAGAAGTTGGGTTTTGCGTTTTTTATTATGAACCAAATTGGCCGAGAATATTTTTCATCCACCATTATAAATGGTGATGCAAAATTGTATTTTCTCTCTCTTTGCGTATGTGTATATATATATTTCCTAAACTTAATTTAAATTTAAATTTTCGAATTTCTATTTTAATTAACCCATATTATTTTATTCTAAAATGTTCTCTTTGGATTATTTTTAATACCCATACTAAAAAAAATTGAAGACTTGTGCATCTCCGACACTCAGAGCAAAAATCCCTAACATTTACGAACATGTTTTCAAAGATACCTAAAATTCCCTTTTCTAAATCTACACATGTCTATGAATTCCTTATAAGAATCCCATAGAAATATCATAGTTTCTCCTCTGTACAAATTATGCTTCCTGTAATGAAATAAATTTGAAGTTAAAATTTCAAATGTTTCTTCTTTTCAGCCATGCATCTGCAAAATTATGTTTATGTATATATACATATAAATATGCATAATAATTATGCACTTGCAGATTGTCTAATGTATTGAAAAACAAAGTTAGCACATTGATAACTTAGTGAGAGGAATGTTCACTTGTATATTTAAAAAAAAAAAAACCCTTAAGAATGCTGAAAATAAATTTAATCAAGTATAGTAACAAGAGGAACATAATATACGAATCAAGAAGGGAGAAAAAAAGAAAAGAAAGGCTCAGAATGCTTTTGTTTTGAATGTGACAAAATAAGAATATGATAGATTTTTAACTATAATTTTATTAGTGCTTATAAATCTGGAAACACTAAGAAAATAAAATAGATTCAATTATTGATGCAGTTTGGAGTGGTAAAACTGGTCTAGAGGGTCATGTGGAATGTATAGGAGTAATGGAAAAATAGAATTATCTTTTTCTGGAACCATCTGAACCTTTGAAACGCCTAAAAGCAAGATTCAAATTCAATATGAAGTGATTTGAAGGAGATAATGTTTGTTTGAGGAAATTTAGTAACCAGTGGAAATTAAATGTATATATGAACAATTTGGATTCAAAGTAGTACCAATATCAATTAGAATATTATTTAACAATATATGTATTTGGTATGAATAAACCAAATGTGTTTGATTGATTTAAATAAAAATACTCTGAAAAAACTTAAAAGTATTTTTATTTGACTTTTTAAAATATTACATATTTGATGTTTCCTAGTAATAATTTCAGGAATCATTTACCTGAAGAAAACTATTTTTTGACATCTAGAGATTAAAAATTATTTTTTGCATTAACTGTTTTAATATAACTCAAAGATTTTCTTTTTAATAACACTGATTTTATAATCATGTCATTTACACAATTTTTAAAACATTCCATTTTTAATTATACACATCATAACTTGTAAACGAAGATTTATATTTAATATTTGCAATGAATAAATTGGCAATGTGCATTAAATATATGCAATAGCTAAAAATATATAAAACACTTAAAGTTAATATGAATGACACACTGAAAAATAAATAAAAATGCATGCTGTTTTCATACAATATGAATAATGTGCATATTAAAAAATTGTGTAGCTAATGCTCAATTTTTTTTTTGTAGGATCATAACTATACATAAAATAAATTAAGTAAAGGAAAGCATTTTTCCATTTCCATTTTAAATAATTTTCCCCAAAGTGATTCAAATTGATAAGTTTGATATAAGAAACACACATCTAAACATAATACCTTAAAGAAAATGTTATCTAATACACTGAAACTCTTCTAAATTGTAAATGACTTATGTACACTTCATGTATTAGAAAAAAAAACTATCATTCTGTTAACAGTTGGAATTTAAATAATGTTTTGAGGCACAAATAACATCAGTAAATGCTATCCTTGTAAATATTACACTTTGCAAATAAACTAGTTTAAAAAAATGTATTTTATTTATCAAAATAACAACAGTTTAATTAAACCTTTCTGATTAATAACATTAAAATAAAGTGTTGTCAGGAGATTCCTAATTTTAATTTGGATGGGAAGAATGTGATGGAGCCTGAATAGAAATATGATAATATAAATGAACAAAGAAAAAGAATGAATATATTTAAATAAGAAATTAATTCAATTGAATAAGGAAGCAAATTTAGTCAAGAAATATCTCGAATCCTTCATTCATTAAGAAATAAATAATTTGAGTTGGAAAAGTTAAGATAAATCATAACTTATGTTTAAAAAATGAAAACTGAAAAATGTCCAAGATTTTCACATGTCTGTTACAATGAAATATAAAGAAACAGCATAATAATTTGACCCAAATTTATACAGATATGACTATATTGCATGCATATATATTGCATATATAATGTACACAAATACAACTACTTTAGATATTTTTTCGCATATAAGGAGAAACTATTTAAAATTTCTGTATTGTTCATAAAACAATGAAAAAAATTATGAAACATTATTATTATTTGCAAAAGTATGATAAATTATAGCAATATCAAATTAAAAACAAATCATTACATAATTCTTTACTATTGATAAATACTCTCTATCTCATGCACAAAATGTTTTATTATTACAAACAACATTCTAGCCTAATGCTGAATTATATCAAATAAAATGAAAAAATAACCTATACCTCATGTTCTATTAGAAATTCAGCAGGACACAACCGATTGCAAAATTCACAAGGAAGTTCATTAACAACTTCATTAAGTTTTGTTGGTGGTGGTTGTACTGGCACTCTATAAACTGGACAATAAAATATAAACGTATATACAGAACAGTAACTGAAATTTTTAATTTATGACAGAAAATTTACATGTTAAAATATATTAATCAAAAGAGAAAATTTTTTTTAACAATTACACAGAATTGAACTGAATTTGAGACATTTGAATTGAATGAATTATTAGAGACATTTTTTGATATAATTATTTGAGAATTCCAGTAAAGTAATAAATGTACTCATCGTGAAGAATCTTTAGTTTTCTGAACTTTCTTCTCAGAAATCTTTACTCAAAGGTTTATACAAATAACAGCATTGAAATTAATTCAGCCAATAATAACAGAGAATATATGTATCTTTTTTTAGTACACTAAAGACAAAGTTGTTTGATCCAGTCACAAACAAATTTGCCACTTAAATATTTAAAATAGTTATGTGCACATTAGAGTGATTTTTTAAAAGAAAATTAATAAAAAATTAGTTAGATTTTGTTATTTTTCAATTTAAATCCTGAAAACTATAATTACACAAATATCACTTTCCCATCATTTTAAAATTTAAAAAATAATTTTTCTGACAATACCAATTGAGTTGTTGACCCTCCCCCTAAATTTTAACTACATTCTACTTTATTATTGCTTTTAGCATGATTTCCAACAATACATTTCATTACTGCACTAAATTCAAACCATTTTTATTGTGTTATCAAATATTTTTTTCTGAATTTGAAAGCCAGTTACCTGAAGAATCAGAAAGTGAATTTACAACACTGTGAAAGACAAAATACAGTGTGTTTTAATGACACTAAGGTATCATGGGACTTAAAAAAACAAACTATAGAATGAACAAAAGAAGTGTAAAGCTATTAAAATATCACAGCTTTAAGTCTAGCTCATATTGATGCTTAAAAGAAATACTTACTTTTAGAGAATCATGCATATCCAGTTATGTATAAAAAATTAAATTGAAATAAAAGTTCACTAGGAATGGTGGTTGTGTTTAATTTGAATGAAATCTCCTGTACATAAATCAAGTTCTCTCAGCAAAGTACTTTTAAGCACCAAATTATTATACACATAAAAATTGCGCTATTTTAATTACCATTCATCAGTTCTGTTTATCTTTAATATGAATCTTTCAAAAAAGTTGAATTTATCTGAATCACAGCACCATTAGGGGGGAGGGGAATCCAGTCTATCTTCTAACCACAGAGTAGACCATAAATACATACAAACTTCAAAAAATCATAATAAAATAATACTTGAAAAAAATTGCAGCTTAAGGGAATATGTTCAGAGGACCTCTAAATCCCCCTGCATTAAAAAAAATATTAAACAAATGACCAATATATGGCAAGCACATATCAATCTGAGATAATTTGTGCAAATTAGAAAAATAAAGCGCAGTAGCTTAATACAGCACGCTTTATTTTAAAACTAAAGATGTTCATTAAAACCAACATCAGAAAGTAGTAAGTGAGTGCATAATTAAGCCTCTTACAGCTTAATGTAGAAAATTGGCATACATGCCATTGATGGTCTGCTGATTGTTGGGGCTAATTAATCTTACATGCTCGGCTGATCACTTGGTCCTCTGTAAATGTGTCTAGAAGGAACATCTTGATAGAACAGGCAACATGAGATAGGGCAGCATTCTAGTGCTATTAATGCTAGTTTTAGCAGCAAAGAAGGCACAACGTGGACTTGCAAAAGCGCAAGATACTTTTTTGTAGTGACGGAACAGATTTTAAACTGGATACAGGACAATAGCAGCAAAGAAGGCACAACGTGGACTTGCAAAAGTACAAGATACTTTTTTGTAGTGACGGAACAGATTTTAAACTGGATACAGGACAATGCTCTTCAAAGCAAAGATTGAAAGAAGCAGTTAAACCACACCTAACAGTCACACACTGAGAACGTAATGGTTCAGTCATGTGCTCACAAGGGTTTGATATCGTCCATATAGTCTGTTTTGCATATTGATGTCATAATGCAATAAAAAGCGAGCTTCATCTGTCCATATGATGTTTAGCAAGCACTAGATCACGTTCCAATTAAAGAAGTACCCAAGTTTCAGGTATCAGCTTCACATGTACTGCAACTTCCCATTGATGTCTCAGCTGTCAAATTTCCCTTGACACTTTGTACAAGGGAAGCGGTCCACACTGATGGATGGTCTGCCATCTTCATGGACGATCCTCAAATTCCCCTTTTTGTCAAAACGGCATATTAAATTCAGCAGCTCAGTTAATGTAATAGGGCTTTTATTTGTCTTGATCCCTTTCATTGTGGGGGACTTTCGTAATGCTTCAGTTGTGGATTCACCACTCTTCTAGAAAAATTGAATCATTAATGCAATTCTGGTAACGATAGCATGGTGCTGGTATTGAATGAAGGATCCACTTCTAGCTTTGTGTTTTATAGCTATATAAATTTGCAAAACCCGACTTGATTTAATATGTGAGCGACATCTATTGGTCATTTTTTAAACCATTTTTATTGGGGGGAAATTCAGACTTTTTGAACATATTCCTCAAACCGCAATTTTTTCGAGCATTACTTTTTTTAATTATGAGTTTTTATGGCTTATTCTATATATATATATTAGTTTTACAGTATAACTGTACTTTAATTTCTTTTTTTTATATATTTCATGTAGATAAAAAACAGAACCTTTTTTTTTTCAACAATGCAAAAAAAATTATATAATCAAATATTTGATATAAAAATGAAAAAGGTTTGAATTTCACAGCATTAATGAAATATAATGTTGGAAATTATGAAAAAAATTGTAGTAATTTAGGGAGAAACTGCCCCCCCCAATAATGTTAAAATTAAATTTCTTTTTGTATTTTAAAGTAATGTAAAACTTATTTATGTGCAATGATATTTTTTAAAACTATTGCAGAAAATGACATAATCTGCTTAATTTTGAATTAAAATTCCCCCCAAAAAAACTTTTTTATACATTTTTATTTTCCAAGTACATTTGTAACAAATTTAGTAAATCTAAACAAAAGCAATGTCTACACAGCATGAATAGACACACATTTGTTTCCTTTATTCTTCTAGCATAGGGATTTGTTATCTTAACTATGTGGCATATAAAATGTTTAATAAAACTATGTATGCAAGCATTCTTTTACTATTTCAACAAGAATTTTTTCTATTCTAGTTTATGCTATACTGTAGAAGGCAATTTATTTAATGCATACAATGTTATTTTAATACTTTTATTTTCTCAAATCACAGAACAGACTTTAGAATAAATTTGATTATGTATAATTTATCCAATAAAATACAGAATTTTTAAACTGAGATGAAGCCTAGACTGTAGTTAGAATATATAAGATAACTATAATTTAATGAGTTAAAATAAATGTTTATAATTATGTTTCAAAGACAAGCATTTATCTTCATCCCAATGTAAAGAATATTGATCAATTATATTTTGAAAAAAAGTTTATATAATACTATTGGAAGAAATTAAGATATTTAAAAAAAAAAAAAAACACCTTTTTCAGATTTTCCCCTATTTGATTGCCAAGAATAAGGTTCTTGGTAATCATGTCCAGAATAGTTCCTTCCTGAAGCTTTATCTTTATTCGAATTGAAAAAGGGAATATATTTTCCAATAGCTTCACCAATAGATTTCCCCTGCAATTTCAAATTACAAAATAACATTTCTCAGGTAAAAAAAAAAAATTATTTTCTAATGTTCCAAATTAGGAAAAATCACACATAATTAATTAATATACACAACAATAAATATACATTATTGTTTTGTGTTTCACTTAATTTACATAGAAACACCTGATAAATATTTTTTATTCAAATTTAAAAGATATTAGTAATATTAGTTATCAATAAAAATTAGAAATTCAAATAAGAACTTTTCAATTTCTTATTCAATTGACATGATTCTATCATTTTTTGTTGGTCTGTTTGTTTTCAAATATGCTACAAAGAATATTAATTGCAAACCTGAAAAGAGTTAAAATCTTATTTACAAACATATTAAATGATACATAAAAGGTGTTAAAATATTAAGATGAAACCAAAAAGTGAACCAAAATCTTTTATTCTTTGATTTTTCACAATGTGACACAAAATTACAGCTATCAGTTACTTAAGTTATAAACAACAAAAGATTTCCAACTCATATAAAATAACGCTTCAGTTTTCTCTGTGTATGCTATTTTTCATATGAGAGGAATATATTTAAAAAAATGTTCACAATGCTGAAAAATATTTAGTCTTAAAAACTTAGCAAATCAAGACTTTGTTACAAATTTCTAACAATATCTAAATAATACTTTGGAGGACTAAGAAAATGCTAATAATTATTATAAATTTTTTTCTTAGTCTAAATTTATTTAATAAATTCAGATCATGACAAGTGATGAAAAAAAACCCAACTTGAGAAGTAATATGGATGAAGTAGATTTATCTAATAAAAATATAATCTGGTAATTATAAATAATTAGTAATTAATATTAATTATATAAAATTAGCATTACCTTCATTACATTACAGAAGTTCAAACGTCCTGCACACTATTAAAAGTTATGCACAACTGACATATATAGATCTCAAAAAGATCATGCCTTTATTTAAGTAAAGAAATTAATTTAAAAAAAAAACGAAAATGGATCAGTATCAATTCATTTAAAAAAATAAATTATAAATGGTTTTCAAAACTATAAAAATAATATTTTAATATGCACATGATGAATAATAAATTATATATGGCAGAAATTATTCAATCAATCATTAGTCTAAGCATTTCATTTCCACCATTAAAAAATATAAAAATGTCAACAAAATGATAAATAACTATGCTGTTATCTATTCTTATAAACATAAAACATTTTATCATTCTTTTATTTTTCCATTAATTTTTACTCACTTTACTTTTTTAATAATTTTTTTAATTGATGAGAAATAAACTGTGTTTGGAATTTTCAATTTGCAGAGTCTTACAATTTGCTCTTACAATTATATTATTTTTATAAAATAATTGCAAGGGAAACATTTCTTTCTTGTAAAATTAAACACAATAAAATTTTATGATATTATAAATAGATCAGACAGACAATTAACCATGTTTTTAGAAATATGGTACAAATAAATAATTTTTCTGGTATATTTTAAACATCTGAGAAAGAGAGGGTTTTTTACAGTATAATTACATTAAACAAAAAGACAACACTTTTATTTTGAAATTTACTACAAGACTTACTTTATTTGCTTTTTCATTTTTCTTTGAACCTAAAAAGAAATTTATAATTCAGTTTTATTATTAGTTATTAGCTGAGTGTTCACAATCAAAACATATATACGACTTGTAGCAGTATTACTTACAGCAAAATGAAAAACATATTTTAAAGAAAAGATGATTCTTTTGTGTAACAATGCACAAATGTCAGAATTTTTTTTAAATTTTAAAAGAGGGAAAAAACTTACAAAGAGTTTCACAGAATACTGTTCTGACAAGTATCAAAACAACACAATGTGAAAGAAAAAAAAATTATAGATCTGTAACTATACCATATATATAGAAAGATATACTAGATATACAGAAAGAAATAGATAAACATTACATTTCGAATATTAAAGCAACTACAACATGCAAGCATACTGTATACTGTTCATAACATGACGAATGCCAACAAAACCAACCACTTAAAATATGGCTATGAAAAGAAGTAAAAAATAATATTAATAATATTTATTTTTCGGCAATGAAAAATAGAAGAGAAAGAGATAATGACCTTACTAAATTTGCTAAAACTAATGCTTTTAGAATTTTAATTATATAAAAATAACTTGCATGATTGTCAATTTCTTAATTTGGCTTCTTGCAAAACTACTCTCTGTGGATCAGCAAAAAAGAAATCATCATACCAGTAATTAACTAATCATTAATAAAAAGGCACTTTGAATTAGAAATATTTTCAAATAGTTATCTCAAGAAATTTGAAAGAAATAAAAATACTGTAATATCTAATGCAGATATCTAGATTTAGTTCCTGTATAACTTTTCATGTAAAGTAATTAACTTAATAATATATTCAATTAAATCAGAAGTTAAAAAAAATTCTTTAGATCAAAAATTATTTGTTTTGTTTGATGACACATAGATTTTCCCCAACAATTAAATGCAAAAACATTCTAAACAACAACAAAAAACATTATTCCCTTGAACAGAAATGAAGAGTCAGACTCCTATACTAAATTGCTGAATTTTCGGCATTTAAATCCATATTCAAATTAAAGTAACAATTCTTTTAAAAGACATATCACATTAACATGCTTTCATATCTCACAAGTCTTTTGTACTCTTTTATGGATGAAATAACAATAAATATCTAAAATAGAAAGTGATATCTATTGAATCTAATCTAATAAATCTAAGTAATTTCTAATAAAATACTTTCTAATTTAAATTTCAAAGTGTATAGAGTTACTACTAAGTCTATCTATTTGCCAGATTTCATGGCATTAAGAGCCATAGTTTTAGCCTGATACCGAGGACACACATATACAAACACTACTGTTTCTGCTCAGAGATGAAATATCTTATTTGAACGTAAAAATAACTAACTAAACTATCCATTACTGAACAAAATAGTTTATAATATATAAAATGTCTATTCAAAATTTGTATAAGGAACTGATTTATAAAAGTTTACTTGGGTATAGAATAAAATATTAGTCAATGGAGAATGAATGGTTCAATAGATTATTTTAATAAAAAAAGTTAATCTCCAAATAAGTTAAAGAGATTTATAGTATCAAAGAAATCAGAGTTAAAAAATACCCAACTGAAATTAAGTTTTTTAATATAAATAATAATAAAACACTAGGTTAAGGAAAAAAACTATAGAAAGAAATTCTGCTGTTTATTTTATTATATTAAATACATCCTACAAATCATATATGATAACAAATAATAGAAATAATACAAATTGCAATCTGAGAGTTAAATACACTATCAAATTAGATCATTTTTTTAGATCTGAAGCAGAATTCTAAAAATTGAGCATTAAACCAAAAGTACCTCTACAATTATTGATTGAATTTCTTAGCAGAATCACAAATAAAAAAAAAATTAGGAACATTCAGATTTATAACAGAAAAAAATGACAACAATAACTAGAGGATTACATATTTTGGCACTCTTATTTACACATCCAATCCAATAAAATTTGGAAAATTCAATTTTGAATACACACACAAGTAGCTCAAATTTAAAAGAATAAAAAGTATGAAGAGGTTCCATTGTTTTTCTGAATAAAAGATTTGAAGCCTCTAAACAAATTTTTAAAGGCTGCTCTCACTATTTTTAATGCAATTTGGAATATAATAATTCAGTGACTAATAAAATAAAATTTTGTACGAAGGTCATGCATGAAATTTCCATTCAGACTACAATAACATTTCAAGTTTGTCTTTATAAATAATTATAATTTATAATTAATAAAAAATTAAACTATAAAAAAATCCACAATTTGACATTTTGTAAATTATGAATAATGTTTCATAATAAAGGACCTTATTCAGTTTCCATCACAATTGTACTCTTCAAAACAACATGAAGAACAAAAAGAATGAAAACTTTTAGGAGGGAATCGGAAAACTTTATATTTCAATATACAGAAATGCATCAGGTACTAAAAACATAATTACAAGGGATTAAAAAAAATCAATGTTTTAAAAAATCTTTAAGTATTGTATTTAACTTTTCCACAATGCTTTCTAATTCTGAGTCTTCTCTTTGTTTGAAGATTAAAAATTGTTCAGCTGATAGATATATTTTATATCATTCACCAACTCAGCTTTCCCTGCTAATTTACAGAACTTTTTTCCAATTCTTTAACAACACTTTGTGTGCACATTTTCTTATTTTTTTTAGTTCATTTAAATTATCAAAAAGACAATTCATTTTTTCTGTGGGTTGAATTTATTTTTGTTTAGAAATTTTTAGAGCTTTAAGGTAAGCCAAATATTTTTGTCTTACTTCTGCTTCAGACCACCATAGTTTCTTATGATTTCAAGGCAATCTGAATTTTCAAAATATTTCAAATGATCAGTTATATTTGAATAGGTTATCAAATCTTTTAGGTTTTCAATATTAATTCATTTATTGCAAGAAATTCCTTATTGTATATCACTTTTTCCATGAGAAAGTTAAAAGTGTATATTATTTCCCACAATTTGCTTAAGTTTTAAAATCTTATTAAATACCAATAAAAAACTCAATAATAACAGTGTTTGATGGATCACATTTCACAAATTTTGAAGAATTTCTGAAGCATTATTAATTTACTTAGTAAATGAGCCAATTTTCTTAGATCAACACAACATAAGTGTTGCGAAGTCAACGCCATCTTGTGAGTTTTTTGTAGCTATCGGCAGAGAGAGTGTTTAATAAAGTGTGTGTTGTGAGCATTGAGTGTAAGAAAATATGGCCACTCCGAGCCGGAGCGAAAAAAGCGTGTGTGTTCTATGTGCATAAGAACAATGGTTCTTTCCAAATGTAAAAAGTGTGAGTATAATCTAAACTGGAGGTTTATTTGGTGAAGAATTGTGTTTTTGAGTGATTACGAGTGCCAATCAAGAGTGCAGTGTCCAATTCCAGATGAGAGCAGTTCCCTTGGTTCATAGTTTCGTTTTCAAATTAACGTACTTGTAAAATGGCTATGATCAAAAATCTTAAAAAAAGACGAGCTTGCGCTTGTCAATGAAGAGTTAGGATTAGAGGTACCAGTGAATCCAAAAATTTTAGATTTAAGAATAATAATTGAGAGTAGTGATGTTTTCAAAACCGATAAAGAATTGATTCAAAGTGTAATTAATTATATTTTAGAAGAAAAGAAATCTAAAAAAGATAATGAAAAATCTAAAATTGAACAAGAAAAACTTAAATTAGAATTTGAAAAAGTTACGCTAGAGCAGCTTAATAAAGAGCTTCATCTAACAAATGCTAAGAGTAAAATGGTCCCTGAACAAGTAAAAAAGATAGATATCGAGTCTTTTAGTTTAGAAAATTTAATTAAAAGTGTAAAAACTTTAGAGATACCTGCCTCTTCTAAAACAGAAGCATTCAATTTGTTCTTTCAATCAATAGAAAAGGCTTTCAAAACTAAAAATGTCGCAGAAGAATTTAAAGCCGAAATTTTAATAAATATCTTGGGAGAAAGAGTAGGAAATTTAATGGTTTACATCAAGGTGGAGGAACTGGAAAATTATGAAAAGATTAAACAGTTAGTGTTAAAGCAATTTCAACCTACTCCTCAAGAGTGTCTATATCAATTTCGAAAAGCTCAAAACTTAGCGACAAAAAACTATGTTCAATTTGCATCTAGAATTGCCTCTATGTTCAAATACTATTGTCAATTGACAAACGTAAGTGAATATAATGATTTGTGCCAATTAATAGCATCAGATCAAATATTTAATTCCCTTGATCAGGAATTAATGAGTTATATCAGCATTAAACAAGGGGAAGATTGGTGCAAACCAAAAAATTTAGGTTGCGAGTTAGATTTGTTTGTATCCTCAAAAGGTTCGAATAAAAATGAGTAGAATTCAAGTTTTAAACAAAACAAATTCATTAAAAACAGATTTAAAAAAAGTATCATAAAAATGTTACAAGTGTTTTTTTGTCCAATGTTAATGAGTCAAAGTGTTCATTCTGTTTTGAAAATCACATAATGCCCTTTTGTGCAAAATTTAAACAACTTCCTGTTGAAGAAAGAGTTGAGATAGTTAAAAAACAGTGTATTTGCCTTCTTTGTTTAAAAGAAAAATGTTTTTGCCTATAAGATGTAAGGCAAAAACTTGTAAACTATGCAACCAGAAGCACCATATTCTTCTCCATTTCCCGAGACATAAAATAAATCCTCAAAATGAAAGTGATTCGCCATAAACAAAAATGAAAACAGTTTTTTTTAGCACTGTTAAATGTTTCATTCCACGTGCGTTTGGTTTTTGGCAGGATGTCAGATGTTTATTAGACATCAGGTCTATGACTCATCTTATGAGCAGGCACTATGCAGACAAATTGGGATTAAAAAAAGAAAATGTAAATATTCTAGTAACGTGTTTAAATGATTCTTCCATGTGTGTTAAAAATTGTGTAAGTGCGGTAATTTCAAATTCCGATAATAGTTTTAAAAGAGAAATAAATATGTTAGTAGTAGAGAAAATTACCGATTTAACTCCAGTTAAATTTTTAAATGTGGAAGGACAAATTCCTGAGAAAATTAATTTAGCAGATGATACTTTTTATGTTCCAGGTCCCATTGATTGTTTATTGGGTGCGGAAATTTTCTATGAATTATTACGTAACGGGCAAATTTATTCGCAAAATTCTAATCTTATTTTCCAAAATACAGTGTTTGGGTTCGTGGTTTCAGGTAGTAGTAGTTGTGTAAATAGCGAGTTAAAAGTATATTGTGGATTAATTAAAGAAGTGGATTTAAATGATACCTGGAGACAATTTTGGGAATTAGAAAATGTTGATTTAGAGAGAACTAAAAATAAAAAGAGACAGTTTTGAGTGTGGAACATTTCGTGAAAATGCATTCAAGGGATGTTGAGGGGCGGTACATAGTTAAAATGCCCCTTAAAGATGATCCGAAATGTTTAGGTGAATCAAGGGACATAGATTTCAAACGATTGGATGCACTGTGGATTAGGTTAGAGAGAGATCCTCAATATCTAAAGTTATATAAAGATTTCATACATGAATATTAACATTTAGGACACATGAAAGAATAATCACTGAGGAGGACAATTTAGAGATAAGTTATTATATGCCACACCATGGTGTATATCGGCCACAAAAAAGTACCACTAAATTGAGAGGGGTCTTTAATGCTTCGAATCCGACAAGTAATGGATTGTCGCTCAATTTGTTGCAATATACTGGAGGACTTGTGCAAGATGACTTATTTGTAATCATGATAAAATTCAGAGAACATCCTTATGCCTTTATGGCCGATGTAAAAATGATGTATCGTATGATACTCATGCACGAGAGCCAGCAGACATTGCTCAGAATTTTATGGAAAGAAAATCTTGATGATCTGGTAAAAACGTTTGAGCTTAAAACAGTGACTTATGGGACAGTGAGTGCTCCCTTTTTAGCAACAAGAGTACTGTTGAAATTGTCTAAAGATGAAGAGAAGAGCTTTCCCTTAGCAGCACCAATTCTTAGACAGAACTTTTACATGGATGACGTTCTTTGCAGTGCATCTTCTTTAGAGGAAGCTAAGGAACTGAAGAGTCAACTTTCTGGTATATTAGAAAAAGGAGGAATGCAGCTTCATAGGTGGTCTAGCAGCCACTTAGAACTGGTTTCAAATATCGATGGAGGATATGACTTTGAAAATCTCATCGAGACAAAGACGTTAGGAGTGTCTCGACCCATCAAGTCTGCACCATAGTTCATTATGGTGGACTGGACCTCCATTCTTGTCCACTGAGGACATGTCTTCCAGTGAGTTCCATTGAAGATTTCCAATCCGAGTTTAAGACCAACCAGAGAGTGATACAGCATGAACTAGAACATTTTAAATTTAGTGACTCTAATAACTTTGTTTATCTTAATGCTAAAGTGAACAATTTTGTGCATGATATAATGGGTTTAAGTAATAATTATTGTTGTTTAATTAGGATATTAAGTTATATTTATAGGTTCTTGAACAATTGTAGAGTTAATTTTCCTAAGAGTTTTGGAATCTTAAAAGCTATTGAATTAAAGGAATCTGAAATGAAGCTCCTTAAAATTGTTCAAGAGGAAGACTTTCACAAAGAAATCAAGTCTATCAAGGTATCATGTTTTGTCAATACTGACAGTTAGGTAAAAAATTTATTTCCCTTTTTGGATGAAAATGGCATTTTGAGAATTGGTGGAAGACTTACCCACAGTGATTTAGATTTTGATAGTAAATTTCCAATTCTTTTATCTAAAAATCATAGACTGCCTTATTTAATTGTAGAACATTTTCATCTAAAAAATTTGCATGCTTCACCACAATTATTGTTATATCTCATACGTCAAAAATATTGGATTATAAGTTGTCGTGATTTGTGTAAAAAAATAGTTCATTCATGAATTGTGTATTTTAACCCTTAGTAGCCTGATTTACGAAAGTGATTTATTTTTAATATTACTGTGTTTGCTTGAGGGTCTAGATGAAGGGAAAAATAGCTAAAGAATTAGTAGGTAGGTTTTATGTAGGGCGGAATGCCTGAAGTATCAAAATTGATACTCACAAAAATAGCACTAGTTTCTTCAAGTAAAACATGCACTCGCAAAAAATAATTATATCATAGCGAAAATAATATATTCACTTACCTCAAAATTATTTATATTCTTCAGAAAAAGAAAATATATCAAATTTGTATTCAACAAAACTTTTAGTAAAATGTGTTTACTTGTTCACTTTGCCGAGCAAGTAATATGTCATAGATAAAAAAAACAATAATGACATTTAATTTTTTTAAAAATTTCGTTGGAAAGAATATTATACAACAGTAAAATACGTACAGCCAACCTATAAAAAAAACTAATAGTAATGTGAACATTCGGTTTAAAAGATTGGTATCAAAATTGAAACTCTAGGTTATTAAGGGTTAAGGCTAAACCTGTTATGTTAGACCAGATAATGGGGGATTTGCCGAAAGATCGAGCAACATCTAACTATCCATTCAATGTGAGTGGAGTTGATTTTTGTGGACCATTCTTCATAAAATATCGCAATCAGAGGAAAGGTATTTTAAACAAGATCTATGTGTATATTTTTATATGCTTTGTAACCAAAGCAATTCATCTAGAGATTGTGAGTGACTTAACGAGTGAAGCTTTTATTGCTACACTAAAAAGATTTTTTTGCAAGGAGAGGCAAATCATCCAAAATTTATTCGGATAATGCTCAAATTTTTATTGGAGCGAATAGGGAAATTAAGAGATTACTTGGGATTGTAATTGATTAAGATAAAATTCTTGCTGAGTATTTACTCTCAGAGGGAGTTGAATGGAAATTCATTCCACCCCATTCACCCAATTTTGGAGGCTGGAGTGATGTCCTTTAAGTACCATCTGAAACGTATAGCAGGTAACGCTAGGTTAACTTATGAGGAATTTTTGACAGTTACAAATCAAATAGAAGGAATTATGAATTCTAGACCATTATCACCATTGTCCTCAGATATAGATGACTTAAAGGTGTTGAACCCGGCACATTTTTTAATAGGTAGGCCTATCAATGCAATAATTGAACCAGATATTACGAGTATAGACACTAATAGGTTAAAATAGTGGCAAAGAGTAACAAAAATTGTCCAACTTATTTGGAAACGTTGGCATATTACCTATTTAAGCCATTTACAAAATCGCACGAAATGGCAAATAATTAAAACCAATGTCAAGATAGGTGATTTGGTACTGTTGAAAAAAGAAAATTTACCGAGTACCAAATGGGCCATTGGTCGTATTTGAATATTTACCACGGTAAGGATGGTAACGTAAGAGTTTGTGATGTGAAAGCACAGAATGGTGTTTTCCAAAAAGCTATTTTAAAATTGTGTAAATTACCTATGGATAATAGAATTTAATCAGTGTAATATTTTATAGTGATTTAATGTAGTTTGTATTATATTATAATTATTTTTTTTGGTGTGATATATTTTGTATTGATGTTCAGTGTTGTTATTTTGAAATGTAATATTTCAAGGCATGAGGTATGTTGCGATGCCAACGCCATCTTGTGAGTTTTTTGTAGCTATCGGCAGAGAGAGTGTTTAATAAAGTGTGTGTTGTGAGCATTGAGTGTGAGAAAACAATAAGGACTTAACTATTTCGTAACTAATTGCCAATTTTTCTAAGATGTTTTTTAGTATCTTCAAGATAAATATTTGGCAATGTAATTTTAAATCAAAAATAAATATGTCAGAAACAAATTACTGAAAAAGAGTGTGTTTTAAAATGTTGCCTTCAGTGAACCCAGAATGATCCTAGAAAGATGGGCAATAACTGACCTAACTTCACAATTATGTTTTGATAATTTATTTATATTGTCATTATTCATGATTACCAAAGCTTGCCAATAAACATTCACTTTAAAACCAGCTGTGCTTCATTGAGACCTTTCAACATTCATTCCAGAACGCAATGGAATCCTACTCCCTTACTTCATTATTAGACTGGTTCATTATTTTCTGCATATTTAGCAATCACCATAAATTATATGAAAGTCACAATTTGCCTATAAATTTTTGATTTTTCTCTATAGATAAATCAGTTTTCACTTTCATAAATTTTCAGGCTACGAGTTCCAAGTAAAAGAAATATTAACACCTCAGGATTGAAAAATGGCTTTTTTAAGGCTTTGAAATAAAAATTATGGTCTTTAAAAGAGATTGATATTTAGAGCCTTTTAAAGGCCTAAGAGACCTTGTACATTCATATAAGAAAGTATAAAAATGCTGCATTTATAAATATACAATATTATATATTTACTATAGTATTGACTTTCATAAATATACATTCATACATATAATCATAATTATACTTACATGAAATAAAATAACCTATATAAATATTACAAAAATACTATCTTATTTTTGTAAAGAGAACTGCTTTTTATAAAGATATTTTATTACAGATGGATGTAAAGAAGATATGATTAATTAAGGAAATGTAATATCAACTATTTGATTTCAATTACTTGGAAGGAAAAAAAAATATTTTTAAAGAAACTAAAAATAATTATTCAATTTTCTCTTTGAAATTTAATTTCATGAAAACTGTTTTAAAAAATTCCATGACATGAAATTAAAAATTCAAATTTTTGATGCTTTAACATATCAACTATAATGAACAATAACAATATAATAAATAAAAGGATTGTGAAATCATAGAAATCTTTAACAATGATATTCATAACATTAAACATATTAAAAATTTTAATTTTTGTCAACTTACTTTGAGATTTATTGTCTTCCCTAGCAATTGCTAATACTTTATTACAATTCTGAAAATGAGAGCGTTCTTTCTTTTTTGGAATCTCTTCACCACAAAAATGACATTGAGTCATCTCATTATAACATAGGAGTAGATGTTCATGATATCTTTCTTCGGGAATTTTAGAATTACATGATGGACATAATTCGACCTTTACTTCAAGATGTCTCTGAAAAAATATAATATAAAAATGGATCTTTAAATAATGCCCAAATCACATCTAGAATACTCAATTCATAATGAAGCTGACATGCATTACATAATATTTTGGTAAAATCAATGCAAAGATCCATCATTATAGTTTTATAAATTAAACGAAATAAAGCTACTCTATTAAATCACAAATAAGAAGAAAAATTTATCATTGTTATATTTTAATGATAAAAAATGTTTAGTTTTGATATTTGGTAAGAATTAGCATATAAATTGTTAAAAAAATCCTCATAAGAGTTTTGTTGCTCTTTATGTCAAATGACTGGAGATGAAAAAATTCAGATCAAACCATTTATAAGCATGTAAATAAACCCTTAATGGTCTTGAATATTGAGCATTTCATTAATAAAACAAATATATTTAATTAGCTTATATCCAGAAAAAATAAAGCAGTAACGATAGTATTTCTAATGATCAAATGTATTATATTACTTGCTGCTGGAATAAGCAACAAACACCAGCAATCCTTAAGTCCCTTTTATATTTAACACCCATAATTTTTTTAAAACAATCCTTACAGAACCAGTTTGAAAGACACAGATTCATGCATGGAAGCATTTATTTAAAACAATGAATCTTATCTTAGTAAATATTTACAAATGAAATCTGAAATCAATTACATTTTAATACACTTCAGTCTATTGTATTTGTAATACATTCTCAGCTTATAGATCTAAGTAAGCTAATTCCTAAAAATCATGTTTTATACTCCTCTACCAGGATATTTACTAAAGAACTTTCTTCTAGATCTTTCTGTAAAATTATGAAAACAATACTGAATACATTTACTTTAAGTGTGTGTGTGTGTGTCTCTTTTGCCAGGAAAAACCTATTTTTCATCTTTTTAATTTTTTTGTCTCCTTCTGATACTATCTCACATGGAATTTTTAATAGAAAACCTGTGGCATAATTTGAATCATGCACTATATAATAGTACTTTAAATATTTCTATTTTGAATACATTTCCATTTACAGCAAATTTTATTCTTTAAATGTCTAATTAAAAAAAATCAATTCAAAAATATTTTTTGACTTTTATTTTCAGTTCTTGCATAAACCATATCCAATGATATTTTATCATCAAGTGTGATATAGATTTAAAAAGAAAACAGTTTGTTACCAGGATTTAGAAGAATAATAAAAATGTAATTATAAATATGAACTTAATCTATATTTAGCCATTTGACAACATGTTTTTATTTCTATTGATAAGCTTCTCACCAAAGTCCTAAGTGCAAAAGTGAGTGTTTGGAAATACTTTAAATAATTATTGATAAACTTTTGCAAAAAACTATATATTGCAATAGCAATACTGTATTAGATTTAAATTGAAAACTTGAAAAAATTCCAAGATGGCAGTAGTGGAATTGTTCAATTATCTAAAATACTATCAATATATCAAATATTGGCATTGTAAAAAATTTATTGGTAAAAATAGGCTTTTATTTCTATAGCAGTATTGTTACAATGTGATTACTGGGATATTGCTTAATACATAACGTAACCTTTTGGCACATTTTATGTATCCACTACTGACTTTGATTCTGATAATATTGAAAAAAAGACAAATTTGATATGTGCATTAATAACAACAGTAATTGAATTTAAAATTGAACTCCATGTTTTTCTTAAAAATACTGATTCAAGTTCATTTTTTATCCCTTTCCCCTTTTTTGATATCATCATATATCTTTGTCTGCCAATAAGAAATGAGAAATCCAAAATCTACATACACATTATATCAGGTGTTGCTTTGCTCCTTTTCCAAAATGTGATATAACATTTGATTTGACCATTTTCTATCCATAATTTTAAAAAATTTAAATATCTTAATCTTTACTGACAATAATAATACAAATGGTCAAAAATTTAAATAACAGCAGCATGTAGACATTTATATAAAAGAAATAAACATTTTGTTTCTGCATAAAACAAAATTAAATCATTAGTATTCTTAAATTAATTATGCTGTTGCTTGTTACACTTATAAATATTTATTAAAGAAATTGTACCTTTTTAATAAGGCTGACTGTTTTTAATTTATAACAAACCTTTTTTTTATATATACATACAGAAGCCTTTGTTAAAAAAACACAAAATACAATATTAAAAAATGTAGAAATTACTGTAAAATTCCATGGTTAAATGTGAATTTGAACATATTTTGTTAAACTATAATACACAGCACAATGGATTGATCCAGTAATTATGAGATTACTTTTTTCAAGCAGGAAATTACATGTACAGTAATTTCAGAAACTATTAAAAATGGTTTCTGCATCAAAACCCACAGTTGTTTCTAAACAAATGCTTCTTATCAATTCATTTCAATCTGTGTATTATGAATTTATGTCAATCAATTTATTACGATTTTATAACAATTTTAACTTCATATATAATTTAATTCACAGATCTGTTATATTTGATATATCATAACAATATATTATAAATTATAATACTTAATTAGAATAATTATTATTTAATTTTAATTATTTATTTCAACAAATTTGTAAAATACATTTTTTTTATTTTATTTATTATGACCCCTGAATGACTGATGTCCACATTTTCATTCAGTATAATTTAACCGTATGCGACTGTATATTAAAAACTAAATAAACAAAATGAAACAAACTGGTATTTGACTTATTATACTTAATAAAACACTGATACTATTCTCACATTTTATAGAATTTATAATTCCAGAGTTTTGTATTAGCATTTTTAAAAATTTATTTATTTAAAAATTAGACTAATAACAAATTTTACATTAATGTGCCTATGTTCTCTAATTATCTATCAGTTATCTAATCTGCTTAGCTATAAATCCTCCATGACTTTTGATTATATTAATTGAAAAGAAATGAGCTCACTTTCTTTCTGTTCTTAAAATCAAACTGACAGCTATCATTCCATCAATGAAATTTCTAATACAAAAATTAACCATTTATGTAAAACATATGTTTAAAAAAAGTTCAGTTTAAGTTTAGTTAAAGTTTTTATTTTTGTCTAATATAATTCAGTATATCAAAATATGCTATGTAGTGCTTGTTAAATTTACATAACAAACAAATATGATTTATTTTTCTAAAATCCATTCTTATCATTTCATATTAACAAATATAATGCTTTGATATGTGATCAGTTACAAATCATTGATGATTTTATGAAGTGGAATTTATAAAATGTGATAATTATTTCACCATTATTATCCTCAAGCATCAAGGAATAGATGATATGATATAATTCAGCACGTCAGCAGAACAATAATATAGTTTTACAAATTTATCACTACTGAATAATCATTGTGGGATATTATAAAAAATTCATCACATTTTAATTAACTTCCCATTTTAACTAAACATTTTTTTTAAACAGACTGCCTCCTATCTTCCTATTCAAAAAATTATTTCATTTTGTTCATATCTTTTTAAAATGCTAGTTTCATTATATTTAAAAAATGAATCGTCATCTTACACTTCCAATTTATAATCTTTGTTATGAATTCATGTTCAGGTCCTTTTGTATCATCTGATGCTTTCAGTTATTCTGAACTGACAGAGCATTATCTTTTTTAACACTGAATTTACACATAATAAATTTTGTTGTTTCTCATTTAATCATATCAAATATTTTATAATATCAAAAAATATTATACACACAGATGAATAAAATTGACCAACCAAAAAAATAAAAAAAACTAGCCTTCTTTCTTCTCGTTCAATTACAAAATAATTAATTTATATAAATTGGTACATTTTTTCAAAATATCTTGGCATAACGTTCTTTACTTTGCAAATTATTGTTATTATTTTAATTTTTTCTAAAAACATCACATATTTACTTTTAAAACTGATCGATCAAAATAAATGATCATTTGGAAGTTCAATTTTCACACAAACAAGAAGCAATTTATCAAGATGATATATTATATATTTTGTATATTTTTTTTCAAAGTTTGCACGAATTTTGAAGTTACTTACCATTTTTTCAAAGTTTTCAGAAGGTCCTGTAGAAACTTCAGCATGTACATTATTATCACCTAAAAATGGCAAATATTAACACAAAAATATATAAAAAAACATTTATGCTTTTATTTTAATTTCACTGCAATTAAATAATAGATTTCTTGTAAAATAAATAAAATTAAAACAATACATGAGAAATTGGAGAATACCAAATTTTTTTTGGAAATATTCAGTTTTGTTTTTCTATTTATTAAAAAACTTAAGTCATACATATTTACTTAAAATAATGCTTCAAAATTATATACAACAATTAAAGAACAATTTTGAGTAGTCTCATTGAAAAGATTTTTATTATATATTCGGAAAACCTATGTTCTTGCTATTCCAAGCCTTATTCTATTCAAAAATAATTATCAAAATCAATCAAATCATTGGAATAATCAAAATCAAATAAAAAAAATCATGGGTTACCCATCTCATCTGAAAACAGTTGAAAAATATAGTAATTATCATAAAATGAGGAAATTCAAAATGAGATATAATCTCACTTATCAATCAAGGTATTAGAATAAATTTAAAACTACTAGAAACTAGCTTGAATTGTTTACTACCAAAATGTGATAATACAAACTAATCATTTTTTATCAGGCAGTGAAAATTTTTGATTCAATATACAAATTCATAATAATGAATTTGCATAATGAATTGATAATACATCCATACTAAAATAAAAATCTCATTCCAAAATTACAAGAAAATTGTTTTTAAAAAGTAATTATGATGTCCACAAAATTTAGGTACTTGTAATAAATTTAAGAAATATTGAATATTTGATTGTTTTGACCTCAACACTGTTTTTAATATGTTGTCTAGATTTACTGAACTTGTATAAATTTCAAGTAATATACAAGCTCAGTAATATTAGGTAACTGAAGAATCAGCATTATACAATACTGTGCATACTGAGAATCATTACACCAATATAACTGCATAATATACAGTCACTAGTAACATTCAATGATGAGCTGTTCATTCATTATATACATTTAAATTAATTGTTAAAATCCACAACTAGTGAAATTGAATTTGTTAATTTTTATGTCTTATAAAAGTTAATGACACCTAAATTTGCAATCAATAGTGGCATACTTACAATCCATTTTTCCTTTTCAAGAGCAATCTCTGTAACTGGCCCAATTTTGCCCTTTTGTAAGCATGGCTAATTTAAACTACTTCCTTTAGTTCTAATATGATGTATATCACAAAATTTTGTCAATGTGACTAGATTATTATCTCTACTATAATTACTAAAGGCAGCTGATATTAAGAATAATTTTGCCATAAACAATCTTGAAGAGCTTCATTTTATCACAGCAAAAATATAAGAAAAATAACAATATACAATAGAACCATTGTTCATTTTCAAGATAAATATCAAAACCACAACTTCATTGTACATTCGCTGGGGGGTGGGGGGACCCTTGCAGAGTTTCCACAGCTACTTTTAAAAAAATGTAATATTTTGCTAACATAGCTAATTTAAAAAATTTCATTTTATTCTAATAAGATATCTGTCACCAAAATTTGTGAACATGACTATATTAATACAATTAACATAATTGTTAAATATTGCTAGTATTAAGAATAATTTTGTCATGTCAATCAACTTTGATGAGCTACATCTTATCACAACAAAAATGTCAGGAAAAGATAATTAGAATCATGTAAGCTAAAGGAAACAAAAGCATTATTTCAAATTTTATTTGCACAGTAATGATAAAGTATTCTGATTGTTCAGATAAATTTTAAATTCACAAAATTGACATATTAAGGACAAAAATTGGCAAAATTGGTACAGTTATTGAAGTTGAGAGTTTTGTCAAGTTTCATTTTACAGTATGTCTCAAATCGAAGAGTTGGGGATTAATTGGTGTCATATATAGGGGTCACAAGCATTCATAGTAAAGTAATGTTTTAACATATTTCTAAAACATGGAGGTTACCATATAAAAGTATCATGAGTTTTCCAACAAAATGTAAATTATTGAAATCAGTTCAAAGAATGCACAGGGGAACTGACTCCTATTGGATACGGAAAGAATAGTGAAGTGATGGTTATTTATAATTTCTTTTTAAAAATCGAGGGAAATGGAGGAGGAGCAACCATTGATTATATATCTAAAACTTTCAAATTAAACAAAATTTGATCAACTCAGACCAGTAGTTGGGACAGGATGATTAGCTCATTGACTATCTCATTATCTGTAAGGGTTTATGTGCATGTTGGCACTCTATAGACAAAACAATTTGACACATATATATCTTAAAAAAAAAAAAGATAAGAATATCGGGACATTATTAGGTGAGCCAAGTTTCCAGATCTTTTAGGGGGGGGATGCAAACAGGGAGTCTTAGCATTACTTTGAAACTTCTCATCAGTTTGGAAGCTTTAGCTTCTTAGCTAATTCTTCAATCTATGGAAAAGATGAGAATTAATCAGTGATATATGAAAGATGATTATAAGATCCTTTTTAAACTACCTCAAAAGATGCCGAGAGTAACGAAATGATATAATTATTTCAGGAAATTCACACACAACTCACTCACTATAATAAAACTCCATTTCAGTTGAACCACTTGCTGAATAAAATCTTTTGTTGTAACGAATTTAAGGTCTTACCCCATACTTTTTTTTTTTAATTTACCACAAAATACTGGAGCAGTTTGCACAATCATTAAAGGGAAAAAATAAGGAGCATCCTGATTTATTTTGCAACAGTTCATCCATTGTGGAAACTAAAAGTACCATTTTAAAGGTAGTAATAAATATTAAAGTATGCCTGCAACTAAAATTTTTGAATGGGATTATCTACATATTTAAAATTGTACAAATGTATTTTGAGATTCCCTATGGCAATACCCTTTCTGATGACATGAATCGATTTCCCAGGGAAAAAATACCCGGAGTACAAATTCTGGTTTATATACCATGATTACATGAGGAGATATTTGAGACTGTGTGGTGGGTTATTCCATAAGAAAATGTTACCATATTCAAATGTACAAAATTTAGATATTCTCTAGATGACAGTAAAAGTTTTTTTTCTTTTGCCACATTTTTAAAGCAACTTTAAAGCTTCAATCTACATGGTAAAACTGTTTTCTATTTCACTCAATAACAAAATATTTATAGCGAAAATTTTAGAAGAATTTTGACTTTTGTGAAGAAAGAAATGAATTCATTGAAAGTTTTGCTTAAATTGCATCCAAGCTTGATTCTGAATTACACTGAAAATACCAAACTGGAAAGTTTTGTTATATGAGTAAATGACATAAATATTTTTAATTATAATCAGAATTTAATTTACTATAATTATAATAATGGCAAATTAACCTTATGAAATTTGAGATTATATAAGTAATATTATGCATTTTAAACAAACATCGGTAAATTTAAACATATACAAATGGCCCTTTTTCTTGTTAGAAAATATTGAGTTTGTTATCCATAAATTATTAAGATAAATTATTTGCCATAATGTAAATTAAACAGCTAAATCCTACAAAGTAATAACTGTGAAATAAAATAAAATATTCTAGAATTTGTTATATTCTGTAAACATTATATGAGCTAAGGAGTATAATTTCTAGCTTATTACAAAGATAGTCACTACTTTATCTTCTACATTCAGAAGTAGCAGCTGTTAATAATACAGAAAACAATATTTGTTTTAAGAAATGAATGATCAGCAACATTTATATGCCATATAGAAAGCTGTCAATATTTTTAAATTTACGAGTGTACCCCTAACTACATCGTTTTATGAGCAATACAGAAAACTTAATGTAACAGGTATACTTGTAGGAATGAGCTAAATGCATATTCTATAATATATTGTCTTGATTTATGAAAAAATTTAACCCATTCCGGACAATGATCACACACTCGTGATCACTCAATAATCCTTTCCCGGCCCACAGTATCAAACATCAGATAAGCCTTCAGGCTGGTAAGATTTATGTTTAGAACGTTTTATTTAAATTTTTAAATAACACTAGATAGCAATTGAAGTCCACTGTAATTTCAAAGCATATCTCACAGAGTGCTGACCTTCAATATACGCTTTCGGTTCCGAGTTTTTAACTTTTTTTTTACTTGATTCGGAGTATTTAAGCATGTAAGCAATTGAACTTAGGCTTTTTTTATAGGGGATTGGGCATTTAAAGGGTCATAATTTATTTGTTTATATTTTAAATAATAGGGAAAGGATGAAATGTTTATTGGTTTAAGAAGCAATAGAATTGTTGTTTGCAGTTTCTGGTTCGCTACATAGTACTTTGTAACAGTTCTATTTATCCTTCCCATTATGAAAAGATGAAATAATTAACAGTCTTCATATAGCGGCAGGCATTCCTTTCTGTTCGGTGTTTCTAGATATTCTTTCTAAATTTGGTGTTTGATAGATTTATTGGTATAAACAAACAGCTCTCTAAAAGTACATGTGATTTAAAGGGACTCTAGCATTCTTGTTGATTGCTTTGATTTTTTTTTCTTTAGGAGAATATGGGAAAGGGCATTCAGATGACTGTTGCTGGGAATGAGAAAGAAATATAAAATTTTAATATTTATAACTTTATTTTCATATATATAATATTTGTTTTCCTGGGTATAGTTAAAAACTGAGTATTTTGCTTATTTCATTCATTTCTAATAATGTTATAGCCTTTATCATAATACATAATAAGTAGTAGTATATTTCATATGTTACTTGTAAAATTGAAGTCATTATATTAAAATGATGATTTTATATGAATTTTTTTTAAAAATTAGGCTTAACTGCGAAAAACGTGTGGACCTATAGCGATGCACCACTTCAGAGCATTCAGTTCCTTGCAATGGTCCTGAAGGGGTTAAGTATATTGCAATTTAAAAGTTATAATATTATATAATTGTTTTTTCATATTAAATATGTATGCAAAATGTGTAAAATACCTTATATCTTCATAAGAAAAAAAGTTTAGGTCAATAACTTTATAAATTTTTAAAATATGAATAAGAGTTCAAAATTTAATTTTAAGATTAGAAAGTCAAAATTTTGTTAGCCTATAATTCCGAAACTAATGGACCTATACTAATGAAACTTGGTTTTCGGAAATAACTTTTGATGTAGTTTTAAAATTTGATGAAAAAATAGGTGCTGCCATTGAACATTTTGAAGTTTTCCTTTATTACATATATATACAGACTTTTATTACATATATATATATACAGACAGCCAATTAAAAAACTTTTAATTCAAACATTTATATCAGTATGTTCAAAAGCCCTTTCAACTGACACCTTTTTGATGATTGTACTCCTTGTTTTCTTTCTACAATTGTGTATATGATATTTTCATTACAGTTTATATGATATTGTATTATATTATTGCTGAACCTATTGCAAAACATCTTTTTCCATTATTTGTGGCTAATGATTTTGATGTTATTTAATCTGTTCTTAGGTTCTGACTAACACCATAAAACAAAAACCACAAGCGAATTTACGTATGCAGTGAGTCATCACATTAGGTCAAAAATTCTATGTCAATCTATAGATGGAAACTCCATTGAAATGATGGGCATATCTAATATAAAAAAAGGATATTTACTTTCCCTTGCAACACTTCCCAATTTCATTGTGTCATCTTTGGTGAATCATTTCACTATTGTTACGATTATTACTGATATAAAATGAGAAATTTGCACTTGAAACATTTAGTGATCAGTCGAACTATATTAAAGGTTATGTTAAGTATATGGGTGGAGAATTTGTCTGTTTTCAATATGTGAAACATATCATTTCAGTTACGGTTATAATATTTTTATTGTTTAGGGATATGTCTGCCATGAATTACTTTACAATTATTCTGGTGAAAATTATTGTTTTGCTATGCCAGATGCTGATTTATAAAAGGGAATAAATGAAAAGTGTTCAGGAACAACAAATAAAAAGTCTTCAGATGATATTTCCCACAAAATTCCAAAAGTTTCAGGATTTTGCAATCATTATACCAATAAAAATTGCAATCCATTCTTTATACAATTCAAAGTAGAAGATAAAATAAAAACGAAGTCAAACTTAGATTAAATGAGACAAGTAACAAAGCTAATAGAAAACAAAATCAACAAAATGGCAACAATTTGGGATCAATTGATGGACAGATGACTCCTAATTAGCACATTCGTTTTAAGCAAAGAAGCTGGTAAATGTAGATTTTACAAAATATCAATTCATTTTGTGATGCATTAACTGTTTCTATCAAGTTAAAGTGTGCATCAGGAGATAAGAAGGAAAGCATTTTGTAAATGATAAGTCAATGTAAGTTCAATATAACTGCACAATAACATACAAACTCCAGTTCTAACATTATATATTGATGATCTATGAAGAACTTTTCTAAACTCTATAAACAGAACATCGAAAGAATACAGAAATTTCAACTTACACATATTATTGATAAACATTAGGGGAAAAAAACTGCATTATAAATAAGGATGAGGTTTTTGTTCTAAGAAACTTAACTTGAAAAAAATGCAATGATAATTTTAAATTATTTCAGCATAGATGACTTTCCACTCTTTTTCCCTCCTCTCCTTATTTTATATATTATATTTGCTATTTTCTTGTTGCACAAAAACATTCAATTTTAAAATGGTTAATCAATAAATGCATTGGAATGTATTTCATATATGCTGGTCATTTATTCACGAGCCATATAAAGATGAAAGTTATAGTGACAAAATAAATGTTTAATTTATTAAAAAAATAGAAACTTACTGTAAAAATTCCTGTTACTTGGAAGATGAGCAAAATCACATTTGAATAACTTATGCTCTTGCATATTTTTTACAGACACATTTTCTGAATAAACTGTACCTTTTTCTTTGCGATGTTCACATACTTTCAAGTGATGATGGAAAAGTACATCAGTTATTCTTTTATCACAAAACTGGCACTTTTTCAATTTCTAAAATAATAATAATAAATAAAATAAAAATGATATGAATAGAATACAAGATTTCATTACTAAAAAGAAAAATATTTTTAAATAAGCAGGGGCAAAAATAAATTTTAAGTAAGCATACTCTTTTTTTTTTAAAAATTTTAACACAGAATTTCTTAAAAAATATTTTTACTAAATAACTATAAATAATACCCAAATCAAGAAGCAATATTTTTCATATGGCTACAAATAACAGGGAAATATTTTTCACTGTAAATTTTCCACTATTTTACATTTGTAGGATAGAAGGAAAGAATAATCCACTGATATAGGATTAGTATATACTTTATTATCAAATGGAACATAATGGCTCTCATTTATATTAACTATAGAGAACTATGGCATATTAATTAATTTTAGCACCCAAAAAGAAAAATAAATCCTTGAAACTTCATCACATATATAACTTTCAATGCAAACATAAAAATCTATTTATCTGTTATTATTTTGTAATTGGTTAATTTTATCCACACAACATAAAATAAAAAAAGAGAGAGGGAGAGAGAGAGAAAGTTACAAGAGAAAAAAAAATCAAAATAAATGTACAAAGGAAAAAAAAACATTCATGTGTATAAAAATGAAATGAACTCCAAAATGCTGAAATATTTTCATTAATGTTATTCCAGAAAATGTCTCATTGATATTATTTCAAATAATAAAGACAAAAATTACTTTTAGTAGGAAGAATAGTGTAGCCCATACAAAATCCGATTCCATAGTTACAATTCGTTCATATGTTGTAAAGTTTGCAACTGTAACTATTCATCAGATATTGAAGAATTCCTGCTTCAAAAAAAACTTTTCTTTTGTAGCCACTATTTACAGTTGCTATACCTTAATTCATTTTCACGGACTTCATCAATCAAGCCATTTTTGAGGATGGTGGGGTCCAAGATTTTTTGTCAATTTTTTTTACATTAAAATATGTATTCCATACCAGCACCTTTCAAAAATTTTAGGTTTTGGAAAAACTTTAAATACAGTCGATCTCTGACAATAATCCAAGAACAATAAAAATGAAAATCAGAAAGAATTGTAAATAAAGAAAGTTCAACTAATGAAGGAAATATCTTCTACAGTTCATAATTGACACACAATATTAATGTATTACTGATACTGACATTATTGATATACAGTTGCCATCAGTAAATGACATTTAGTCAAATTTCATCTGAAAAAATAGCATTTTACAAAGACTTTTTAAGAACCATTACAGAAAAAGTAAGAACAAGCATTAGCATAATAATTTTGATTGTGGAACTATGTGTTATTGTGAAATTCACTAAGTGAAGCCAAAAGTATCCAATTCTATACAAATATAAACGCAAAATGTCCCTAATAACTTAGGAATATATTTCACAAATATAGAAACAAAGCAACTTAAAATATTTTTCTGCAAGTTTCTAATGAAAGTTCTTATCACCTCCATCATACTTCAGAAATTATTTTATGATGCTATAAGTTAGTGTTATAAAATAATTATTATAGATATACTAAAAAAATATTACACCACTACTTCATTAAAATAGCAATTTTCTGGAAGCAAAATGAAGATCAGGAACAGAACTAATCAAATTAAATCAGGGTGGCCAGCATATCTGTTTGAATTTAGCTGCCATTTCCAGGTTTATAAAGAAATTTTCCTGAATTTTTCAGATGTTTCTAGTATCTTCAGAAAAATATCACTTTCTTTTAATTCTCTTTAATTACAGCACAATATATTCTTAACTTAATTTGAAAAATTGTTCTAATCTTTTAACAAAAATCAATGTAAAATAAAATTTAATTTTCAAGGGAAAAAACAACAACATTTTTCTTTGATTTATTTTAGACTAGCCGCCTTTGGCGACCAGCCGGTTCGCCAGTATTACCGCTCGCTACAATTTTCAATTAAATATTTTAAGTAACTGGTCTCTTAATAGATTCTCAAACAAAACATTTTTAATCTTCAAATTTTGATAGTCATACCAAACTTATACTGTTGTTTAGATCGTCTCGTTCAATTTACTATATATATTTTGCTAATTTGTTGTCATTTCCGGTAAAACTTCAACTTTAATTTAAAGTGGAAATGATGAAATTGCAATTAATATAAAGATATTTTTTAATAAAACCAATCGTTTTATTTTATTTATCATCTTTATTGTTATTTATTTATTATTATTACTGAATACGAGTATTGCAAACAGAATCGCTCGGTATTTAAGTCTTATGTGAACTACAAAATATTTTTCATAATTTATGTAATATCTCAAAGAATAATCCAACAATAATTTCTCAGATTCAGCATAAAATTCAGTTTTTAGTTTTGCTTTTAAAAGGATTGAAATGAAATCAATAATAATATTTTGTTCCAGCCTATAAATATATTTCAAAAATTATGAAGCCTATAAATTTGATGCAGTAAGGTACCATATTCTGAGAAATATTCTGGACACACCAAATTTTAAATAAATGAATGAATGTTTCTATTTTCCACGATCAACTAAGACTTACTTACGAAGTTTTGAATGCTAAAAATTTACAAAAACTCAACATTTTTATAATCTTAGGCCAATTAATCTTGAGAAACCTGCAAACTGATTGGCACATTTTCTTTGAAATGATCGATGGAAAATATAAAATTATTCTTTTTTTTATTGAATAATGATATTCAAATTTTCATAAATCAGTCAGTTTAAGTGATTCATTTAGTTGATTGGAAATTAACTCTTTTTATTCAAAATATTAGTGTTTCAAGAACATTTTGTTAATTGTGAATTCCACAGCAGAAGCTTTATGTAAAATCAAAAATTTGTTATTTATTAGAGCATTTATTGAATCAAGTTACATAAAATATAATCATTTTCCATTTAGACCATTTTAGCAGATCTGTGTCTTACTAAAGGTTTACAAATTAGCTGTGTGGCACTGATTTGAATGGATATCCTGTTCATATTAAACAAAACTTGCCTTAAAATAAAACTGATTTATTGGATTAATAATAATAAAATGAACTGCAAGCTGGCCCAATGCTTAACCCTTAAAATAGAGAATAAAAAAGTGGAAAATTGGTCCTTATCATTTTTTACTGCATAAAAAGAATAGTTTTAGAGGTATAAATTTCGAAAAAGATAGTATAAATCAATTTTGTAAATTTCTGTGGCAGTTTCATATACATCAACCATATAAAAAAAAAAGTCTCCCATCTCTTTCCAAAAAATGTTTTGAAAAAAATTACAAGAGGCATGTATGCCTATAATGTATCAAACAAATTAATTTTATAAAGCAATTTGTTGAATGTATGAGAAATTATAAACAAACAAAAAATGTTAAAATAAAATATTAGCAATAATATCCATTCATATGAAGAATTTGGTCATCTGTGTTCATATTGCTTAGTATTAAACACAAAAAAAAATGTTTTATGGAATTAATAGCGTATCTCCGGATATTTCATAATTCAATAAAAAGATCTCCGAGAAGAGGGAAAAAAATTATAGTAAAGTACTTATTTAATTAAAATATTTTTTTTTGGAATTATAATAATGAGTCAATATTTTACAACCCCATTTGAATATTAATACCCAAAATTCATACTTCTGCTCACGAAATACATGGAATGATTGACTTGAAATTAAAAAGAAAAGCAGAGGGGGAGAGGTCCACATATATCTTTTTAAATAAAAGAGACCCATTAAAGATTAAAATCAACATAGTAACAGGAGGTGGGTTTAAATTAAGCTGTCTTTTCAAACAGAAAGCAAAACTATTTTTGTTAATTATGTCGAAACCTTGTCATTCTGAAAAAAAAATGAAACAAAAACTTTCGTTGAAAATATATATTCATACATATAAGCAATAAATTAGATATGGTGGTACATCTTTCTCTTCCATGCTCTATTTTAGGCAGTAAAAGTTTGATTTTCATTAATTGCCAATGATGTTTCATTCTATTTAGTAAAAAACACTAACAAATTATCATTTTCCCCCAACCTTCTGGATTCCCCGATGATTCTCTGTTTTTCCTGTCAGCTAGCCATCCTGCAAATGTCTAAAAAGCTGCAACACTTTATTAACTACATAATCAAAATTTTCAGCTCCTTTTTTAGAAAATCTGTCATCTCTAGCAACTGTTCTAATTTTCTCACTATTAGCTTTACAAATTACATTAGAGTTCTTTTTGTAAGGAAAAATCTGTGACCTTTTCACCTTTTATAAGAACATTAGCTTTAACATTCAATTTCTGCAATTTCTCTTTCTAAAATTTTTTTTTCTGTAAAAAGAATAAGAAATTAGATTCTAATTAGCAATAATCACTTAAACACTATAATTTTCCAAAAAATGGGCAATATTTTGAATAAGCTAATGTTGTTGATATTCTAAACACTTAAATAATTTTCTCTGCTTTCGTTTTATTTTTACAAGCTTTCAAATGTGAATTCAGTTTTAAAAGTCCATAGCTAATTAAATACTAAATTTTTCAACATATTACATGAATGTTTTGAAACTTTTGCATTAAAAATACTTACAACAACAATAATTTAATAATAATAATGTTGAAATATGATAATCAAATGCACTTTAAAGACATATTCATGTGCAGAAAAATATTAACTATTAGAAATTACTTAAAAATAAACTTGCATAATTTTTAGGAATATATAAAATTATCCCTGGAAAGAAACGAATTTTCCCAATCTACACAACTAAAAGAAAATGGAAAAAGAATCCAGTCAATTAAAGGATATATCTTCTCCACACAAAAATTCTCTAAAAGGAAGGATATCTTTCTTACTGACCTCCAGATTCACAGGCATCCATCATAGAAGAAAGATCAAATACCATAAAGAAAACTTATTTATATAAATTTGGCAAATGCAAAGTAAAAAACACTTAAGTAATAAGTACGAAGGGGAAAAAAATACCAAATCTTACTTAAGGTTGCGGATAAAGTTCAGGTAGTTTAGTATTAGTAAAAAAAAAAATGAAGTATTTTTAATAACTAATACATAGGTTCTCATTTTCGACAGCTGTTTTCATAGAAATTTATCATATGATTAAATTTCTCATTAAAAAACTTTTGATGGCATTAAGAATTATTTTCAAAATGTAACTTTGGATAATCTTTTAATTAAATGAAATGCCTTTTTATTTCAATGATTCAAATTAAATCCTAAAATCAAGAAAATCCCAACTTGATTGTAGATATTCCCTAGCATTCTTGAAAAATAATGGCATAATATAGTTTCCTTTTTCTTTATATATATAAAATTTTCTGTTGTCTTGATTTTTTTTTGTGTGAAATTAACTTCCAATGGTCTAGTGCCACATTTCATCAATATTATGAATCATTAATGGGAAATTCAATGAATTTCAGCTATTTTAAAAGATATTTCACTTTACCTCATTTTAAAAAACACAGGATCATACACCACCATTCTATTAACGTTAGGTTTACCCTATCCCAAGACATGCATTCAAATTATTTTGATAAGGGGATTTATCTAATACAGCTTATCAATGCCACATTTTTAGCTCTCTAATAAACTTTTAAATGCATGTTCAATATTTTAAAGTATTTTTTTTTTCATTCAAACATTAAATATTTTTGAGATTTTAGATGAAGCGATTGCACAAATATGCTTCACTCTTATAATACAGTTCAATAATATACTAATAGTCAAACAAAAATATATTATCAAATTAATAATCAAATACAAATAAAATCAGCTACATAAAAATATGCAAGATTAATTTTTTCTATTTAAATGTACATACAAACCTGTCTTTAAAGTGGAACTCAGAAATGGCAATTTTCTAACAAATAATTAAGATTGTAGGTAATATTGTAAAAATGAATTTGACAATAGACACATTCAAAGAAACAATGAATGGTAGAGAAGGCATTTTCATAAAATAATCTACTTGCTCCCCACCATTAAAAAGTTGGAAACAATCCAAATAAATATATAGCATATCTTCATAATAAAAATGTTAAATTTATATATTAACAATGAATATATATACATATATATACCTTTAATTCTCCATTATCCTCTGTTTCTTCATCATGTAGCATGTAATCTAGGAATATATATAATTTAAAAAATAAAAGATAGTTTCACTGACAAATTTTAATATATTTAAAATAGGAATAAGAAGTTTACCTAAAAAAACATTTCCCTTCAAACATAAGAATACTATAAATACTGTATGCATTTTAATTAACAATCCATTTAGAATTTCAAACAAATTATGTGCAATAACATTAAACACTACACAATTTATTTTTTCAGGATAATAAAAATAAAAGAAAAATAATATCAGAAAAATAATATATATGCAATAATAAACAGTGAAGTTGATTTCATATATTTTAATTAAATATCTTCATTTTGTTTTATTATTAATAATGTACACTGATTTGATATTTAAAATTGCCCCATCAGACAATTTAAAAATATGTTTAAGCACCATTTTATGAATAAAAATACAATATTATTTAGAAATACATCAATTTATTTTCAACTGTATTAAAAAAAAAACTGAAAATAATAGTATTTTAATAATAAATAACTTGAATTATACATACACAAAATTCGACAAATTTATTGTAATTGTATTTTAGATAATATTTCTAAACAAGATTAATTTCTTGACATGAAACAGACCATTTTGCATCAATAACAGTAGTATATAAATCATACAAGAATGAAAGTAAGAGGGGAATTTGTAACTATCCCCCCCCTTCCCCCAGTACATTTCTAAAATGAAAGCTATCAGAGCAAACGATTCATATTTTCCATATTTTTTACTATCCTGAAAAATATATGTAAACATTAGAAACTGAATTTTATTCAAAGCAGTTCATTAAATTTTTTAATTAAATTAAACAGCCTAATATATATTAATATCTATTTTATATTTAAATTAAAAAAGGCATAAAAAAAGTTTTATATAGAAAAAAAACAGTCATCATAATAGTTAAAATAATATTAATATTTCATATCATTATTAAAAGAATATTTGCAGTTAAAATTAGAGGGCTAACTGAAACTATTACTAAATATCAAAATTCAATATTAATTTGGATCCATTACATGAAACATCAAAACTATCATATCAAAAAATTATTTCAGAATAGCATGCTCTTAATCCAATAAAGTCATCAAGTAAAAAATAAATCATTGCAAAATATATTCCTCAAGCACAAATACAAATTATCACGATAAAATCACATAAGATTTTAAAAAGCAAACTGAAAACAGTAGAAATAATTATCATTACCAATTTGTTGACTACGACAACTGTGCATATGCTCTTCTTTTTTTCGATAAGGCATTGCTTTTAAGCACTTATCACAATTATAAGGACGCTCTAAGCAGATTTCCAGATGTTGAGAAAAACAGCGATATGGAAAGATGTCAGAACAGAAAGAACATTTCTTTGTACCTTCAAAAATCTAAAAAAAAAAAAAAAAAAAAAAATTACAATTATAAATTTTAAAAACTAGGTTATTTTAAAAATGTCCTTACAGTATGAAATATTTACTAAAAAAATATACAATGATATATTTACTCCTGGAAACAGAATGGACTGTTGAGAAAAATGACTAAAAAAAATTGTAAAAAGAAATTAAACATACATATTATAGTATTATAGAAATATAGTTTACTGATTTTTTGGAGTTATAATGTAGATAGATTTACTAACATAGTAATATAGTGAAGCAATAAAGCATTTATCGATGAGATAAAAGCTCAGCATTTAAAATTTAAACAATGAAGAAAAGATTTTTTGTTATGATAATTGGAGCTGGCAGGTTCTGTTAAATAGTTGTGTACAGTTAATACTTGCAGATTTGAACAGAACAGAATTCTTTTTTTTTTTTTTTCTTCCTAAGAAGATATGATCGATTCCAGTAGAATATAATTGCAATATCTTTATAGAACATTTATCCGCATGTAGATATTGAGCAGTAAACCCTACAATAACTCATATTCATAACAGCTCCGATTACATTTCAGGCAAAGTAAATAGAAACAAATTGGCAGTAAATTTACATTGCAATCATTAGCAAAGCATGTTACAAAATTAATTCAAAACACAAAAATTAGTAAATATTGGTGGTTTAAGATAAGGCATATTGGTTCTTCAGCTAACTATGATTTAGCATTTAAATAATTTTCCCAAACATAAAACAGTGTATACCTCTTACATTATGATAGAGTGGAAATTTTCTTTAAATACAATAAAATACATTTCCAAGTAATATGTATTAATTTTATCTTCTTTTTAAAATTTAATCTGATTAATTACATGCAAGAGAAATCTATTGTACAAATAAAATAACATAATTTAAATTCTGTAATAAAGAAAGACTACAAATTTCTTTTACAATTACAAAAGAATATCTTTAACATTTGATTCATGAAATCTGAAAAAAGGACATTAAAACAAGTATTAAATGAACACAAACCACAACAACATCAATAATATATTATAATAATCCAAAATGTTAAAACATATTTAAAAAAGGAGTTGAAAATAAAAATAATTAATGACAGATCTCTTAATATGTTTGAATTACAGATAATGTATCCAAAATAAAATTTCCATATTTATTAAATTACAATATACTTATAAGGTAGATAGTCATTTAAAATTAAGTATTTCATATTAGTTTCCAAAGGAATAAGAAAAATTTTTCAAAATGATAAAAAAAAAATTCTAATCAAAGCATATATAAAATACAGAAAAAAAACACCACACGCACACAAGGAGAAATCGCATTGAAGTCAGGGAAAATAACGCATTTTAATTTCAAATAAAAGATAGGAGTGGCAAAAACTACAGGAGATAGAGTACAGGTGGAAAAAATTGCATGGGCAGCGACTTGTTAAATATAATGGAATTACTTTTGAGAAACACTTATATGGTAACCAAATTTTATTTTCAAAATTTTTCTACTTATAGATCTATGAATTTAAAAAGATTTCTTATCCCTTTAAAAATACTTATTTTAATCTTTTTGAATAAACATTGTTTTAAATTTTCATATTAAATTTTATTCTGTAATTCATAACATTAGTAAATGGCAAGATTCTAATCTGTAAAAACATGATATTCACATTAATTCACATGCAAAGCTTAATAAGAGTAAATAATATTTTTATCATCTGTAATTTATAAGCATTTTGCATGTAGAAATATTCTTTAACACTGACCTCTGATTTTTTCTCTTCAGTACTTTTATTAGTCAAAACTCTACCGTCAGACTCTATCAAGAAAAAACACACAAAATTAACATGATTTTTAAATATTAACTACAATAATAATGATTTAAAATATTAATCCAATGAAATTCATTACCTATTAATGAAAAGCAATTTAACTTCTTTATTTCAGTCATTTCTTATATTTTATTAAAAAAATTATTAAATCATATAAATTGAAAGAAGACTTTTTAAAAGATGATATATCATTTTCATCAAAAACAGACACTGAATATAACAGCAAAACATATATAATGTGATTTGAAGATTTAATGAAGTTTCATGATTAACAACAGAAGAATTCAGCAATTAAAAGTTTCAATAATTCAGAAAAAAAAAAACAGATTTAGCAATTAAAAAAACGATAGAAAAAACCCATTAGCAATGTGGCAAAGTTTATATAAATTCAAAGAATTCGAATACAGATAAAATTGAAAATTACTAACAAATTATAAATAAAAAAATCACACTTTAAAAAACCCCTCCTAGCTTATATTAGAGTATCAAAAATGCTTTTATTATAAAACAATCACTCAGAACTTGCTGTTAAAATTCAATCGGGGTTGACAATCAGTTGCCTTTTATTTCCAATATTCTCAAAAGAAAGATATCCCTTGTAAAGTATTTACGAAACAATGAGGTCAGTTACTCATGACATGCTAATTTTTGTTTCTACACTAAGTTATAACTCCAACATATCACAATAAAGATAATTCATTCATAATCAAGAGACAAATATAATTTAAAAGAAATTGCACTTAAAATTTAAAGGAACAGCATTAAACGAATACAATGCTATGTGAAACATTAACAAATTTCATAAAAATGCTGTACATCTAAAAAATGTAACAAAAGCAAATATATTATTATCAAGAGAAGACAATTATGCTTAAACTATGAAATTTTATCTCAATTCCTTACAATTTTTAAACAAACAAATTAGATGATTGCAGCAATCCAGCAACAAAATACAACACAGCATAATAATAAAGATAATTCGTTGCAGAAGTGCATGCTTACCAGAGTTATTTTTACAACAAAAGAAATGATTTAAAATCTTAAATAACAATAAGAATGACAAGATTCTCATTTTCAGTAATATCATACCCTTCCTTAAAGCAAGTTCATTAAATTGATTCTGATGTTCATAATCAGGTGTATCATAATAAACTTGGGAGCAATAAGCACAGTGAACATTCATTTCAATCCAAGGAATAGACTGATGGCATATTGGACAATTCCCATAGGTCTTCGACATATTCTAAAAGATCATAACAGAGGAAAATATATTTAAAATCCCATAAATTTTAAATCTTTTTAAAAACTGATAAAATTTTCAAAATAATCGAATTATTTATAAAATAAATAGAATCAAAATAATGAGAATGACAGATTAAAACTATCTTCCAAATTAAATATACCCAAATCAATGAAATAAGCATAAATTATTAACAGTTTGATACAAAAATAAAATAGTAAGTTGCCTTTCAAAATTATCAGAATTAAGATTAAAAATAATAATAGAGCATCTAAGCAGAAAAAAAAATGATTCACCTGTTCATTAACACACTGATGCCCATCCATTTCATTATGACGAATAAATTTTCCACATTTTCTACATTTTTCAGTTCGTAATCTGCATACTGTAATATGACGCTCCAACATATTACAAGAAAATGGAATTTCACAATATTTACAAGGAATTTTGTCTCCGAGAGCAACAGATCTCTATATAACAGAAAAAATATAATAAAATTATAAATTATTTTAAGTTACTTTAACCTTTCATAATAACTATGCAACGAACATTTATATTTAAAAAACCATTTTGCATTAAAAATATGTATTAAAATAAAATAAGTTATTTTCCTTACAGAATTCACATGTGGAATTAGAAGGCACCAGACCATACAATAATAACCATGAAATATTACTATAATAAAATTAGCACTATAATAATTACTATAATAAAATTAGCAATTTTTTTCAAATAAAAAATATTTAGTATTGCATATTTTATGCATATAAAATAATATATTGAAATTAACAGACTTTTACAGAAAATATTACATTGGATTTATTTCAAACAAAATTATTTATAATGGCTGTATATGAATAAAATTATATTGACAGATATTGTCTAATTCAATATTGAAGGGCTTCAAGACAATCTCCCCCTTCATGAGATTGTAATAATTAAGACTTGTTTGAAGAATTTTAATTAATTGACATCTGATGCTCTTGGTTTATATTTATTTTGGTTTTATTCGATGGTTTCAATTAAACTGACTCATTTTGCTGCAAGCCACATATAAATATATGATTAAAGTATTGCATCTTATGGCAAGCTGAAAATAAAAATTAAATTTAATAGAGAAAATTCACAGCCTTTTCATATATTTTATTCATCAGCCTGTGATTTTAAGAACTATTGATATTTGCAATTGTTGCATATTGAAAATTAACAGTTTAAAACCATAAATCTGGCAATAACCCCTTTGGCAAAATGAAAACTTAAATCAATTTTTAAAATTCTGCAGTTCAGTCAGTATACATCTGCCTAACACAAAGAACAAGCATCAGCCTCTAAAATTCATTCATAAATTTTATGTCATTTTCTATTAACTCAGTACATCAGAACTATGCACTAAATATATGTATCAATAAATATAATTAATTGGTTATTACTTGGCCTACCAACTTTCGCCATTCCAATCTTAACAAATTCGTAGAGTCCTTTTTTTCAACTATAATCTTTGCTGTGGTATAATGTGAAGTAAGAAGTGAGATAAACAAATCTTTAAATATATTAATTCAGAAATTATCTTGCATCTACCTTTAGTTTGCATATTTCTATATCTATATTAATAATGAAGACTCATTGTACGTGTATGTTGCAGCTCTGCATGTCAAAACAACTGCCCATAAGCTAACAAATTTGATACATAAATGAAAGGTAAAAATGTGCAACTTCCAACAATTTTTTGAAATTTTAATTAATTCAAATTTTGTTGTTCTGTGATAACAACCAAAAATATTAAGGCACAAAAATTATCTTTATATCATTTTAAAATACAAAAATCGGTTTTTCAAAGATCCCTATTATTTTGCTGAATAAATTTTTTCTTATTTGTAAATCAACTTTAAAAAAAATAGTTAAGTATATTATACATTGATATATTTAATTGTTGAAGCAAAACCCAAATCGTTTTCATTGCTATTACTAATGTTTTTCTTGGCTTATTTTCTATTCGTGATAAACAATATATGAAGGCTCAGTTTATTCCATACAGAGTAAAGTTCAGCATTAAGTCAGCTTTTAATAAAATCTTTCAAATTAAGCTACATTAAAATTTAAAGTATAAAATTTAAAATTAAGCGATAGTGATTTTTTTAAATTCTCCCACATTTAACACTGTTGCCTTTTCTAAACATAATTGGATGTATAAAGACATCCTAAAAAGAAATGAGGGAAATACATAGCACAATAAACAGAATAGTACAAGTTTTCTAAGATGGAGATTTACGTCAATTGAAATTTGAAACTTAAAATATTTTGCTGAGGAAGCCATTAAGATTGTATTACACAAAACATTTAATTGAAATTTTTGTTAATTAGTAATCATGGAAATCTAACTGATCAAAAAAGATAATTAGAATATATATATATACATACAGATAAAGAGAAGATCATAAGAATAATGGTTTGCTACATAAATTAATCAAAAGATTACTAACAATCACAATATTATAACGGCATGAAGAAAAAAATATTCATCAGAAAATCATATAGTAATTAATTTATTACAACATATTTACTAACATAACAAAATAAAATTGTCCACAGACTAAGATTAAAAATAAATAAATAAAGGGAGCATACTTTTAACAGCAATGCATTGTATATTTTTCAAAGCTTATTTTCAACAATGCAAAAATTTTAAATTCAAATTATATATGTATATATTAGATTTACTTACGCCCTCACAAATATTTGAATGTGCTTCCATATCTTTTAATGGTATAAATTTTTCACATTCTTTACATTTCCGACTTTCAGACCCACATCTGTTAGTATGAACTTCCAGAATATTACTAGGAAATAATTCTCCACAATAGCAGCAGGGAAATTGAAGCCTTAATTGTTTTTCCTAAGATGATAAGAAAACATAAAATACAACTGCTTTTTAGCTATGCTATGAAAGACGTTTTAATGCAAAAGGTTTCTCATGAATAGTTTTGAATTTAAAAGAAAATGAAATAAAAAAATCTTTTTTAAATTAATAGATTTTAAAAGTGTCATATAAATTTAAATAAATCTAAATATAATAATAAATTGATACAAAGGAATTCTTTAACCACTATTCATAAATACAGTGACAATGTAAAAAAAAAAAGTGTTTTTAATAGATATGCTACTTATTCCTATTCCTTGAATTTGCTTTCGAAATAGGGGATCACTTTCACCTCTTTTCAACGATAGCAAAACTGAGATTAATATCAATCGTATCAAAGTTATCAGTTATATCAAAGTTACCATAATAATAACATTCAAAATTAGTGAATAAAATCATGTTATTCTATATAACAAAACAATGAGAGAAATAAAGAAGATCATAATTCTTTAGTAGACTGATGTTTTATAGACCACTTTGACACATTTCTTGCATCCCATTTTAATAATTTTAAAAAACTTAAAGAAGTTTTAAATTCAAAACTGACAAAATATAACTTAGTCATTTTTTAATAGTTATGGATAGTTTTTAATAATATATTTTTTACAAAATAAAAAGAGGGATATATAGACTCACTTTTAAACACATATCAGAATGTTCATCCATATTTTCCAATAGAATAAACCTACCACACTTCTTACATTTCTGAGTTTGAGATCCACATCTGTTAGCATGTTCTTCCAGAAAATCACTAGGAAATAATTCTTCACAAAACTTAGAAGGAAATTGAGGCTTTAAATCTTTCTTCTAGAAAAAGAAATAGTATTTTAACATTAAATAAAACTATGTTTAAAGGGAGGTATGAAGTTATCTTGAAAGTAAACAGAAAAACATTTTAACATTAAGGATATTTTGCTGAGGAAGCCATTAAAACAATGTTACACAAAACATTTAATTGAAATTTTTTGCAATTAGTAATCATGGAAATGTAAATGATCACCAAAGATAACTAGAATATATATATACAGAGAGAGAGAGAGAGAGAGAGAGAGAGGGGGGATGATAAGTATAATTGTTTGCTACATAAATTATAAAAAGATTACTAACAATCACAATATTTCATAATGGCATGAAGAAAAAGTATTCATCAGAAAATCATATAATTAATTACAACAACATATTTACTAAAATAACTAAATAAAATAGTCTACAGACTTAAAAAAAAGAAAAAGGAAACATACTTTTATTAGCAATGCATTATATTTTTTTCAAAACTTATTTTCAACAACAAAAAAAATTAAAATTATATAGTTATATAAGATTTACTTACGGCCTCACAAATATTTGAATGTGCTTTCATATCTTTTAATGGAATAAATTTTTCACATTCCTTACATTTCTGAGTTTCAGACCCACATTTGTTAGTATGAACTTCCAGAATATCACTAGGAAATAATTCTCCACAATAGCAGCAGGGAAATTGAAGCCTTAATTGTTTCCCCTAAGACGATAAGAAAACATAATTAAACATGCAATAAAACTGCTTTTTAGCTATGATATAAAGTAACTGGATATAAATTGAAAGACATTTTAATGCAAAAGTATTCTCATCAATAATTTGGAATTAAAAAAAAATCAAATAAAAAATATTTCTGTAAATTAATAGATTTTATAAGTGTCATATTAAATTAAATAAATCTAAATATAATAATAAATTGATCCAAAGGAATTCTTTACTACTATTCGTAAATACAGTGACAATGAAAAAAAATGTGTTTTTAATAGATGTACTACTTATTCCTATTCCTTGAATTTGCTTGCTAAATAGTAGATCAATTTTACCTCCTTTCAATGTTAGCAAAACTGAGATTAATATCAATCAATATTATATCAAAGTTACCATAATAATAACATTCAAAATTATTGAATAAAATCATGTTATTCTATATAACAAAACATTGAGAGAAATACAGACCATAATTCTTTAGTAGACTGATGCTTTATAGCCCAGTCTAACACATTTCTTGCAGCCCATTTTAATAATTTAAAAAAGAAAAAAAAAAGTTATAAATTTAAAATTGACAAAACATGTTCATTTTTTAAATAGTTATGGATAGTTTTTAATAATATATTTTTTACAAAATAAAAAGAGGGATATATATACTCACATTTAAACACATATCAGAATGTGCATCCATATTTTTCAATAGAATAAATTTGCCACACATTTTGCATTTCTGAGTTCGAGATCCACATCTATTAGCATGTTCTTCCAGAAAATCACTAGGAAATAATTCTTCACAAAACTTACAAAGATATTGAGGCTTTAAATCTTTCTTCTAGAAAAAGAAATAGTATTTTAATATTAAATAAAACTATGTTTAAAGGGAGGTATGATAAAACTATGTTTAAAGGGAGGTATGAAGTTATCTTGAAAGTAAACAGAAACACATTTTAATGTTAAGGAAACTTAAAGGTTTATTGCTTTCAATCACCAATGGTTTTGAATTTCATAGTTCATGAAATAAATATTTCCTTTCATTAATACATTTTGTTAATTAATCATAATTAGGCAACACATCCAAACATCAGAACCAATATGTTCAAATAAATGTTTTTAAATGAAGAAATAATACACTAAATATCAATATCGTATACCAATACAGTGAAAACGAAAAAAAAAAAAAAAAAGCATTCCAAAGATATGTTACTTACTATCATTCAGGAGTATTGAAATAGAGGATTGATATTTTAAAAATAACATTTATATTAACTGATTGAAATCATGTCATTTGACATAACAAAACAATGAGAGAAATAACGAAAAGCAGGTTTCAACTTCTGTAATAGAAGAAAGTTTCAGCTAAGTCAGATATTTTTTTAGAGACCACTTAAATAATTTCAAATAAAAAATGGCAAAATAAAAAGCAGTCTTTTTTCTAATAATTAAAAGGCTGCTTTATTCAAAAAATATATATACTTTTAATAGAATACCTATATATACAAATATATGCATACTTACTCCTTCACACATATCTGAATGTGCTTCCATATTTTTCAAGGGAATAAATTTTTCACACTTTTCACATTTCTGAGTTCGAGATCCACATCTGTCAGTATGATCTTTCAGAAAATCACTACGAAATAATTGCCCACAATAGTTGCAAGGAAATTCAAGCTTTACATGTTCCTTTTAAAATAAGATTCAGCAATTTAAAATGAAATAAAACAACACTTAAACCATGAAGTAAACTTGTAAGTAAAATGACATTTTAATCCTAAAGGAGTTTCTAAAGGTTTCTTGTTTTCATTAATCAATAGTTTTAAAATTCATTGGTTAGTGAAATAAAAAAAATATTTGATTAACATTAATATATTGCATTAATTATTATTAATTCAGATGTATTTAAACATCATAATAAATCTGTTCAAAGGAATACTTTATAGAAAAGATAACGGCATACTAGATATTCAATACCATACATATTTACAAGGAAAATTAAAAATATACGCTGAACTGGCTCTTGAATAGTTCTTCAATACTAGCAAAAAAGGATATTGATATTAGAAATATAGTAATATCCAAATTTATTAATTGAAATCATGTCGTTTAATATAACAAAACAATGAGAGATATAAACAGGGTATATCAGTTAACATGATCTTCAAGAAAATCACTAAGAAATAAATCTCCACAAAAACTGCAAGAAAGGTAAGTTTTAATTGTTTTGATAATATAAAATGGAAATTTTTGAAAAGAAAAGTCATTTTTAAGCTCTGTATTATAATAATCTTGAAATTAAATTACAAACATATCTTAAAGCTAAAGAAATTTCAAAAGCTTTTGTTTTATTTTTCAATGAATGACGATTAGCATACTAAAATTTAAATAACTCCTTTATTATAATAATGCATTTTCCTTATTGATTTATTTCAAAATAGTAGCACATATTTTCAAAGGATATTTTAAAGGGAAGACATATATAAACAAAATGACCTTCAATGCCATAGGTTTATGTAGAGAAGTTAACTACACACAAAATGTAAACATAATAGAAAAACTTTTTTCAATTCCATACAATAAAAGCAAAAATAATATATATATATATAATTTTTGCTTTAAAATAAAGAAAGCAATATTGATATAGTATAAACTAGACTGGTAAATGAACTTTATGGTTAGGTATTTTTGACTCCAATTCATATAGATAAAAATAAAAACTTAAAATTTTAATTTGTGATACACATCTTTCAAATAAAATTCGACATCATTAGAAGAAATTTCAAAAGTTTTAATGTGAAGAAAATTTATTATAATAAATTTTTAAATGCATTGCATTTATTTATTTATCAAACTAATAATAACCTTTAATACAATAAGAATTTTTATAATTTTTGTTTTGATGAAACATATCATAACTAAGCACACTATATTAAAATTTAGGCTTTAGTTTGATAGAAGATTTTAATCAACATCAATTTTATCAAAAAATGCCTATTTTTTAATGAATATAATTTTTCATCAATTGTACTGAAGAGCATTAATCACAGCAACTGTAAAAATGGGGGGGGATGCAGAAATTGTACATTTCTGAACAGAAAGTTACAGTACATCTAGCATTTGTTTCAACTGCAACTTGTTAATATTAATAATGAAATAGATTGCTGCAAATTAATACAGTGATGACCAAAAATGTGGACGCTTTTGAAAATCGTTTTTTCTAACTTTGTATGGTTATAGAAATTTTACATTTCACAAAATGAAAACTCTTACATATCATTTTAAAGAGAATTTAATGCTGATTTCAATACAAAAAGCAAAATTCAAATCTTTGTAATAAAAAAAAGTTATTCTTACTTTAAACTGAATAACAACAACAGTGATGAAGTGGTTTGTAAGTTTTAAATTTCTTAACAAATCACTGTTCTTGTTCTGGGAAGCAACCAAATGTCAATAACAGCTAACAAAACATGACACCATGTTTAAAGTTGGAACAAGTCAATATTGGGCTTTTTTCTGAATAGAAGACTGTTTTTTATGTAATCAAATTACAAGTTAGAAATTTTGTTAAATCTTTTAATATATAGTTGGAATATTTCTAATATTTAGTCAAGAATCAATGACATTAATGCTGGCATTTATGTCCGTTCAAGAACACTCAGGAGAAGATTATTAGATGTTGGACTAAGAGGCAGAATTCAGTGAAAAAACCTTAACTCAATTTACAGCAATGTATAAAGAGATTACAGTGGGCAAAGGAACACATTAATTGGATAGATAATCAGAGGTCACAAGTTATACAGAGTAAAGAAACAAAGATATTGTTATTCGATAGTGATGGTGAAAATATGCAAGACATAGAATAGGTAAAGAGCTACATTCTGACTGCATTCAGGTAATAAAGAACTCAATTAGTGTTATGATTTGGTCATGCATGTCAGCAGACGGTATTGGTCTCTTTCATGTTATCGATGGGATATTAAATGGAAGAAAATACATTGACACTATTCTAGAGCTGAAACTTATACCTTCCATCACTGATCTCTTTCCCAACAATGCGTCATTTATTTTTGCAGCAGGTTTCAGCCTCTTGCCACACAGCAAAATATGGAAAGGTTAGTTTAGTACAAAGAGCATTGAATTGTTAGCCAGGAAACAGTCCTGACAATTATTGAGAATTTAAGGCACCATTTGAAAACTCTTGTACATATAATGTGTTCATCAATTAAAAGACAATTAATTGAAGTTATAATTGCTTCCTAGAATCATGTAATAATGAAGGAAGAGCTTGAAACTCTTGTCAGATCAATGAAACATCAATATAAGCTGTAATAAAAAAAATAAAGGCTACCCTACTAAGTATTGATAACTCACTGCAGTCCTCAGCATTTAAAGAATGTATCTCAATAATTATTGACTCTCAACTTTTTTGTATTGCAAATATTTGAATTTTGCTTTTTGTATTGAAATCAGCATTAAATTCTCTTTAAAATGATTTGTAAAATTTTGCATTTTGTGAAACACTACATTTTCTATAAGCATACAAAGTTAGAAAACATTAAAATTTTCATAAGTGTCCACAAATTTAGACACCACTGTAACTAAGATCTGAAAATGTTATCTATAGGTATAATACCTGTTCACACTTTGTAAGATGTAATCCCATTACTTCTTTTTGAATGTAAGTATTGCATATTTTGCACTTTTCTAGATGTGATCTGCAGAGTTCAACATGTCTCTCAATAGTATTACGGGTAAAGGAACCTCCACAATTATCACAAGAAAAAGACTCATTGAAATACATGGACTACATAACGATATAATTAAAATGAAAAAACATCTAAATCTCAAATTTGAATTTTATTCTTAAATAAAAAAATTTAAAATCTTTGTGTGGTTAAAATGTTATTTTTTACAATAATTTTATTATACATAGATTGAAAATATGTACAAAATAACAATTAAATAAAATACATTACAGATTCTCATCAAAATTATTGTGCTTACAAATCATTTGGATATAATTTGCATTAATACATTTGCTATGAAAAGGCATTCTTCATTCATCAAGATGGTATGAAATGTTTCTATATAAAGAAGATATTCTCCCTTGACACATACAAATCTTTTCATGCCATTCAAATCTTTAAGAAGGATATGACTCATGTATTTTAAAATATTATAACATTAATCTGCAATGTGACAAATATTGAATTGTATTGCATATTAGCATAATAATTGTTAAAATGCTATATTTTCTTTTTTTTAAAAAAACATAGAGGAAAAAGTTGGCAATTGGATGAGAAGACAGATATGAACGGAACAAAAATGAAAAATATGATGGAATGGATGAAAAAAATTGAAGATACTTGGGGATACCCAAATATTTTAACGTACCTCATATAACTCATTAACGTACCTCATAACCTCATATTTTTTTTCAAAGACTGCTTTTGTTGAATTATGTTTTAAAAGGAAAATAATTTTATTTAAGGATTCAAGGATATGACCGGAACTGTTCCTATAATTGTCTTTGACAATAATATGACAGGAAATATTTCAATAGTTTCCTAGTTTCTTTCTTGTTTATATATGTTTGCTTCTTATGTTCTTAATTTATTTCCTTTTACATGTGTCTGCTTCTTTCCTATGATATCTAAAAGTATGACATGAAAGGAACAAAAACCAGAAACTCTGATGAAGCATTTTGAGACAGAAATTTTCTAGAATACAATGGAGAAGAAGAGAAACTATGAAAGAAAGACTATATTATGACTTATTATACAGAATACGTTCATACAAAATATATCGGTTATTTTAATGGAAGTTTTGCCAACAATTTATATAAGATTTGATTGCATTTTTAAAATTAATTTTCATTATATTCTATAAATTATCAATTCTACATAATTTTCTATCAGAAATGTTTTTCATTAATTAAATGCATTATTTTTGCTTTAAATTACTTGTCTCTCTTCCTAAAAATATTATTATTATTGTTAATATTAATGTTAACTATTCTATATTTATCAAACATTTAAATATTTGTGAATTGCACTAAAAATTTCTTTTTAAATATTGTTGTTGTTTACCAAAAATTACAGTCTTTTGTGTACAGTTAGTACATAATTTAATTTAGCAACAACTCCAACCATACTTTTTGCAAAATATAAATATTATTCCATATTTATCCGCATTCTGCTCATAAACACATACTTCAGATTACATATATTACAGAACTAGTATGCAATGATTTTAGTTTAAAATAAAATTTTCAAAAATATACAGTAATTGGTAAATGCACAAGTCAATAATTTAAACCAAAATTATTTCTGAACTGCATTAAAAAGTAATTCAGTCTAGAAATATTTGCTTATTGCAATTTTAATTTTCACTGAAGTAATAATTCCACTGGTGGAATCCTTTCAATATTTTAAAGCATATTTCAACAGAAATAACAATGTTTTACAAAGTATCTTGAAAAATATTTTTTTCGATCTAGTTAATTGGGAAGAGGGAAGGGCTTTAATTTTGCATAATTTTAAATAATGGCATAAAGGAAACAAATGAAAATAAAATATTAACCCTATGGCAAGTAATGAAATGAAAATAAAAGAAAAAAAATTAAAGTTCCAGTTATGAAAATAATGAATTACTTTTCCACAGATTACAAAATGAGTATCTCTGTCTTGGACCATAACATGCTCACTGCATAAAAAGCATCTTTCTGTACGAGTCCCACATAATGCAGTATGTTCCATTAATTCATTCCAATCAATTAGAAGGCCACAATACTCACAGGGCATTGTTTCTTGTTCCTAATATATTATATAAATTCTTATATAAATATATTTGAAAAAATAAGTAATAATAATTATTAAAAACTGAATAAAAACTTAGCACTTTAATGTAAATATTCTTGGAAACATTGGCTTATGAACGCAATGGAAAAGTTTGTAATATTTTCTAAATATATAAATTCTACAGAATTAGATAAAATGGAAAAATCCAGCTATATCAACCAATTGGAATGTTTCCTTATAAATTATGATATTTTCTTGAACTTCATGGTACAGCATATATATATATATATATACATATATATATATATACATATATATATATACATATATATATATATACATATATATATATACATATATATATATATATACATATATATATATATATATATATATATACACACATATAAGCTGTAACATTTATATATGCTATAACATACACACACGTATTTTGAAAACAGTGGAACTTTACACAATAATGAAATGTATCACATATATACACCCAGAGGTAAAACAAGTATGACCAATCTATCAGTAAATGAATAAATCAGTATAAATTATGAGTGAGAAATCAAAATTATATATATTACATAAAAGACAATAATTAATCTCAAGAGTGATAGAATTCAATTCTGAAAATCCTGACCATGGAAATGTGTCACGTCTGTATTTATTGATTTTACATACACATAAATTTATAAACAGATAGTTAGGTCATCTTTTAGAGAGTTGTAACATATTTGTAATTTAGATCATAAGGCAATATATTAAATTTCATCCATTCAGCTTTCTATGTCAACTTGTACATAGATTTCGCAAATGGATATATATGAGAAAATATATGAAAATATGAGTAATGAAATGTATGAAATATGAGAAAAATCTAGTTTTAGAGTAAATTACATATTAAATTTCATTCCTTTAACATGTTCAATTTTTGAATCATTGTATTTATAGAAAGATACATTATTACTATTAATATTCTAGGATGTCTAAAATGTTGTAATTAGCAAAAGCTTAAGGAGGAATTTTTATACAATTTCATCTCCCTTCTAAATATTTTCTTATAATTATAAACCACTATACTTAATGTACAAGCATATAAATGAAAGAAGATTGATGGGAGGGAGTGCAGAAAAAAATGTTCTGGAAAAAAAATACAAAAAAAATATAGTTTAAATGTATCTAATAAATAAAGTCTTGCAAAATATATATACTGATCAATTTTTAAATAATTATAGTTGAAAATTTACCCTTTTTAAACAATCATTAGGGTGTATCTTTAGATCTTTTATCATCACATGTTTATTACATTTTGAGCATTGCTCAGTTCGACTTCCACATGTGGCAGCATGTTCATAAAGACTGTGTAAATGAACTTCCAATTCACAATATTCACATGGTACTAACTTTTTAACACAAGTTTCCTATAAGAAATAATAAATTTTACAATTTTTTTAGAAAAGAATTATCACAAAAAAAAAGAATACTTTTGATAAATCAGAATACCGCATTTTAATATTTTATTAATAATGCCAACCATATTTTAGTATAAATGCTACCAATATTGAAATTAAAATTCAAGGAATGATATTTACTGATATATTTTAAGAAAAAAATTATAAAAGAATGTTTATTTTAAATTGAAAATAAAATGACACTTCCTACTGAATTAAGCCAAATTAAACCACAATTATTTATAGAATAAATTAATATTCTAAAAGTTAATAAAATAAAACAAAATATAAAAAACAAAGATTTAATAAAATCTATAATTTAATAAACATTATGTTTTTATAAAAAGCTAATGATATATCAAGTTAAGGAAAGAAATTATTTTATGGATAAATTTAAAATAATTACAAGCATAATTTAAAATAATTGGATAATTTTTTTTACAATTTAGATAGCTGATTATACATAATTACAATTAAACTTCAAATTTATATTATCTTTTAAAAATCAAAACACAGATTTCTTTATACAATCATAGTAAAATATTTTCTTAAAGACTTAAATTATCATTCAATAATTTTCATTTATTTAGTATTTGAAATAATATTTTAAATAGCTTTATTAATTGTTACTGTTTCTAAAAAAATGCATCTTGGTACGATGATGAATCTTGGATTTTTTCTCAACACAATCACTGATTTTGATAGAATCCAATCTCCATAAATTTGATATTACAACTTCATTTACAAATAGTGATAATATTGCCATCACCAAATTTTCTTCTGAAGATTTTCCCTATAATATCTTGCCCATTAAAATTCATCCTAAATAAATTTTTACAGCTGCAAGACAAGACGATAAGACTTTTCTTTTGTTAGTCATTATTTTCCTCATGGCATCGGCTCTAACGAGAATATAGATGACTTCAAAACTATCAATAACATAATTAGATTAATCTCATTTTCTTGTAATTCTTTTATTTAGGGAACTTTAAAAACTGATCTAACAGTTCCATAAATAGTAGACTGATGCAGAACTTCAAAATTACAGCTAAAATTGTCATATAATTTTTGCAATTTCACATTATAGAAATTATGTTTGAACTCATTAATAATAACTACAACAAAAAGGAAATGTACCATTCTTTCACAGCAAAGAGTTTTGTAATTCATTTCTTTTGCTACACTTTTAAAAATGCAAAACTTGTGTAAAGCAGAAGTAACCAGAATCAAAAAGTAACCACACAATATTCTGTTTACTATCAAATACGAGTTTAGTGTTCAGAGTTTGAAAAAATAACTGCACTTATTACAATCGGTCATATTAACATCTTTAGTGGGTTTTTCTTCTACTGTACATTTGATGTAAATTCTTCATACATTAAAGGAAAATGATTTTTGGAACATGTTAGGCACTTTAAAATTGCTCTGCATTTCTTAACTTCTTTCTAGTGAAATTGAGATAAACAAGCAAAGCATCATCGTTTTTCTTATACATTTTCTGTCTTTCCAATGGATTGGTTTTCAGAGCTGTAAGGCAATCTGAATGTGAATGCGATTTCTTTACATCTCTATTTGAAGTAATTTATTTCTAAAATTTTTTATTTCATTTCGACAATTTTTCAAACCATATTGTTTCTTTTTCAAAGGTTTATACACTTGGTCATTTCCTAAACTAAAACCAGCTACAGACAAATATATCGATTCTTCTCCTTCAACTTTTTTCAGAAATTGCATCAAAAAGTTCAATCTTTCTACCACATTGGTGTCAATATTGAAAATATTACTATGATTCTAAATCTTTAAAAAAATGAGGTGGGATACAAAATTTAGCCATAGGATATAAAAGGATGCACATTTATCCGTGTTAACACATAAATAACATTTCTAATGCACACAAATAAAATTCAAGCTTATCATAAAACAAAATTAATGAAAACTCTTTCTTTGTTTGCACAGAAATAATTTTAGCAACTCTTTCACATATACTTCCACAAAAATATCTTCTCTACCAATTACAACCACAATCTCTCGCGATTGTCAACTCTCAATAGCCTTTTATCGTCAACACTAATTGGCAAAAAGCTTTCAACTATATCCCTCACATGTGAAAGAAACTGTTTAATCAAGTATTGAAATTTATCTTCTAGTGCAATATTCTCACCTTTATGTATCTGTTCAAATTGACTTCAAACTGGGAGCCAAAAATTAGTATCATCAATAAAGTGTCTAAATTCTAATTTAGGCAACATAAAAATTTTAGTTTTATTTAAATCAACAGTAGAAGTAGAAGAAAATGAGTCATTTCTATTTTGAGATTCTGCTCTTGTAAAATCTACTTCTATTTTCAACTTCTAAATTTAATTTTCATTCTGAAACAAAATTTTATTAAAGATCTTGAGCAAATTCTGGCTCTTGTATTCATTACTATTCAAAATAAAATCCTTTAATCCTGATATTGTAATACTTTTTGGTACATATTCTCCAATTTCAGATACAACACATTAGAAATCTTTTCTTAAAACCCTTTTACTGATTGAAACATCTACATGTGTTTGTCTGATTATTTTTCAGTTGCCAAAATGATGTTAAAACTGTCTAAAGAAAATCACCATTCCTTTTGCTTAAAAAAATCCCAATGGAAATTCATTCAACCCATTTTAGATTAAAAGACAATTAAAAACATTTTTAAATTGTGTTGTCATAATAAAAATAATATTTTTTCAACAAAGAAGACAGTTATAAATTTTTTGTATAAAGTAAGAAATTCCCTGAAACTGAAAATTAAATTTAAGAATAAATTTTTCATTAATTTAAATAATGTTCTCAATATTGAGCAGAAAAGAAAAATGAATCTACAACAATGTTACAGTTATTAGATTTTGAAAGCAGTAAACAAATTCTATACTGCACATACTTCATAATTTTAAAACTAATATATTACAAAACGTATATAAAACAAACATCCTAGCAGTTCTTAAAATTTGAAAATCACCTTATTTCATTAAATGTAAATTAAATAGAAAAAGCTAATATTATTAATAATCATAATCTGCTTTAAACAAAGAATACACTTTTTAATCAATAAGTATAAAAAGATATAGATCCATTTACCAATATCTCAATAAACATTTTCAAACATAGTGCAAATTATAAGTCTTATAGTGTGTCTATGATCTGATAAATGACATTTAACAATGATATGTGTTTAACTGTTCTGATACAGTTCTATAAAACAAATTTACATGACCTCAATTATAACTGTTTAGGTAGATAAACATAATAGATATTAGTGTTTTCAAATGATAAATCTGAAAATGTTTTGCATCACTATAATGATTCATATAAATATAATGAGAATACATTAAATAACATGGAAGATTGACTTCTCCAAAACTTTTTAAACATAAAATTGGTGATGTAGGCAAGGCTATGAATTTTTTTCTATGGAATTGATGAACAGCAATGAAATATAAATATTTGGCATGACCCTGGCATTATTATTGAACCTATTGCGAGATTGTGTTTCTGTACCTCTTCACTAGCAGTTTGATACTAAAATTTGAGACTAAACTAGTTGTAGTAATAAGATAATATACTGAATTTCACTGATCGAAGTTATTTATAATATATTGCATTCAGGTTTGGAAAAGTAGAGGCTAACAAACAGTCAAGCCTTTGAAGCATTCGGTTCAAAATTTGAGCATTTTTGAGTTAACAAGTACAAAGAAAGATGTAATGCCAAAAATGTTTATTGGTCTAAAGGTGGACTAAAATGTGGGGGAATTCATCAAAATCCCATTCAAATTTTTGATGATAACAATACTTCCTGCAAACGACAATATATGAGAAAATAAAAAAAAGTCAGTGAAAATTTTCTTTACTAATTTATACAAAATTTTTATTGTAAATATGAAACAAAATGATTTCCAAATGCCTTTTTACAAAAATACAAAACTTCAACAAGCAAAATAAAATTAATGCATAATACTTCACGAAAAATGTAATAAGATAAAAATGTTAAATATTTACTTTGTGCTTTTCAATTTTCCACTTTTCAACAGTAATACCACAATCTGAACAGGTATCATTCGAATGAAACTCTTCCTCATGTTCCTTTAATTCACTTCGAGGTACAGGCTCTGAGCACCGATAACAAAGCTGGATTTTCCTTTCACAATGAGCAGTGTGGATAACGTAATTTTTAGCACTTATGTGCCTTTTGCTAAGATAAAAAATAAATCAAGGAATAGAACAAAAGAGAATTACTTTATTAATATGTAAAAAAATATATTACCAATTTCCACAGTACTGGAATTCTTCTTCCATTGTGAAAGTTTCGTTTTTACAATCAGATAATTCGATTGTATGGCGATTGATTCATTACACACTCGTAAAATAAATTATTTTATTTACAAAAACTAATGGATAGAAAGATCAGCTGAATGAAAAAAAATCAAGGGAAATACAACGAATATTTAAAAACCAAATATTACTTCAAAGATTCATATTTAAATATTAAGTAACCACAAAAGACACCACCCGCTCACAATCAGCTTTTCAAATTGAAACCGAAACTATTGAAAGAAGTTACAGTTCCGAGCACATGATTCAAAACTCCTGTTGCCATATCTCAATAGGAAAAAATGTTTCGCATAAGTAAATAGTATGTATTGCACCAAAACTTTTTGAACAAGTTTAAGATCTATCTGAAATTTTTCAAGAGATCAAATCCTTTTGATTCTGAACAATTAATTACTCGCATCTTTATTTGCTATACAAATGCATAAGATGTATTCGATACTTAATCGATGAGTTTTTCAATACCAAATATTCTGTTATTGTTATTTTTAAATTTTTGTTAAAAATAACCGTTATTTCAATCACTTTTTTTATTAAAAAAGTGTTATTAACTATTATTAATGATGCTATATTAATGATAATTAGTATTTAATCTATTATTTTAGGTTAAGTGACATTGACTTAATTTAATTATTTAAGTTAAATTTCATTCAAAACACTTTCTTTAGTTTATTTAATTAAAAAAAGTACTTCTAAAAAATTGAATTTAAAAAAATGTTTTTCTTTTCGCAGTTTTTTTAGTTTTATGTTCAATCAATAGATGGCACCCGCAAAAGAATGACTAAGGTCACATGATATGTAAATAACTAGCGGTATTTATTTAGAAAAAGTGGCATCACAAATTTCGATTAGCAAATTCGAAATATCTAATCCTGGAAAATTTGTCGTTTTCTAATCTCTAATTTGACATTGTTTGTAAGTATTTCTTAATTGAAAATAGTATAATATGTTAATTATTACAATATATATACATATTCATTGCTCTCATAATTTACTCTATATTGTATTCATTTACTCATAATTTAATTTCTGTATTGTATTATTTTTTCTTAGTGTTTTATTAAACTAAATGCCGCGCGATCTCTTCTCAAATCTGTTTCATTTCAAAAAATTTTACGATTGATGTTACCATTACCGGCATTTCCCTACTATGCGCTATGTTTTCTCTTACAAATATCTGGTTTGGGTTGCTTATTTCGTGTTGATTTGCAGCGTAACGATCAAAATATCATCTCGAGTAACGTTTAAAATCGCAGTGTTGTAAAATTGCTTTAATTAATTCTAGTATTTCAAAATGAGCTGTAGAGTAGAACTTTCATGTCTGATCATATTTAGTTTTTTTTTTTTTTTTTTCCGTCTGTGAAATGATCTATTGAAATACTTTGTGCAGTCGAACAATAGTTTTTGAACATTTTTTCCCCCACTCAATATTCAAATAATATTTTTTTGTTTGCTTTGTTTATGCCGTTTTTAAAAGAGAAATTTCTGAAATTCGGTATATATGTCTAGAAAGATAATGTAAGTTGAAATGAAATCAAAATCTCTTCATTGTCTTTGAATCTGCATTCCACTTAACATAAAATAAAGCTTGCATATTAAAGAGTCGACAAGGACAGTTTCCTGTGAAAAATTATGAAATGAACTAAAAGAATTAAAATTAAATCCATTGGGAAGGAAAATGAATAATGCAAAAGCTCTTCACCGACGCTCTTCATTCCAGCCAATCATCTACAGTCTCCTGTGGCATAGCTTTGCTGCGTCTTTCCATGTCAACCGATGCAATATCCCCTGCATTCTGTGACCTCATCCGACATTCCGGCTTTGTTGTTCAATAGATACCCTTGTGTTTATGCGCCATATCGTCATTTGCATGCTCCTTATATCTTCAAGGAGTTGGAACTCCTTGTCATCATAAAAAAAATTCTGGCTCCTTACCTGTGCTGAATAATCCTGATGTCATTTCCTTGCTAAATTATCATCTCAATATAAAAATATCTTTCCGTTACCTGCTGTAGTCTCCAATTCTAGTGCTCAAAATTCATTTTGTGATTAATTAAAAAGTGATTATTTTTCAAAAAGTGATTAGTGTTTTAAAAGAAAGCCTCCATCAACTGACTCGCCGAATGAAATTCAAAATTTATATTCTGTACTTTTGATTTAATTTTAAATTGCATCTTTCTATTATAATATAATTGCAAATAATCTTTTTATAATATTATTCAAAATATGAGTTTTTAAATTTTTTCTAATCTATTATTTAAAAATTATGCATGTAGACCTTGTGAACGAAAAATTAACATATCAAGATTCTTATATACTTAATAATTAATGGCATGTGATCATTAGACTAAGGTAGTAAATACCTCAGTGGAAATTGTTACATCCCTGACAGTTATTAAGCTACCCTCTATTATCACTGTGTCCAAATACTTGTTTTTTACAAAATACAAATATTACTTTTTTTTATATTATTATTATTATTATTTTCTATTTCCCAAATATCACAAGAGTATATTAAATCTTGTGTTTGTTACATTCATTCGCGAATGTTTTGTTTGATATTATTGAATTTTGCAATTATTATTATCGTTTCCAAATGATTTATACGAATCTTACATTTATTTGCATTTCCAATAGTTTTATATGAAACCATTCAATTTTACAAGTATTATTTTCATATCAAAGTTTTTTACTTGAAGTTTTAATTTTTATCAATTTCATATACCCTATCTGAAAATACAGGGTATATGAAATTGATAAATACTTAGATTTCTTTCATTCCATTTTTTTTAATGGAAATCATTTTTTTTAATCGTAAAAAAAAATTGAGTGATAAGAACTGAATTTCCACTCTTCTTAGCATAATTTTTTCTTATGCTCCAAATTAAAAAATATATAATTTTTTTCTTTTTATAATTTAATCAGTTTTAATATCTAAATTTCAAATTATTGTTCCAAACTTCAAAGCAACAACCCTTTTGATGACAGCATGATCTATGTGGTGATAAGGTTTGAATTTTTAAAATTTTATTTTAATATTTCATTCTGTTTTATTTTTAGTCTATTTGGTATACATTTCAATTTTTAGTTGCTTAAAAAGATAAGCCTTAAATTTAACTTTAGAGAAGTCTGAATAGCATCCAAAGTATACTCATTAATTAATTCCCCCCCCCCCCATGAAGCTGTATTAGTTCAACAGATTTCTATGATTGGGAAGTGATAGAATACTGTACCTAGTATCTTAATAATTATTTCTTTTGCTGCTAATCATTTCAAATTTTTTTAAAAATATATATAATTTATAGCAGTTTTTCATTTTTAATTTATGACTTAATATATGACTTTTTAATTTATGACTTTTTTTATGTATTTATTCTCTATTTATTTTTACAGAAAATGCCAACATTTATTCTGAATACTAATGTTTCCAAAGACAAAATTCCTGAAGATTTCTTAAAGAATACTGCAAAATTAGTTGCAGAAGTTCTCAAGAAACCGATTTCGGTCAGTTTTTATAATAGTTTAAAACTTATTTTGAATATAATTTATATACTTGTGTTTTTTCAATAACGTGTGTACAAAGAGGTATAAAGTAAAATAAAATAAAATAAACATTAAAAATACTTATTTGTTTATCTAAGTACTTTTTTTTTTTTTTCTGAAAAGAAAGGGAGGACAATTTCATCCTTTTAGTACCATGCTGGATCTGATTATATAACTGTATATCTTTAAGGATCTATTCTTTTATCTCTCAATAGATGAATTCAAAAGTCTGCAGAGAAAGGCTTTGAATGAATTCAGTGAAATACTAATAATACAAGAAAAGTATTGTTCATATATGAAAACAAGTACTTTGTCTGCCATAAAAAAAAATAGTTTATTCAATTGAAAGAAGTAAAAATAACATTCTTGTTATTCCAGCTCCACAGCTTCTTCTGCTATATACAAAAGTTTACATTCTTAAGTAGTACTCAATGAAAACAATGCATCTATTTTAATGAATTCAACGAACAGTTTTTAAGTCATGAAAAAGTTTAAAAAACAGCAGGAACCAGGAAAATTGGAAAAATATAGAGAATTTAAAAATTCTCCATAAAACTAATTAAATGTAGGGAATTTTGAAATTTTCCTTAGAAAAATGGAAAGGTATGAGGTACTTTAAATTTCTTATTTCACCTAAAATATGCTGATCATTTGAATCCTTTGTGTCACAAAATTCCAGTACTTGCTTCTCAAACTATTAGCCCTCCAGCTGCCTATCCACTGATTTCTGCAGGTTAGAAATCAGTCCATTTTCTTTACATCCCCTGTGTTTCTCAGTTTAGAGTGTTTATTTTTATGATTATAGATTTTTATTATATCATGTTATAATTTTATAACGTGTAATATCGGTTCACTCTGTTTGAAAATATTTAAACTTATTTGCAAACATCGCATCTAAATAGTGATTTTTAAAAATTATGCAGTCAGCGGGTTAAATTTGATTATAAATAAGCCTGTTTTTTAAGGATTCACTACAGACAGTACTAGTGGTGCTATTGAAATTGAAATATAAAGGTGGGGAGTGAAACTTATAAAATTTGAAGAATGAATTTGATGTTAAATCTCTCTATATATAAATATAATATTTAACATTTTTATGAAATTTGTTTTATTTATTTATTTGAAACTTAGTGAATTTATGCATATGTAAAGAAGTTATTTTATAAAATATTTATATTCAAATATTATCCAAATCTATGATATATTATATAAAACAAACTTGCCTTATTTTTCCTATAAAATAAAAGAATAATTTTCAAATGATCATGAAAAATGCTTCATACTTATTCTTAAGATATCAGGTTAAACTTCTTCCCAGGCTTATTTCTTTGTCTCCCAGCAGTATGAAGAAATTTCTATAATGTCTTGATATTTCAATGTGCAGAGGTATTATTTTTCCAAAATCTGTGGAAATTAGCCACAAATTTTTCCATTTTTGGCATATTCATAAAGTAGGATGTTTCAAATTTCAAAAGCATTCATTTTGCCACACTGATTATGTTTATAAAATGGGCAATTTAAAGTCTGATGAGTATTCTCATATAAAGCTTAAGGTTACTTAATTAAAAGCATGAATGCAAAATGGAAGGATTTGGGGTGTAAAAAAATTTCAGATCCTGAAAGAAATGAGGTTTATCTACGAAAATTATCTAGTACTACTAATGTCTACAAATATTCATTGAAAATAAAAGAGAATCCTTCACTTTAAATAGTGAAACACCTATTTTATGAGAAGTATTTTTATTTATACTAATTGTTTCTTTCTCAAAGAGAATATGTCATCTGAATACTACTTGATTTTTATATTTGTGTAGCTCAAATGCATGCATCCATTTGAGCTACACCTCCAGTTAATTTCATAACACCAAAATGCTGCAGGGAAATTGGCACCTTAAAATGCATTGATCGTGATTATATTGGCTACCTAGAGTTTTGGGAAAAATAATCAACAGCCATTTTACTCAACATGTCCCTATCTTCAAAGAAACCGAAGCTGCAGTTTTGACTTTCACTGCTTATAAGTGGTCAAGTATTTCTTCCCGGTAATCACCTCTGCTGTATTTTGCCATTATCTAATTTAAATCGGAAATTAAAAAAAGAACTTTTAACAGAAAAAAACCTTCACAGTATTAAAAGAACCGGCTTCATTTTGGGATTATTCGGCCCTTAATGCTCCTAATTTTGGTGAATAATATATTTAAATAGTTAATGAAAATTAAATCAAATAAATAATAAAATTTCTTTTGAAAATTTGTTAGGAATTATTTTGTACATATATTTAACAATTGAGCATCAATTAAAAATGGAATGAGAAAAAAAGTATAAGTAATAATTACTGATTAATTTTAGATTTCATGCTTCAGTATTTAATTTGAATATTTTTTTAACAAACTTAAAGTGTGTTTTTTTTAGTATGTTGTTGTTCATGTTAATCCTGACCAGATGATGTCTTGGGGTGGAACCTCAGATCCTTGTGCAAATGCAACATTGGGAAGTATTGGAAGTTTGGGTACATCTGAAAATGTGAAAATATCAAAAGCTCTCTTTGAACATGTAAAGGATAACCTTGGCATAAAACCAGATAGGTAATTGATTTTTATTTATTTTCTTTGGTAAGATTCCTTTTCTTTTATGTAAAGAGTATTATAATTAGGCTGTTATTTTCCTATTTTTTTTTTTTTTTAAACTTTCTTTGATTTAGAAGAACATAACTCTGAAAAATTGTATGCAACTATTTTATTTATTTATTCAAAATCTAGTTGAAAAAAGATTGAATTGTACTAAATTCTTTGATGATGAAAAATAATTGACAAAAATAAATTATTAAATATTGGTATAGGGTAATGTGTGTGTGTGTGTGTTAAATATTTACAAGTCATGAAATTCCAAACTTCAAAATAATAATCCTATAAGTTCTTTACAGGATTCTTTATAGCTTCGACTTTCCTTGACATAGGTAGCAATAATTATTACACAAATGCACTTCAAAATTATAATCTTTCAATGGAAAAAAGAAAAACTAGATTTCCAAACTGCAACAGATACCTCATATAACGGGCCATTAACACTTTGCGAACTTAAAACTTCCATCAATAGTGTACACAGGTCTTCTTCAGAACCAGGTAATATGAGATATGATATGCTTAAACATCTTTCTGAAACCTGTCTAAAAGGCTTACTCTTTTTGCATAACAGAATTTGGTAAGAACAATATTTTGCGACTTCCTGGCAAGAAGCAACGATAATACCTCTTCTGAAAACTGGTAAAAATCCTTTGAACTGGCCAATTTCTCTGAGTTGCTGTTTTTGCAAGCTGCTCGAAAAAATTGTTAATGGCAGACTTGTATTCTGTTTGGAACAAAATAAAATTTTAAACATTTATTATAGGGGTTTCAGGCAAGAGCAATCAATTCTGGATAATTTATTGACTTTAGAAACTGATGTTGAAATACTTTTCTTCATAAAAACCATATAATGGCCTTTTTTTTTTCTTTCCCCATTGCAAAATGATACAAACTTCATGATACTTTCATGAAAGACAATTGTAATTTAAGAGCAAATTTGCTGATCTTTATCCAAAACATTTTGAAGTTAAGGCTTTTCAGAATTCAGTTGGGTTTAGAATTTTCAGATGTTTTTGTACAAGAAAGAGTCCCTCAGGGAAATGTCTTGATTGTTACTCTTTTTTTAAAAAATTAATGCTATTTTGGATCATTTACCTTATATGTAGAAGGACATTTATATATTGACAATCTTTGTATATCTTGTTCTGGAGATAGTATGACTTTTATTGAAAGCCAGCTTCAAATTGCAATAAAATTCAGCTTTCAGTTTGGTGTGATAAGAATGGATTTTTATTTTCTTATAAAAAGATAAATTGCATACATTTCTGTAGCAAATGCAGCCTCCATCCTGAACTGGCAATTCACATAAAAGATCATCAAAATGTGAAAGTTCTTTGAATCTGTTGAGGGGAAAAAAAAAAAAAAAAAACTTTAACACCTCTTGGGGTGCTAATCGTTTACTTTTACTTTGCATCTACAGTGTAATAATTTTATTGAAACTTACTATGGATACAATGTCTGTAGTTCTGCAAGATGCAGTATTCTTCAGAAATTGGTTACTGTCCATTATGTTGCTTATTGATAGTGTTCTGGGGTGTTTAGAGCTTCACCTGTACAAAGTTTGTATATAAAATGCAATAAGCCTTCTCTAAACATCAGGCGACAGATACTGTATATCCATTATTATTTAAAAATCTTATCAAATCCTGGTCATCCTTGTATAATTTTAATCAAAGCTAGTTTTTACAACACCTTCAGGTTGCTTGACCATCATTCTTTGAGAGAATGGCTTGCTTAATTTTGGAACTGCATCTAGAGAAGGGACAAGTAGTTCCTCAGCTGTAATTTCTCTTGTCATCCTGGAAATCTCATGGTATCTAATACATGAATTCCTTTCAACATTTCGATAAACAAAACACTGCAGATATCATTTATCAGGTAATCTTTGCTGATCATTGTCAAAAATATCATCAATTCAAACAGATTTTTACAGATAATTCTAGACGTTTCATCATACTTTCACTTGTATCATTTCAAATTTCACAATAGCTTATAGAATTCATTATTTTTGTTCCATTTTCACATCAGAAGTTACTGTTTTAGAAGCCTTATCGCTTATTTCAGATTGTTCTGCAGGTAACTACATAATGTATATAGATTCCCTGGGCACTCTGTTATCTCTATCATCTTTACATACAGTCATCCTGTGCTTTTTAATATTTTATACTTGTATGACAAACTTATTTAGAAGGCCTTTCAAATTATTTTTTGTTTGATCCCTGCAAATGTGTTAATTTCGTGAAATGAAAAAGCTGACTTGGAAACTTAGTCAGATATTACTTTCCAGCCCACACAGATCCCTCTTCCGGATTACAAGAATACATGTCGCACATTCCCAAAGGCAAACTGATTGGGACACACAGTTCTGTAATAAACTCCATACAATTAAGCCAACAGTCAATCTCCACTTTACACAGCAGAAAACTGAACACCATTTTAACTGGGTTGAAAATTTGTCACACTTGATTCATCCATCAGCATTTGTTGATAAAGGAACCATCACCATTTTGCTCAATTTGTAACAGTTCTATAGCTGTTTACACATTCTTGTAGAATGTCCATGGTTTTCTTGACAGTGTCTTACATTTTGTCAGAAATCTTGCTCTGATTTGGATGAATTACTTTCGAAAATTTGTCTTGTTGGCCTTTTTAGTTTTTAAAAAATATTGGTTTTTATAATCATATATAAATATTAGCTGTGCTTTTTGATACTGTTCCATACATCATTGTTGCACTTTTTCACGACTAGCATTTGTACACTTGTAAACATTCTATGTTTAGATTTTATTATATACTAGCCGCCTTTGGCGACCAGCCGATTCGCCAGTATTACCGCTCACTACAATTTTTAATTAAATATTTTAAGTAACTGGTTTCTTAATAGATTTTCAAACAAAACATTTTTAATCTTCAAATTTTGATAGTCATACCAAACTTATACTGTTGTTTAGATCGTCTCGTTCAATTTACTATATATATTTTGCTAATTTGTTGTCATTTCCGGTAAAACTTCAAAGGATATTTTTAAATAAAACCAAGCGTTTTATTTTATATATCATCTTTATTGTTATTTATTTATTATTATTATTACTGAATATGAGTATTGCAAACAGAATCGCTGGGTATTTAAGTCTTATGTGAACTACAAAATATTTTTCATAATTTATGTAATATCTAAAACAATAATTCAACAAAAATTTCTCAGATTCAGCATAAAATTCAGTTTTTAGTTTTGCTTTCAAATGGATTGAAATGAAATCAATTCATAATATTTTGTTCCAGTCTATAAATATATTTCAAAAATTATGAAGTCTAAATTTAATTCAGTAAGGTATCATATTCTGAGAAATATTCTGGACACACCAAATTTTAAATAAATGAATGAATGTTTCTATTTTCCACGATCAACTAAGACTTATTTATGAAGTTTTGAATGTTAAAAATTTTGAAAAATTGAACATTTTCATAATCTTAGGCCAATTAATCTTGAGAAACCTGCACGCTGATTGGCATATTTTCTTTGAAACGATCGATGGAAAATCTAAAATTATCCTTTTTTTATTGAATAGTGATATTTAAATTGATTGATTTAGTTGATTGGAAATTAACTCTTTTTATTTAAAATATTAGTGTTTCAAGAACATTTTGTTATTCGGAATTTCCACAGCAGACGCTTAATGTAAAATCAAAAATTCGTTATTTATTAGAGCATTTACTGAATCAAGTTACATAAAATATAATCATTTTCCATTTAGACCATTTTAGCAGATCTGTGTTTTACTAAAGGTTTACAAATTAGCTGTGTGGCCCTGATTAGAATGGATATCCTGTTCATATTAAACAAAACTTGCCTTAAAATATAACTGATTTATTGGATTAATAATATAGAGTGTAAAAGATCAAAAAATAACTTTTCTTGAATTTATTTTTTAAAAAAAATAATATTTCATATATGTTTCCTTTCCTACAGACACATGCCGAAAATTATATTTTTGCAGATTTCATTTCCAAAAAAAAAACAATTTATTTTTAGTTGGAGCTTTAATCAATGTGATGGCAACACTTGGAAAAAAGCTAATTTTTCCCCCATGAATACGAAACGTGCTCGAGCAGCTTAAATTTTATTTTTATTTTGTACAAAAAAAATTGTTGAAAAATATATTTAAAATATTTATTTAAAAATTTATTAAAAATAGAAATTTAATTTTAAGGTTAAAACATTGGTATCATTTAAAAGATAAATTTTTGATCCTTAACTTCATGTAAAAAAAATTTTTGTGCGGTAATATTTTCGGAAGTTATAGCAGAAACACGCCAAAATTTCGCTTAATTTTTAAATAAATAAGTTTCTAATTAAAAAGTCGAAAAATAACCCCCAGGTGCACATTCCCGGCCTGCAAGGTATACACATGCCAAATTTGGTAGCTGTAGGTTGAATGGTCTGGCCTGTAGAGCGCCAACACACACACACATTGAGCTTTATTATAAGTACTACATAGAACAAACACATCAAAAGTAAACATAACATTTAAATAGTTGCCAAAAACAAAAGAGATAAAAATGCAATTAATAAGCAGGCGATATTTAGAAAAGTACAGATATTTAGACTGGAAAATGAAATTATCTGAAATTAACCACACGCGCAGACGATATTTACAAAAGTAAAAATATTCAAACCTGAAAAGGAAAATATATGAGTTATTCCATCAATAAATGCCATAAGTTTGTTTATATCTTCTTTATTTTATGAGTCATTAAACATCAAAATGGGCCCGGGACTAAATAAACACCCTGTATAGAGTGTAAAAGATCAGAAAATAATTTTTCTTGAATTTATTTTTTACAAAAAATAATATTTCATATTTGTTTCATTTCCTGCAAACACGTGACAAAAATTATATTTTTGCAGATTTCATTTCCAAAAAAAATTAATTTATTTTTAATTGGAGCTTTAATCAATGTGATAGCAACACTTTGAAAAAAGCTAATTTTTTTCCCATTAATGCAAAACGTGCTTAATTTTAATTTTAATTTTTTACTAAAAAAATTGAAAATTATATTTAAAATATTTATTTAAAAATTCATTAAAAATAGAAATTTAATTTTAAGATTAAATCTTTTCTGTGCGGTAATATTTTCGGAAGTTATAGCAGAAACACGTCAAAATTTTGCTTAATTTTTAAATAAATAAAATTCTAATTAAAAATTCAAAAAAATAACCCCCAGGTGCACATTCCTGTCCTCCAAGGTATACACTTGCCCAATTTGGTAGCTGTAGGTTGAATGGTCTGGCCTGTAGAGCGCCAACACACACACACACATTGAGCTTTATTGTAAGTATAGATTGATACAAATATTTTAATTCCATGAGTGTGATGCAGCTTAGCCAAAGTTGGCTTTTGTGCCATAAAACACAAACTCTAAAATCAGCAATTTATAACTGAAAGATTTATCTTCATTTAGCATTATCATCTGTTCTATAACATAAAGCTCAGATTAATCTTCACCAATTCAGAGCACTGTGGTTATTCTAAGTTTAAGTATCATGAAAATGTGGTTGTAAGTATGTTGGGTGATACATTTGCCATATAATAAATAAAGATACTGAATTTTGCTTTTAGCAGTTTGTAATACTTAAGGTATGTTAAAATGCAGTTAAAGTATTTTTAATTTTGAAACACAAACTTATCAAGACATTCAAATGGCTTGAGATTTAAAGAAATCATTTAGCTATATTTTTACAGAGTGAAACTTATTCCTTTATTGAACTATAATATTATTACATACTGATTAGTTTAATTCCTGAAATGATACACATCTACGTGTAACTAACCAATTTGACATTTGCTACAACATACTTTCATAATGACTGATGATGATCAACTATTGTTTCGCAATTTCTGGGTCCTTGGACAAACTTGATCTCGTACCCTGAGAATTCTTAAGACAAGTTTATTATAAATACCCTGTTTCTCTTCTTTTTTTTTAATCGTTTATTAATTTTTTGTGAATTTGTATTTAATTATTTCATTTAATAAATGATGAATTATCATCTGAAATACTTGTTATTCAATTTTCATATAATTTGGATATGTTGAATGTTTTCCATAATCCTGTAACTTAACAAGGTTTAATTTTAACAACCCTGTATATGATGAAAATCTAATCATTGTAATTGATAATAAAAATGGTGTATAATTATTTGTTTAAAAACTTTAATAAAATTAATATTATTTTTAAGGTTATTAGAATTTTATTGTAAATCTTCAAATTAGGCAACTTATCCCTCCTCTTTTTCTCTTTTATTAAAGAAATATTGTCAAAAACCTTTTTCTTTAAAACCAAGCATACTAGAGCATAAATAAAAGGTTAATCAGTTTGTATTCTGAAATGATTTTTATTGATTACCATTGAAGAATTTTTCAGAAGCTTCTGCTACTAAAATGTTTTGAGTTATATGAAATCTAATAAAAATAATTTTACATGATAGTTGTTTATGCTTTAAAATTCCTGATATTTTAATAATGCAAGGAAAAGTATTATTATGTGTAGCTCTTCTCTCAGTTGTCATGTCTAACACTAAATGGAATAGATATGGTGATAAAATGATTATGGATGGGAAATAAGTAACTAATTGCATATTTAACTTATGATATGGTTACAGGTATTGGTAGAAACTATTTTAGATGAAACAGTAGAATGATAGTAGAGTAGATGTTAAGAAACTAAATTTTTCTCATATTGACTTTACTATTTAGAAAATTTTATGATTAGATTGGGATGAAAATCTTTTACTTTGATGAAATTTTAGATTTTTGAATTATTTTCATCTTGTATATATTTCAAAACTTTTTATTAATTTATTACATCAGCTTAGTTTTATATCTATCACATTTAAAAAAAATTTTAGAAAATTAGTTTTGAATTCTTAACATCAAAACAATTAAGAATTTTGTGTAACAATTTTTCATTATTTTCAGAATGTACATCACCTATGTAGACTTGGAACGAGCTAATGTTGGTTACATGGGAACAACATTTGCTGATATGTAACTTGTTTTGTGTATTATTTTAAAACTTATTTCTATATATTGCTTGAATCATATGATTTGGAATAAGTAATTCAATAGATATTTCAGAATTCTTATTTGGTGTATTGAAATAATCATCTGGATTTATTACTTATTTTCATATAAATAAAACAGTCTAATTTGATTTTTTTCTATTATTTTTTATTTGATAAAAGTAATTATTTTATAACTCAGCCCTGATATGATTTTTGAGGTGCAGTCCAAACCTGTCCATTTCATTCTCATCATGTGTTTTCCTTCTAACATTGAAGAATGTGAAAATATGAAGTGTGAATGTTGTAAAAATAAATCTACAATTTTTTAAATTGTTTTTTCTTAATATTGTCATGTAGATACTTCAGTGTGGAATGCAATCACACACACAAGAAGTAGAGCTAAACCAATTTATTAACTCAACTCGGAACTGAGAACGCAGTGACTGACAAATCTGCTTTTATACTAGCAGGGAAAGTTCCAGAATACTTTTCTGGAGACAGTAAGGAAAGTCCAGAACACTTGGGTTCTAAAGCTTTTTCTCAACTTTTTTTTTTTTTCCATATAACAGACCCTGAGAATTTAACTCAAAATATTGTTGATGTTTGTGAAGTAGTTTCTTCTTATTTAACAATGTCCACTATACAGGATCTTACTAGATGGTTTCATAACATCAGGGGGGGGGGATCCAAAGAAAGGGAACAAAACTAAAAAATGCCGATAAACAATCTAAATTTTGGACTATTCCCCTCCCTTTCTCATAAGTGTCAAATTCTGTTTTGATATAAGTTTTTGTCTCGTCTTCAAAAGCAATAAATACTACAATGATTTCCAATAATTCTATCAAATTGTCATCTGTCAACTGAAATCTGGAAGTCATATTAATTGACCTCCCTACTTACATTATCAATACAGAAACTGAAAAAGTAGATATTGTGACCTACATGAAACAATCAAAGAAACTCTTGCTATTGCTAAACAACAACCCAATTCTTTACTGGCTCTATTCATCCAAAGAAATATTTGAAGCAAAGATTAAAAAGAATCTCTTTCAGTATGTATATTTTAACACTTTTTATAATAGTATGTCAAATACTCCTATTCATGATAAATTTTTTTAAACATTCACAGTGATGTCCCCCTCTTTCTCCCTTTAAGAGGATATAAGAATATTTTTTTTTCATTAAAATTTTCAACTTATCTTCCAATCAGTGATTTATTTTTTGTCTTTAAATTTATTACTATTTAATATGTGAACCATTTTATGAAAACATTTTCTTCAGTTTTACAGGATTTTGAATTAACTTCCTTTTTTACACTGTGCAAGCATTTTAAAAGTCTTAAGAGTTTTAACCCTCTTCTTATATATTTCCATAACATAACCATAGCTGACGTTTGTGCCATTAAAACAAATACCTACCTACCATAGATTTTGAAAAGTTATTGCATTTCTAGAAATGTTTGTATCATATGGTGAAAAATAAGAATTCACATATAATTTTTTTAATAACAATCGTTAACTTATTTGTGCATCATACATACTAGAAAAAGACATTTAATAGTTGTATTTCATTACCAAATATCTTCTATAGACTTATATTGAATTGTTTCGAAAGAAACAACAACAACAAAAATGTCCTTTAATATTTTTTCTTATAATTGCCATTCAGCAGTGCGATAAATAAATAAAAATAACATTATGATGTATATAATTATGTAATATATAATTTTCGAAAGAAAGCTTATGGTTTACAAACCTTAAACATTGGTTACCCACTCATCAGCAGCACTTCTTACAGATATATTACATATAATGTAGTATCAACAAATTATTGAAGAATAGATATTTCCACAGCTTGGCCCTTACGGCAGAAAAAATCAACCAATCAAATGATAGATTCTGATAACTGTCTTGAAATTATCTTTTAAGATTCATTGCTCTGGTATAATAGTCTTGCAAGAGTGTATAAAAAGGTTATCGAATCTCAGAAACATTATCGGCTAGGTTGTTGCTACAATAATATTTTCATCTGTAGTTCCCATTTGTCGAGTTTATGTGCAAAATTAAATCACTGTTTCTATACTTGTGCATGCTGTGGCTGTACATTGATGCATACTTTGAAATACACATGCATGTGTATCTGTATCTCAAAATATGCATCTATCTACGCCATGACTTGTAAAAATTGAATACATTTTCAACGAATCTTGATTAGTCAAGAAATCCACACAGTTTTGAATAATGTATAATTTTATTGAAGTAACATAAAATAGAGAACACACTGTACAAAATTCGATATGAGCAATATTTTACACTTATAAACAAAAACTCTTACATTGCACTCGCACTTGTATTGCACTTTGATGTATCATAATTCTCACTTTTCTTTTTAGTTCATGAGCAGTATGTATATAGTACAACTATATGAAATATAAAATCTTCACCTTGGAGAATATTCATGAACATTTTGCTTTGGACGAGTACTTGAGTACAAACTGTAGCCTTGGGTGCCACCATAGCCTGTGTAAGGTGGGATAGCTGGTCTAGAATAGGGCGTAGGACGAGACTTCATTGGATAGAGATAATTGTCATATGTAGGAGCATAAGTACAGACATCTCCGGGGTAAGGCTGAGATATGGTACATGCCTGTTGGTTTGGAACATGGATGCTGTTACTTATAGCACGATTGAAGAGGGTTCCAGAAAGTGGATCCGTTTCTTCTTCTATTTCAAAAAGAAAACTTTTAATTTAGAAAGGCATATATTTGTTAGGTAAATTGACAGTAAAATATTTGATTGAAAAGAATGCCCATGTCCAGTTCTGATTTAAATATTTTGTGGTCCTAAGCAATGGCATTACGAAACCCCCTCTGAAATACATTTTTGTATTTCGGCACATTTTTAACAAGCTAAAGAACAATTTTAAGTTAATTTTTTTTTTATTAACTTTGCGAATATTGTTACAAATTTGTAATGTTGCTTCACAGTACGGTTAGTTTAATCACTGGAAAGGCAGTTTTACAATCAGCTCTGTTGGATGCCGAATCAGCGATCTCAAGAGATGACGACTTTAGTGACAAAATAGATAATATTGGAATCTTCCAGAATTTTGGTGATAGAACCAATAGGAACTGATATATACCTGATTGTTCCAGAAAGCTTCTCTGCCCGGTTCCGGAAACTATAAAAGGCCGGCAGTCTCGGAAGTCAGTCGTGGAAAGAGACAGCGGAATAGTTGGATCAGTCCAACGAAAAGCAAGCGTAGTGTGGAGCTCTAGCGATTGCTGAATTGAGCTGTGTACCTAGTCCTGGTGTTTTATTGTAGAAGCAGCATCGAATCGTGTGAGGAGTAGCCAGTCGTGTAGTAGTGAATCGGCTATAGGATACAGCTAAATTTAGGAGACAGTGGAAAATTACAAGCGTGTGGAAAGACCGTAGAGAGTAGCTACGAAGATTCCCTCCTTTTGCTGAATTCTGTTTGGTCGCTTTGTGTGCTGTGGTGTTATTTCTACCGATTACTACTTGTGGACTACTGTTTGTTGTAGTGTGCTGCTGTATGTTTCTTGTATTCGTCTTGGCTGTATATTTGTTGTCTGTTTATTCGTTTCTTTATGTTTAATAAATTTAATTAAATTAATTTAATATGGACCTGTTGATTGTGTATTTTCATCTATCAACAAATCGAAAGAACCCGGAATCCAATATGCATTTGTTTTTATTTTTCTATTGTAAATCCTGACTACCCGGCATCTTCATTTCTGCAAATAATCTTATTGAAGTAAATGTTCGATTTTTTAAATATTCTAATGACTAAGAGAATGTATAAAAACATAGAAACCTGATCAACTACACATAAAATAGTAGAATGATATTAATATTTTATTATCATTCATCAAATTTATTTTTATAAACTTATTTATTTGGCAACTAGGTAAATAAATTTTTTTAATCGATGAAGAATATTAAAAAAAAAAAAATACACCACTTTATTTTCCTAGATTGATTGGTGATGAGATTTAATCGATCTGCTTGCGATCCCTTCTCAGCCAAACGGCCCTAGGCTGCTGCCAAAATTCGTCACTGCCCATATTTGGTTAAAAGAAATTGCAATCACAAAGTATGATAATTGCCCTTGTTTGAATTTACGGAATAACAATAAATGATGTCCAGAGTTTTATCTGGGCATCCACATCCTGAATGGCTAGACCGCTGCTATAATAATACGGATGCTATAATTTAGTACATAATGGGCACTACCACGCCATGTATTAATTCTTCAGAAGAAAATATCTTCGGACCATACATGAATTTATGATATTAGACTAAGGTGTATTTTAGAAAATTTACCCCAGTGATGATAATTTTTAGAGTATACAGTCATATCTAAATTCGCATCAATGATATGAATCCTATCATTGCACGTAATAGAAAACTCATATTTAGAACTTATGACATCTCTTATTTTAATTATTATGGAATGCGTGCAACAGTTTTACTCATTTTGACAGTGCAGATTGATACTGAAGTAACGCAAATGCTTCCGGAATGCGAAGATTAGAATTTTTGTTTAATAAAGGACAGTGTTAAATTGGTTTGATAAACCTGTTCTTTAAAAGGTTAAAAAAAAAAATCAGATTTCAAATATTGGGCAAAATAAGGATAGTATTGCAACATAATTTGACACATTTTTTAATACGTGCATATGTATGAGCCCACTGATTATGAAATATCACGAAGTACGAGAATTCATTACATTCTGAAGTTTTAGACAAAGAACATAAACTATTTATTCAATTAATTAATGAAAATGTTACCGATAAACAAAATAACACCCGAAAGATAAATATAGTTTACTAAGTTGCTCAATATTAAAAATACTATTTTTTACTTTTTCGTATACGATATATATGTAATCATCAAAAAATTCGAACTTCGAGATTTTGACGAATCTTTACGTTTCAGACTTCTCTGAAATCAAAAAGCGCGTTTTTATATTTATTTATCTGTGAACACGATAACTCAAAAACACTTTTGAGTTAGACACATTAAATCTGCTATGTAGTCTTTCTTCATGACGAATTTGTAAATATTTTTCACAAATATGGCTGTCCATATGAAGTGAACATGATAATTGCAAAACGTAAATTGCATAAAATTTGATACGCGAATTCAGTTTTTTAAAGTGTTGATCTGTATCGAATTTTGAACCAAATCTGTTAAATAATTGATCATCTAGAGGTCTGTACTTAAACGTAATGTAAAAAGCAGCGAATTAAATAAATAAAATTTGATGCACAGTTTTAGCATTTAAAATGTAGATAATATTTAAAAAATTTTAATCACATTTTTCAAAGGATTTACTGCGTGTGTCAATTCATACTTTTGGATGTATACGAATATAATGGGGGGGGGGGGGAACAGCTTCGATAAACAGAATTTAGTACAGTCAAAAAAAGGAACACCTCTGCAACTTTATTATTTATTATCGCATCTTCACAAAACGGGCGATGGAAATAGCTGAATGGGATGGATTTGTTTAGATAGACAACTCAATTAACCGAGTTAATTATTACCTCAAAATTTTTCCATTACAAAAATCGAGATTTTTTCCAATAATTCAGCAAGCTTTTTTATGCGCATGTATCAAATTTTGTTCCGAAATTCGCAGTAGTTCTTGAAATTTACTTAATTTTGTGTGCTAAAAACTCCGTTCCAAAACGAAAGAACCCAGCGGGGACCATATATTATGTAATTTCAAATAATTTATGGCAAAATATGACTTTTATTCGCAGGAATTTCGGAAGAATAAAAAGACCTGATTCATATTTATCTTTAATATGAGTATGATTTTTCAAATAATAAATATTTTTTATTGAAGTATTACCGTTACTCTTTTGATCAATTCATCATTCAGCCTTTTTAGTTGATTCGGCCTAAAGAAATTAACATATATCTTAATTTTTATTACAAATGAAAGACGTTGTTTAACCTATTAAAAAAATCACTGATTGGTGAGATGTGAATACCATAAAAACATTTTAAACCAATGAAATTGTTGGTGTTTATTAAAATGAGGGATTTTTTTTATTCTATATCGTTAATTGGATAGAAGATTTATTAAGTTTCATGAATTATTTTATTACAATAAAAATATTGCATATACGATTTTTAACTAAAGGCCAACAATATTTTCATTACTTTAATATTTAAAGATATAGATGTTAATCTATCTATACTTATATAAAGCTCAATGTGTGTGTGTGTTGGCGCTCTACAGGCCAGGTCATTTCACCTACAGCTACCAAATTTGGTACATGTATACCTTAGAGGTCGGAAATGTGCACCTGGGATCACTTTCTTTTTGAATTTTTAATTAGAATTTAAATTATTAATTAAGAACTAACTTTCCCGCCAAAAAATCTTCCATTCTCCCCACCGCCAAATGAGTAAAGCTTCAATTGTTTGTTTGTTTTTCCCAACAGTAATGAGGCTAGGGTTAACATTTTTCGGCCGATTATTTCAAACGATTCTGTTTATTTTCTTAATGTTTTATGCATTTAAAATTAAACATTGTTAATTAATCGATCCTTAAGATTCATTCTGAAATACTTTCGAATTTAAATAACACAGAATAAAGGAAATTTAAAATGTCTAATCTGCATAGCGTTACACCAACTGGCGCAGAAAAATTCACGCATTTGCGTTACCGTAACTGGCGTTGAAAATTCA
>JAPMOR010042376.1:456901-483735 GCA_026543865.1 Argiope aurantia
TGAAACACATATTATACTTGCTGCAACACTCAAAAATATGATTACAATGGATGCCCAGGTCACATTAAATTACTTTTTAGTAACTAGTAGTTTTTTTAAACCTGTTTTCGACCGATTATTTTAAACGATTCATTTTATTTTCTTAGTGTTTGATGCATTTAAAATTACACATTGTTAATTAATCGATCTGTTCATGATGAATCTGTGAAAATTTTGTTGACAAATTCTTGAGATATTACATAAATTAAAAAAGATATTCTTTAGTGCCCATAAAGTTTAAACGCTCAGTAATCATATTATAAAAAAATGCTTTGTTTCAGTAAAAAATATTATTATATTATTTGCAGATTAATTCTTTCCACTTTAATTTAAAGCATAAATTCTACGGGAGCTAACAGAAAATTAGAGAGATACATATTACGTTATGACTGAAGGCCTTTATAATATTATGAGTGAATTATATGACTATCAAAATTTGAAGTTTTAAATTATTTTGATGAAGAATCTCTTAAAGTAGGAATTGCGTAAAATATTTAATTATTAAAATTTAAACGAACATTAAGATTGGCTAACCAGCTGGTCGCCAAAGGCGGCTAGCCCAAAATAAATTAAACTAAGATTATTAAGAAATCTAATGATGGTTACCCACCTTACAGAATAACAATATATCAATTCCATTTGATCTCTGGATTATTCAGCCCTGAATTTTGCGAATATTGGTGGTCATATTTTCTTTAACCTAGTAATATAATCATCTTCCTCAATGATGAATTAACTGTTTCTAAGAACATCCTCAATTCCGAGGATGAAAAGTTGTTAGCTTCTCATTCTAAGGGAGGCATATTAAGAGGAATGGCTGTTCTCAAGCCTTTTGTAAAATTTCATTTTACAAAAGGTGTATTTTCCACAAACTACTTCTGAGTACTTCTGAGCAACATGCAGCTATCATCTGTTAATATTTACAAAATGGATACCTTTCATCAATGAATTAATGGAATTTTATCTTCAGTAATCAACGATTAAACAAAACGTATCATTACCTTTTTCTACTTTGCCGTATGTAGGCGTTTGGCCGACGCTGAGTAACTGAAGAGAACTTGGCCTGTGCTGATTTCTTGCTCTCTGAGATGGCGGAACGTGTGAAAGCATTTCTACAACACTTGGAGGTAAGGCCCTGCAAAGATATTAAATTATAATTCAATAATTATTATTTTAATTTAATTTTTATTGAATAAGTAGAACCTTAACTGAATAGATGGAGACTCCAAAGAATTTTATTTCAACTAAATTATTGAACCTAAATAAGTATTTTATTAATTTAGTAATCAGAAACGATCCATTTTTAACTCATCTACATCATTATTACATTTCCCATATTGTACTATCTTAATGTGGTGTCGCTGAGGGTGCCAATTTTAAGCTTCCGATTATGGACATAAAGACGATATTTAATTAACTAAGTCTTCGCTAAATAATAAAAGTGGTTTGTGAATGCTTTAAAAAGATGAGGTTATTTGGACGGTTGTTAGATAAAATCCAGTTATTAAGTCAGTTACTGATATATGCGTGGTAATTAAACCTCTTTCCAGAAAGTGCATTCCTCTGCAATTTTACAGAAAGCAACAAATAGTAGTGTGAAGAGGCAGTATTTCATGAACATGATGGAGGGGTAATGTATTCCAGCGAAATGATTTTAAAATTTCTTACATTGATCTGGCAACATGTGTTGTCGTATTAGAAAATAATTTTTTCATGTCGTTAGCCATCTTCTCCTTCAAGCTGATCGATTGTTATTTGTTCTTGCTCACTACTCATCAAGTACCGCTTCTAAATCTGATTCTTGAATATTTGCTTGGGTGTGTAGTTTACTATACTCTTTGTCGTCCCCCCGGGGGACACCTCGAAATGAAGCTGAGAAGCTTCCAGCATGGTGGTTGGTTCTCGCTATTCTGGAGAGTACAGGAAAAGGTGGGGATCTGGCTCCTTCCATTGATGACGGGACGTACTTCCTTCGGGAAGGGGTTGTACCGTGGCTGGTGATTGCCCTTACAGGCCTTATGGCACAGGTTGCAGAACTAAATCATCTGAATTTGTTGTAGCATGATGACAGAAATATTTAATCAGATTTTAACGAAGAATATGCTTTGTTTTTTACTAATTTAAATTTGGACAAAATTTTACATCAATTTTAAACCTGCTGGTTTTTTTTTATGCTTCTAAAATATTTCAATAATAGCAACAAAAAAATTATTCGAACATGGGTAGAGTAATTAATAAATCTTAATATTGGATAATAATAACAACATGTGCAAAAAAATACTTAACAAAATAATATAGCTAAATTTTAAAAGTCATAATTTTTTAAGAATAGTTAATTTTCTTGAACGTGAATAATGCTTCTACAATATATAATTATACGAAAATAATAATCTGTCAGCAAAAAAAAAAAAAAAAAAACAAACAAAAAAACGGAGAAAAACAAATCGTATGTTTATTCTTATTAACCCCTTCCAATTCAAAAAGAAAGAGGAATAATAATAATAATAGAACATGTAATCAACTATCGCAAATTTCAAGTTATCATGTGAGAACATTATTATTTGTCAATTAATTTGAGTTATTAACCAGTTTAAACCGGTTTGAAACAATCGCGAGACTTCTCTATCGGTCTCTATTATCCCCCTTCTCTCTCTTTTATATATATAATGATATTTCTTTTCAACTTTCATTTTCAATTTTTCTATCTGGCCAACAAAGTTTTAGAGCTCGACCGATTTTGAGATAATAAAAAAACCCATCGTTTTTCTAAATATCAACGCATACGTAATTTGATAATCTCGTGATTGTTTCAAACCGGCTTTTAAACTGGTTAATGACTTAAATTAATTAAGACAATTCATAAGAATTAAGAGAATGTATAATTTTAAAATCAAGTTGTAACTTTAGTTAACGATAAACAGACAAATGTTACAACCTTCTGTATTATTTTCTAATAACCTTATTTTAATTGGTTGAAATTATGCCTGAACCAACAATCTTTATCGATTAAACAAAGATGTTTTGTTTGGTTTATTTTTAAAAAACGTTGGGCAATAGCTCTGTGATTTCCAAGGGAAATACCATAATAGCAGACGATATATAATTCAAAAGCTATACTGTGAAAGCTGACTCCAAAATAAAAAAAAGGATAAATCGCCAATTTGTTGCCTACGCATTTTGGGGCTTCAACAATTTGTTGCCTTCAAATCGCTTCAAAAACCTCAAGCCAAAACAACATCATGTTCACACGTGATAAAAAACATTTATCTTTAAAAGTAGTGCCCTGAAGAATATTGGATCTTCCATCGTCATCAAGCTGCGAACTTTTGATGAAATAACTTCTCATGAATTTTTCCTTTTCATCATTCCTTGTTCTAATTTGCTATTATGTAATTATTTAATCTACCTGGTTTTGTTGCATTAATTTGGCATACTTCATGAAAGTGACTTTTAGTGTAATCAGTGTGGAAACATTCTTGGCAAGCTATGCATTTAACTTTGTATCGATTGTACCTACTAGATGACTTGTAATGCTGATTGAACGAATGCAAGCTTTTATAATGAAAGCTATATGAAATGAAAGAAGGATGTTAAATATTGAAGTTGTCATAATTTATTATAATTATTATTTATTTTTATTATTCATAGTTCATTCTTTGAATAGAAACATTGTATTATTTTTTACTGTATGGCAACATTGTTTGAATTTGAAAAAGATGTTGTTGTTTTTATTGCAAAATTAAAAAAGTGTCGTCAATAAAAAGTTGAAATCACAAGATTATATTGTGGTTATTTTAATTTATTTAATCTATCTCAAAACAACGATTTAGTTTATAGGATGATGCTATCTTCAAATATTTATTAAGCATTAATAACACGATTAACTTAACTCAGACGATTTTATAAAAGAAACTTTTCAACTAACTTGGTACCTACATACTTTGGCGGATGGAAATATGCACCTGGACGGGATTACTTTTTGGAATTTTAATTAATTAATTGATTTCTTACCTTTCTACTCTATTTACTGCCTAAAATATAACAACACAGACATTATTTTTAGATAATCTTAAAATTCAAAAAAAATTATATTTTCAAATTCGAATTTTGTGTGTATAATTTCTTTCTATTTATAATCAATTTTTTTAAATTTATTTTACTATAATATATTTCATTATTTATGTAGAACGCAAATCGTTTTCATTTTTTCTAGGAATATTTCATCCTGGATCTTTTATTCTTCCATTGTTGATTATCTAAGATGTAATACTATGTCAAATATATTTAGTACAAGGTCCAATTTTAGTAAATGATTGATGTTTTGTTGTATTTACTATTAAGGTTTAACTTCAAAACAAATCAATTTTTAAAGAGCGCCAGTTTTTAAAGTCAGTTGCTTTTTCCTATGAAATAATTTGACGTTTAAAGATATAGAGAGAAAGAGATATGTTGAGTACACGTAGCAAAACGGCGCAAGGCTTCTTAAAAAAATATGAGTTTCATATTCATTTTGAAGTCTAAAAACATTTTACTATGGAAGGTATTAAAAACAAGCAACAAAAGATATTTAATTAAAGTTTTTAGCAATAATTAATCTCGGCAACAACTAAATAAATAAAACAAAATTGTAAAGGGTTATCATGGAAACTAACAGCTTTGGCAAAGAAATTCAAACCAGCTTTTCTCAGTAATGTGCTTTAAGAAGATTCAAAATTGGTAACTGCGCTTTAAACGAATAAATGGTTAGTTTAAAAAAAAAAAGAATACGTAAAGTGAACACGTTCAATGTCTATAATTTGAAATGAAGAACAATGTGAAATTAAAATTTGCTATGGCATTCTTTTTTTCTTTCTATTGGATATCATTCTGGAGACAACTACTTACTGCATATTATTTATCTGATTGCTGAAATAGCATTCTTTTTAAAAAACACATATCTTTGTTTTCATTCGCACGCGACCATTTCTCTGATCTGCACGAGAAGCCAGGCGCCCATCGTGTCTGAAAGCACGTGATTGATGATAAGCTGTTACGTCACTCATATAAACAAAACCCACCCTCTCGATTCATCTTTGCTTAGAAAAGACACGGCACCGACGACGCCCGCTAATAAAACGTTAATTCTGTAGTTATGCCTCTTCTGCTCTCTCTCTCTCTCTTTCTTACTAAGGTGGAAATCCGATCCTCATAGCGACTGTCTCTGGAATGTTAGTTGCCGCGCACTTAGGAATAAAAAGAAGCTAAGAAATGTTTACAAATTATTTTAGAGGTCAAAAAAAAGTGATAATTAATAAATAAATATCACAAAAACATTTCTCTCAAATTTAATAGGTTGTTTTCCGAATCTGTTAAATTGTGGGACAATCTAGTTTAGCCTAAAACAACAATAAAAAATAGTAGCGACTTAAGAGACAAAAATCTCCATAGTATCATTGTCTTTATAATTGGACCTTTTTACGGTTCACAATCGCTATTTTTGCACTCAGATATTAAAATAAATTTTTATTGAATTTTTCAATTGTTTGCTTAATATTTAGTTTTTTTTTCCTAAAGAATTCTGATTACTGGAAAAAGTTGATTTTGATTTAATACATGAATTATCGCATATTTTTAATTTTGACTATCATCTTTCCATTTTGAACCATACCACGCATAGTAATTAAAGAAAAATTCAAAATGAAGCATTTTATATTTTTTAGCGATTAGGACCCAGCTTTACATAGCGCGTCCTTACAAATTATTTATTTTGATCTATGTTCTTTCTTTAAATGCTTTTTGTTTTTCTTATATTCATTTAGTTAATTTTAATTTGACATTGCAGTTTTTCATTAAAAGAACCTTTGCTTTTATTTTAAAATTAGTTTTTATAGTTTTTCGACATATTTGCCCTCTAAAATGAAAGTGTTCAAGAAACAAAACTTAGAGATGTCTTTTTTTTTTAAATCTAAATGTATTTTCTTTTGCGTTCGATTCAAATATATCCTTTTCCTTTGTAATTTCTGTACTTGCTTACAGTGGAAAAATCTGGAAAGCAAGAAAAAAGAAATTCAACGTACGTCGTAAGAATCTAGAGAACAGAAGTTTGAAGTGTGACCTTAGATGTCACCATCTGGCAACGGAGATGATATTCTCCAGATGGATAACTTCTCTACGACCAAATTTCGTTTTTAAAAAAAATCGTGCTCTTTTGTTCTTCGAATCTACCTGATAATGGTTAAAATTGTAACTACTAATAATAATATAACATTCTGATAATACTGAGTAAAAGAAAAAAAAAAATACATACACTCTACAAAATGTGTTGTTGAAAATAATAAATAAATAAACAGAGAAATTTCGCTAATTCGAACTTTTCTTAATTTGACTTCTTTGATACCTTGAAATTCCTATTTAATACAATGCTAAAAATATCCAGTTTTTTAAATTCTTATTTTTATATAGTGAAAATTTTAATTTGTAGTAGTGTTGCTTGTAGTAGTTTTTTATTTGGTTAAAAAAATAGAAAAAAAAGAACTATTTTTTCTATTAACAGCTTCCGGTGACCATATTATAGCATTAATTTAGTTAAATCAAACAACTTTGATTAACTACATCATATCACAATAAAAGAAAGTATTATCTTAAATTGAACAAATAATAAATATAGATCATTTTGATTGATTAGTGATATTTTTAAATAGGCGATATCAATCCAGTTGTTAAAGCTAGTAGCTCTGTCAAAATTTTAATTTGTGATATCTCACGAAGTTTAGGATGATGAAAGGCAAATAACAATTGATGATGTCTTCTTTAGAGACCAAAGCTTTCATGTGGAATAAAAGTTTTCGGAATGTGGCACAGTGGTTGTAAATGGGGAATTCTGCTTAGGATTTTTCCGACAGAGAATGTAATGTTTTTGAGGAATGTTCTTTTCTTGAAACTGTACGATGGTAGAAGGCAGGCGATCATTGATAACATATAGAGATCATAAACCTTTCAGCGATAAAAGAAATCAGCGAAATCAGATCAACAGTTGAAGTTAAGGAAATGGTTCGTTAGTTTGTCTCATAATTTTTAATATAGAGGCTTCTATAGCGATTCTTTGAATACTTAAAAGCCGTGACTGTTTAAAATGCATAATCAAGTCTTCGCCTAATCTTTCTAAATGATATGTATAATTAAAATACATTAATATTGATTAATTGCATCGATTAATGATCAAACGGCACATATTAAATATGCCTTTGAAAGTTAATTTTAGAGTCCATTGCGCATCTTGTAGGAAAAAGAAGGAATTGGCATCAAACGCAATGTAAGACAAAATGACTTTAGATGACAGAAGTTATATTTGTCACGTGATTGTGACATCACGCTTTCCTGTTATGGATAATCATTGTAGTTAAAGACGAATTTCATATTTTTTTTTATTTATTCTTATATAAAAGATTAATTTAAATAAAAGTTTGGTAAAAAAAAAAGCAGTATTTCGTTATGAAAAGTAAATACTCACCAATCCTCGGGATCACAGTCTCGGAAGCCTTTTGCGAAAGGATTGCTAGCTATTTTTAATTGGGTTATCTGAAAGTAAACAAATATTTTTTATATAATAATAGCGTATGAAAAGGATTAACACAAATATGCTACATAATTTTTTTAATTAATAATGCAACAAGTATGTAAAAAAAGCCACTTAAAATTAGTTATTAAGTTTCAGTTTTTGTGAGTTTAAGGGATCATTACTAACATTCTTATATCATTTTATGTTTAAGAAAATTCTTGTTAAACGAATTAAATCGTAAATATGTTATTTCTTTTTAAAACTAATTGTTTTAAATATGCACATAAACTCGGGCACTAAAATTGTAATGCATTGAATGTGTAAAGTAAATATATATAATGCGTAGATTTTTTTAATAGTAGAAATGCATATGATTATCTTATAATTCATTACATTTAGATGAAGTTGTGGGTTGCACATTAGATTTTTTGCAAGATCTAATTAGTTTTTGTGTCTTCTTCTCATTAAGATATACAATAGACTTTGTGTACAACGATAAATGCTCTCGAGGCCTCTGCATTAAGGCATGGAAATGAAATGGACTTAACCTGTTTGAGAAGGAGAAGATACATTGGGTTTCATAGCATATGCAAATAAAACTTTACACTTCTTTCTGTCCTCAAATGTGGTGCTCCAAGTTCTCGTAGAAAAATTGTGCGGTATTTTAAGCATAATTTCATTTTATGTCTTCATTTCATAATAAAAGCAATGTGCAACTAGGCTGATAATATCGTTTTAATCTACATGTCTAATAGTCCATTTCAGTCCTTGGCCCTATGCAACTGCCCAGTCAGAAATCCACCTATATATGTCGTATTCGCATCTCGTCGCACTGGACCGAGCCTTGACGAATCGTCATACTAAATTCAAATACATCACACAAGCAATGGATCTATTCAACATTGACCGAATATGGATATATGCGAATTAAATTAACGAAAAAGAGGATATTTTTTAGAAGGAAAACAGAATTTGCATAAAAAGAAGGATAATTGATCACCTTAAAGTCAAAGAATGTGTAAACAAAACTTTAAATCATAAAAAAAATTCCATTTTATTCAGTATATTTTTTCACTAGATTGCTAAAAGCGATGAAGTGAAGGGGCTCATTTTGAGCCCCACGTGTGCAACAGCACGAACTATGGATTTAGTATTTTCCAGACTTAAGATAACCACCCTAGTTGAAAATTCCCGTCTGATGCGTGAACATAAACATCTCATGACTCAGTAACACTTTTTATGTGATAAACACAGCAGCGCATCAGGTCCGTCGTTAGGTCTGGCATTTACTAGAAAAAGCGACCCACTAAATCTCCCGCGAGTCTTACACAAACTGATTTATTGGGCGAGTCACTTCTCCAGAGGGGTTGATCTGGGAGGGAGGGTGAGAGCGAAAAGTTTAGAGAGAGGGTGTCGAGTATCATGGATAGCATTCCATGCCAAGTTCCAAATCTCACACGCGGGGTGGTCCGTACTCTCTGCACTGTCCCTCTGTCAGTGTCAGCAGCTTTTGACTTTTTTTCATAAACGTGAGGGGTCGGAATTTCCCCTTCACACCCCACTGCGGATGCTTTCGTTCCATTTTTCTTCGCGGGGGAGGATGTAACGATCCTGATCGGTTGTCATCTGCTTTGCGCCTGCGAGCTTGTTGAGATAGCAACAGTTTTGCTCCTATGATACTACTGCTGACAGGTGAACGGATCATGTGGAACACTGTTTACAAAGGGGTGTTCTAACCATAGTAAAATCAACTAGAATGTACAAGGCAGAAACTTGCGACAAACTTCATTCGTCTATCAGCCATTGGGGGCAAAAGAGCGAATGAAATAACTAAATGGCAATTAATCAAAAGAAAATGTGTAAAGAGTTAATTTTTGTCCGTCGCTGATGAGTATTCCGTTTTCTCCCCCCCCCCCCCGGTTTATTAAATGTATAATTTGTAACACAAACACGCACAATTAGCTTCTTATAAATGCATTTGTGGAATATTTATGGAATAGAAACGAGATTGAATGGCTAAAATGTACGATGTACGATCTTTGCCACATATTATAAATTTGAATAAAATGTGCCATATTTTGACTCGAGGTAAGGTGTAACTACGAAGTTTTGGAAACTCTTAACAACTTTTTTGAAGGTCGAGATTGTAATCTGGGCCGCATAGGTAATAATGGGTTGGAACTCGGAAATTTTTTTAGAATTAATTCTTTATTTTTGAAGTAAAAGTAGCATCCATGTATTTTATGCGTCATGTCAATCGTAGTATTGCTTATATAAGCAGTTTTTAAATATCAAACATTCTGGCAATTTTTACATGTTTAATTGCAGGTCATCTTCCAAGAAAGTTGATATTCATACTATAGCTGAATTTTAAGATTTTTTTTTACATATATAAAAGACCCTAAGAGTGATATTCTGTGTCGCGTATCAAAATAATTTCAACTTATAAATAAACAAGACATTATAACTATTATAAAACTTTTTTTAAACAATCTGAATACTCTTAATACAAAGTTTGGCATAGCTGTTATATATATATATATATATATATGGGATTATCTTATATGTAAGGTCCTAAGAATGATATTCTGAAATTTAAACGATACTTTATTTTAATTTAAATAAGTTCTGAGTATATGATTTTTATAAGCTAAAAGAAATTGTAAAATTAGATGGCCTGAAACAATATACAAACACCTGAAACCGAAAATGCGCAAACGCACGAAGTAGGTAAATGCCTACTAGATAATCAGACCCTTGATTTTATCCTTAATCGCATATATTCGCCATTCATTCTTTTTAAATCTGGAGGAAAAAAATCATCGAAAAATTATTACTTTTTTAAGAATCATGCAATTTTTAATAAAATTTGCAATATTTTCCCTTCTAAATTTTACTTTCAAGTCACAATTCCGTTTCTTTGATGCATTTGCTTTTTTCAACCTTTCTTTTAAGATATTATTAGGAAATGCTCCCAAACGTAAAAGAGACCCTAGCAGTACATTAAATCCCAATGAGTTAATGTGTTGATGCCATTTTAAAACATTTGAATTTACTGTTTAGTTTCATTTCCAATATACTTTTATAAAGATTTCATTCTTTTCATCATGTCTACGGTGCACCATGCACAAATCTGATTTTTTGAGCCAAAAATAAAAAAAAAAACTTTAATTATCTACATTTTCTTTATTTAATACCTTGTAAAAGTTCTATATCTATGTCGAAATATCCAAGTCTTTTATCGAAGAAGAAGTATATTATATCTAAGTTTTATATATTTTATATCTAGGCAACAACAACTAATGTGAACTATGTAGGAGGTTGTAAAAAATTCAATTTCTAGCAAAGGCGGAGCTAGGCATTTTGTGGCCCTAGGCAATGCACATTATGGAGCCTTCATTTTGATCAAATTAATTTCCCATTTCAACACATTTTAACTTAATTGACATGTTTATAATTTATTTTTGGTTAATTTTTTATTTCATAATAATGCGAATATTTTTATTTATTTATTTTTACGCTACTATATAATAACTATTTTACTAAGTGAACGGAATCAAAAGGATTGCATCTGACTAATTATACTTGTTAGAATGCTGATACTACTTTTATGTTTTATAATTCATACAATTTGTATTTTTAGAATTATATATTTGTATTTTTAACATTTTTTTACAAATTTATGTATTCAGCAACTACGCAATCTTTTAAACCGATCTGCTTGTGGCTGCTCCATCAGCCAAGCGGCCATAGGCAACTGCCTAGTCTATCTAGTTAGAAATCCGCCATTGATTGAAAGCAAATCTCATAGCAGCTTATCGTCGTAATATAGGTCTCTTATCTTCGAATATAGAAAGATCTTTATAAATAGAACAACTGCTTGTGGCCTCTCCATCAGCCAAACGGCCCTAGGCAACTGCCTAGTTTACCTAGTTTGAAATCCGCTACTGATTGAAAGCAAATCTCATAGCAGCTTATCGTCGTGATATAGGCCTCTTATCATCGGGATACAGAAAGATCTTTAGGAAATAGAATAACTTTTATTTTAAATACAGAGTTGGATTGCATAGAGGATAAATGGCGTTTAATTCGATATTCTCATCAAAAATATTAAATTCTATTAAAACATTAGGATCATATTTGAAGCTAAATTTAAATTAAAATAATATATTTTCATGGGTATTAATTTCTCCATCTCTTTGAATTGCTATTATCAATAAATTTCAGATTTCATTTCCTTGTTATGAATATACCCATTCATTTCCACCTATATATACATTTTATATATTTATTTTATGCAAAATTTAAATTAGGGTAATTTTTAACAGTTTTTATTCTATTTATTATTTGATATTCAATCACGTCGCACTTATTGAGAATCTTTTTTAAGTATCATTTCTTAGACATGATTTCATACTTACTCTGTGATTCTGATAAGCCGTGACAGCTGTGAATTTCGTTTCTGGGAAGATAAAAGTTTTGAAATTTTGCGTCTGGCTGGCGTCTTCTCCTTTCGGATTGACATAAACTACGTGAAACCGGGGCTGGTACCGATGCATGGAATTCAGAATGATCTAATTAAGGAAGAATATCGTAATATTATTTTGAGAAAATAATATGCCATTTTTAACAAAAACACTATGATGTTTTTATTTTTTTATTTTTTTTTTATTTTCATCTATCTAAAGTGCACAAAACGAAAGCATTTTGGTAATAAAAAAAAGATAGACATAGACTTTATTGAGCTAGAAACTTTTTTTAAATTGTTTGTTGATAAACAATATGATGCAAAAATGGTATAGTATTCAATTTTTTGCATAATATTTGCACTAAAATTATAAATATTACATTTTAATAGTCAATTATAAGCTAATATAATAATCAATAATAAGTAAAAATGTATTTTAATGATTAATTTTGCAGATTTTGCAAGTGTTACTTTTATACAATTATGATTCAAAATTCATCAATTTGTCATCATTCCAACCCCTGCCCACGTATACCAATGATTTGTACCAAATTCTGAATAATCTCCAACAAATAATTGATTGTCTATTGATCTGTCTTATTGTATATGTGCATGTCATAACTCGATAATACAAAAACCAGTTAAATAAATAAATTTTAGGGATAATTTTATTCCAAAACTTTAAACTAGTACTAGATTCAATCAGTCTAAAGGAATTCGTGGTTTGTTGATATATATATACAGTGTCCCACAAAAGTGATGGGACACTTGTGCTTTACAAAAGGAAACTGTAATAAAATAAATTTAAAAAATGTGTACAAATTTTTTGTAGGTGTGTTTCATACTTAAATTTAGTAACAATTATTACATAACATACATTTTGTCAAAATATTAAAATATTAATTTAATAAAAATACAATTGTTTAGAACGGAGCAAAAAATAGCTCACATAAGTCATGGGACACCATTAGATATGCAACAAAAATCGTCTGAAATAAGCAATAAAAATATTTTTGGTGGTTTTATTTTTACACAAAAGCAATTGGCAATAATTTATAAAATCGTCTGCAGTATTTCTCTCCAGTTTATTTTGGAATTTTTGTGTTTTTTAGCTCTGTGCAGCCATGAATGCTAAACGAAAAGAAACTTCGCCTGAAATTCGAAAATTAGTTATTAATTTGCATATTGAACGTGGAAAATCTATTAGAAAAACTGCTGAAACCGTTAACTTGAGTCATTCAACAGTTTTCAATATCATTAAACGATATAAAAAGAATAATATTATTCTGGATAAAAGAAGACTTGGCCGACCATCAAAGCTATCCAATGGAATAAAGCGAATTATCGTTCGAAATATTAAAAAAAATCCGAGAAAGAGTGCTCCTAAAATTGCTGCTGATTTACAAGCATTATATGGAATAATTGTTAATCCTGAGACTATTAGAAAGGTAATTCGATCTGCTGGATATCACGGTAGAGTAGTAAGGAAAAAATTCTTCGTAAGTGAAAAGAATAGAAAACTCAGACTAGCTTTCGCAAAATTCAACATAAATAAGAATTCTGATTACTGGAATAAAGTTATATTTGCTGATGAGAGTAAATTTAATATATTTGGTTCTGACAGTAGAATCTTGGTGTGAAGAAAAAAAGCAAGGAAGAATTTCGTAAACAGAACTTGGTGCCAACAGTAAAAAATGTGGAGGAGGAGTTATGGTATGGGGGTGTATGTCGTCCGCTGGAGTTGGTAATCTTGTTTTTATTGACAGTATAATGGATCAGTACAAGTATATTGACATTTTAAAGCAAAATTTGAAATCTTCTGCACGAAAATTGAACCTTCATAACGATTTTAAATTCTACCAGGACAATGACTCCAAGCACACTGCTTTGAACATTAGACTCTGGCTGCTGTATAACTGTCCTAAAATAATAAAAACACCACCACAATCTCCAGACTTAAATCCCATAGAGAATATTTGACGAGAATTGGAATCAAGAATTCGCAAACACGTCATTTCTTCAAAACAACAATTAAAATAGGTGCTTCAAGAAGAATGGGGTAAAATCACTCCAGAAATCACAAAAACATTAGTCGAATCCATCCCAAGAAGATTAAATCATGTTTTAAAAGTAAAAGGAAATCCAATAAAATATTAAAACCTTTTAAAAAGTAAAATTTTTGGATAAATATTTGATGGAAAAGTGAGTGTCCCATCACTTATGTGAGCCATTTTTTGCTCCGTTCTAAACAATTGTATTTTTATTAAATTAATATTTTGACAAAATGTATGTTATGTAATAATTGTTACTAACTTTAAATATGAAACACACCCAAAAAATTTTTATACATGTTTATTTATTTATTTTATTACAGTTTCCTTTTGTAAAGCACAAATACCCCATCACTTTTGTGAGACACTGTATATATATATATATATATATATATTCGGGAGTTTCACCCAAAATTGGATCAAAATCTACAATTTTGGCATAAAGACCGCATACCAAATTTCATCTTTATAGATGATTATTGCGTTTTTGAGATATCATGTTCACTGGAGACAGAAAAGCATAATTTAAAGAATGTTTTTTTTTCCTCTCATTTTTCTTTCTTTCATTTTTTTTCCCGATCCCAGAAGAAGATTCTATAAAATCTCAAGGTCAAACATTTTGATGATTAACAAAACTCTCTCTTTGTATATTTCGAATGCGAAAAACTAAAAACTGTTTATCTAACTTTGATCACTTGATGTATGGAGCATATTGAACTAGAAAACCAGACACGTGTTAAAAATCGAATATATGCTTTCTTGGGAACAGAACCTTGTAGGATCAAAGCGGAATGACCATTTCCATCACCTTAGAAAAACAAAGGTCTCTTATTTATTGTTTGAAGCACCGCCTTTTCACATCTGCGCATTTTACCGATTTCGGGGTTTTAACTTTTTTCAAGTAAACATTTCATGAGTGTGAGCTTGTATATATCTAATAAATCTTCTGGAGAGATTAACACTGAAAGACAGCGTATTTTGAGATTTTCAAAACAGAAACGGTTTTCAGTTTTTAAAAAATTTATAAATGTGTTACTAAAAAACAGACAAGTTTCAAAAATTACAAAAAAGTTTTTAGAAGACTAAGCTTTTAAAAAAACATTACATATAATAACAATTGCAATGAAAAGATTAATATTAAATTACTTGATAGACCAAAGTTACATTGCTTTACATTATCACAGTCGTATGATACGTAATTAAGCATGCCTTCTAATATCTGACTACATTCAGACATCAAACTCAAATGCTAGCAAGCAAATAAACAAAGCCCAAATTTTTGTGGGCAGAAAAAAAATGAATTTTTATAAAAACATTTATTTCTAATACATTGTATAAAGGCAAAAATGGAAAAATTTACAAAGTTAATGTTTTTTTTCCTAATATTTCACATCACTTCTCTGCTAGTATCTTTTCTGTTACAAAGGGTGGATCGCAGCGACTATTTTCAACAGTGACCCGAGATGAAAGTCAGTATCTTAGTCTGACAGAAGATATACTTGTTTTCATAATTGGAAATAATAGCTTAGCGTCCGATAGATATTTCAAAATATTAGATCAATTTCATATTTTAATTTTAGAATGCTTTCAAATCTTACTTACAAATATTTGTATAATTAAGACATGCCAATTTCAGGAAATTTTGCTTCGTGTTAAAACAAAATTCTCGATCACGTAAATTTCCATATAATTAGGTACTTCTAAAATATTGGCTGCTATTAATGGGGAAAGTGTTACACCGATGTAATATGATTTATAACTAGCCACTGGCGAATGATGTAGTTCACTGATAATAAATACTAGCCGCCTTCAGCCATCAGTTCTGCCAAGCCCATCATAGACCTCAAGCCCAGAATTTTAAAGCAAAAAAAAGAAAGGATTAGTTAAAATTATTTATTAATTTTAAAGGGTTATTTAAAATTGCACAAGAAGCACAAATAATTCTTATGGGTTAGCAGTGCTTATAAAATCAGGTACGGTAATTAATCAGGTTTTGAGATAAGGAATTGAAATATTTAAAATTTTGTATCATCAGAAATTTGGCTATAATTTATAACAACTTTTTTTCAAAGTTAGATATTAATATATATTATTTTGGTATATATTATTTTCAAACAATAATATATACCATTATCTAACTTTATTTACCTAACCGTGTTAATTGTGTTATTATTTTAAAATAATAAGGAGAAGAAAAATAAATAATAAATTTGATTATAAAAAGTTATATTATAAGAACATAGTATTTATTAAAGATATCGCTGACGTTAGTAAACGAAAGCAATTCTAATCAGAGGTTGTAAAACAGTCTTTTATTAAAAGAATCTAAACATTATTTAATTACAGACTGGATATTTTTTAAATAATAAAACAATATATATGTGTGCGTGTGATATATATATATATATATATATATATATATATATATATATATAAATATAAATATATATAAAATTTTTTCATATATATATATATATATATATATATATATATATATATATATAATTTTTTCAATTAGAAATCAAAGTAATATAAAACTTACGAATGATCATTAATCAGGAATGTTGATTATAATAATCCAAAATATAAAGGATAATTATAATTGAATGAGTTCAGGTATACGGTGCTTGTAAATTCAATAAAAGTACAAATTTAATTACTTTGAAAAAAATATTCAAGGCCCTATGCCTTTTCCAAATTTGAGGGCCCCTAGAAAGTTGGGGACTTTCTAATCCGTTTCTAAATTTCACAGAACAGGAATTAAAAATATCTGAAATAATTGTATCATTTTCAAAAATTCAATTAGATGTTGTGATTATTCATTTACAATGGCTTTACAATTTCTTAATATAATAAAAGTTGGAAAGACAAATTCTTCCCAAGCTAATTTTTTAAAAATTTGTCTATTCAATATTGCTTAAAATGTAATATAAGAAACAAGGTTGATCCAGAACGTTTTATACAAAATCGGGACAAATTTGGAATTTTTTTTTTATTAGGCGCAACAAAATAAAATATTTGATAATTTTCGTAAAATACTTTTAACTTTAAAAAAATCATCTCGGCAAGCTGGAAGTCGAAGGTTGATTCCTTTACATTTGAGTTACTATTTGGCAACTTAAATTGATCCTAGAAACAGTCAAAAGTAAGGCGTGAAAATCACTTTTCAGCCTCTAACTTCTAAGATATTGCGGTTGTTGAAAAACTATAAATGCGAAAGGTTGTTTGTTTTAATGAGGCGCTAATTTTTCTAATTGGATTTGTTTTCTATCTTCAATATTAAGAAATTTATAGCAAAATGAAAATTTCCGACCCCACCACCACCATTTACACTCCTTTTGAGTTAGATAGGCCATTTACGAACTCGTCCGAGATTTTTGCATTTCTAACAACATATTCCAAATTGGTTAAAATCGAAATAAAATTATTCTAGCTTTCCTGTTTACAAAATAACATGGGCAGCAAACGCATATATGTTAACATATAATTTTTGAAGCAGTTTCGGCCGAATAGAGAAAAGACACTTTGAATTATAAGTTCGCCTTTATTTCATCCCGGGAGGCATAATTTATGTACAAGAGCGCGGGTAAACTTGTGTCTGTCCTCTAACGGTACGAGAGCAGAAGAGCGTAAGAGAGGAGAGAAAGTATTTTCCCCTGTGCTTATATACAATGAGATTCTGGTAGGGATTTCTTTACATATGTCGACTTAGGTAGGGGAATTTAGGTACCTTTTAAAAAGAATTCGCTTAGCTTGACAGATTTTTATCCCTTCATTCGGAGCGTGAGAAAGTGCGGACAAAATTTGTCTTACAGAGCTCGTGTAGCATTAATTAAATAAAAAAATGGAATTGGATCAGGAAATAAAAGAACATTTTAGAATTATATGGGGTAAATGAAGATAGAAATTAGAAAATTAATTAGGATTTAATTTAAATTAGAGACCATGATTGATGAAGAAGAAATTTTCCCGAAGTCTTGTCATAAGAACCATTGCGATAGGTTGTCTTCTTGTAGGAATCTACTTAAAAGAAAAAAAAGAGGGAGAACAGGGATAGGTGACGGCTTTTCACGTGAACTAAAAGAAAGAAATTCAAGTAATAAAAGTAGATAAATAAACAAAGATAAAAAGAAATTATTTTTCTTCCCGCCTCAACAAACAGATTATAAGAAAAACACCACCTGATAAATTGCTCAGTGATAAACTTTTCGACTTCCACACAATGTTAAGTATTTCAACACTTGACGGATTCTTCAAATCCTACAGGGACCAATACAGCCTTTTAACCTTTATAAGTTTACAGCATAATAGCTGGATCTGGCAGAAGATTTGAGGTATGTAGAATGGGTGTCCCAGTTTAACGAAAGCGATGAAACGCATATTTCTTCTGCTGGTGTTTTTTACTTCACGCCTTGAGCTAAAGACTTGTGAAAAGTGATAAAAGATTTGCCGAGGAGTCGGTTACTTAATACAAACTCATTGAGATGATTTCAGTTTGATTAGATGAAATTTCTTTGGAACTTATAATAATTTGGAACAAAAGAAATCTTCTCAAAGTCAGAAATATTTATAACTAAAAAAAGTAAAAATGTAAGAATTATTATTATTTATTTACTCATATACATAGTATAACAGAAAATATGTTAAAATTTTTTGATGAATATCAACATTTAAACTTTCCTAATATTGGATAGAAATATTTCTAGAATGTGCTAGAATGCAATCAGATAGAAATATTAAATTTGGCGTACGGTCTTTTAATCAGAATTGTAATTTCTGTCACTTTTTAGCTATGATTTGTCACTAGGAAGAGTCATTTATTATAACATGTTGTTGATTGGCAATTTTTCTCAGGATTTATCTCATATCACTGGTATTATTTTTTTACTGGATATAGAAGCGAAACAATATAAATTTTCTATAATATTTTATATAAATCTTATTTAATATTTAGCTTTTAATATTTCTTTTTAATATGATAAACGGTGTAACTACACTTAGGAATTACGTTCTAAAGAACTATATAGCTTGGCCTCTTTCTTTATCTGCCTTTGTTTAGAGCAAATCATGTTTTATATCTTTTTATACATTTATTAACTCTTTTTTCCCGTATTATTTAGAATTTATCGCTGTGTATTTGCCTACATATATTTGCAAATATACTTTTATTATTTATGTATTTGTAATTTGTATATTGTATTTTATTTTTTTAATCATCCCTCTCCATTGAATGATCTTATTTACTGTATGTTTCCTTTAGAATGTGAGCAATTTTGTTTTATTTTATTTTGTTTCTTTTTGTGTGTTTTCTTGCCACCCCACCTTTTTTTTGCATTTTTGCCTGCGTCTTTTCCATTTGAAATTTTCTTCCATTATCAATTGAGTATTAACTTACGTTAGTAAGCGTTGTGATATACTTGTTGGCACACAAGTAGTTTATACTAGAAACTCAAAAAAAAAAAAATCGCCTACGTGTAATAGTACACAGCAAGTTTTGCAAATATATCATGTTTCGCCGCTTTTTTTTTTACAGACCAGATACTCTACACGTTGTTCCAGTTGATTTTTTTTTTTTTTTTTGTTACTAGTAACTATTTTCCCCCAAAACAGGGCTTCTCAGCCGTCTATTGGAGTCGTTGTAGAAATAGCAGAAGTAGCGTCACGAACTATATTACTGCCACTGGAATCTACAGTCGTGTCGTAGAGCTTCATTAATGTTTTGTTACTTGTATTTTTGTGTGGAATAAAGTTTTGTTATCCTTTACTTATCCTGTTGAACTTTTCTTTGCACACAAGCACATACACGCCAGATTTTGGATTTTTCCGATTCGTTATGCTCTCCGAGAACGCACTGACCCAACGATGCTGACACCAAACCAGAGCGCTTCGATCATGAGTTTACTAGTAGCCAGTCAGCAACGTTTGGATAAGACGACACGGCTTAACTCATAACCGATGAACAATGCGTTAAAGAATAGCATATCTTTTCTCCACTGTAAAAAAGTCTTGCACAAAATTGAATATTATACACACGATTTTTTTATTTATTTATTTTTTTATCCATTTTAAATCAAAATTAAAAAGAGAACTTTTGGACTGCTTGATATATTTGACTTTCCGACGTTTTTCTGTGTCTAATTTTCCATAACTCTAACTTTTCCACTTTAAGTTGCAATATCACCTAAAAATCATGCTCCTTAAATGCGCCAAATGCTTTATCGGTTATATTTCTACAAAATTTCTTCTGGAAACTATGAAACTATGTAAACTTACATACTTTCTTATGGCCTCTTTTCTTAAATAAATATCCGTACTTAGAAGGCACTACTGTAGTTCCTTGTCATGGTTTAAACAAAAACTTGTAAAGTTTCTAAAAAATTAACATTTTTCTTAGTGATGTAGAAATAGATGAAGCTGAAATTTAAATACACACTACACAACAGAACAAATGAACATTGAAAGTGTTCATTTGTTCTGTTCCTAACCTGTTTTGCTTCGTTCTTTTGCTCTGAAAACTTTCGGCTTTTACTAAATCATTTTACTTTAGTTTTTATCTAGAAATTATAGCTTTTACCCTTCGTGCTTTTTTTTCATACTTGTATGAGTTTTTACATTTTTTATATACTCATTATATGTTTGGCGCCATATAGCCAAATTTGGCTCTTGTGCCAGTAAACCCTACTACCCATCCATCTATCCATCCATCCAATTAGCCTGAAGGAAGAAAAAAAAAATACACACAAATAATTGGATATCCAAAATAATTGTAAAAATAAATAAATAAAAATACATTCTCATTATAATAATATGCGAGATAAAGTCTTACGTGTCCATTATCATCCATTTGATTATTAGTGAGCTTGAGTTTGTCGAAGGAGATGACCTGTTTCATCCACTGTGCTCCTTTCGCGGGAGAATCAGGATGGACATGCATTCTGGGTGGCATGTTAGGATCTGCTTTTCCCGCTACAACCCAGCTCGAGCTAAAAAACACCAAGATACAATTATTTTCGCATGCTGTCCTGTTTTCAGTTTACTTGGTTTAAATTTATTGGATAGCAAATCAAAATATTCATTGGAAAGTTTATGATATGGGAGAAAGATTTTTAAAAAAGGAATAGCATATAGAAGACATTTAAATATCTGACATCCAACTATCCGGCCTAGTTAAAAATAACTCTTCATGATAAGATAAGGATTAAGAGGTCTCAAGACACTTAAACTTCATTTTTTTTTTTAAAGAAATGCATGTTAGAGTCCCATCTTTTCTGAGGGTTTTAGTACAGAAATTTTAACGGTAATATCAAAACTTCCAATGTTATCTAGAAAAAATTAAGACAATACGATTAAACGTAAATAGAAATTTAAACAGAATGTCAAATGCCATATTACTGGTACATTCTTTGATGCACAAAAAGGACAAAAAACTAAAAAATTCATAACAAAAAAGGAACAATTAAAGCTAACTAGGAGCAGTGCCTATGCTTCTGGGCTTTTTTTTAATTTGCATTACTTTGTTTATATTTTTTTAATTATTATTTTTCATTTTAACGTTACTTTTCGCGAAACAAAAAATGGAGATTGTGCGCAAGATTTCTCAAAAATTGCATATCTTATTAATATGAAATTTCATGCTCGTGCTCAAAATAAAGTGCCCTTTGTGACTTATACATCAAAATTTAGATAAATTATTTACAGAAAAAAATTTTACATGAATTTTAATTAAATTTTTTCCTAAAATTTCAATTTTTTTTAATAATTATATTTTAAATTTTTTTAAAAAAAGGTTTTGTAGAAAATATGTATATCTTCAATACTGAACATTTATTTTTCTGCAAGTTAATCTTAATTTTGACTAGTTTTTAAATTCAGAATCCTGCGCGCAGTAAAATATTGATTCTTAAGATTTTGAAAAAAATATATCCAGTTTACATTTCTTTGCAACTTTTTTAAAATTTTCTGGAAATTTTATGAAAACAAGAAAGATAATGTAATTGTATATGAATATTCAATGGTTGAATTTTCAAATTTCACAATCGTTTCATTAATAAATTAGATGGGTTGGAAAAAAGATAGCTTTTTACTTCCATGCGTAATTGTTAAAGAGTCCTGGAATCCCTTAATTTACTTTCCGTTGAAGAAGAAAGCTAAAAAGAAGAAGTAACCACCTAAAGAACACATTCTAAAAGTGATAACTTGTTCCTTGAAGTTGTTCTTTTCATTTTTATTTTCATTCTACTTTTTCGTATTAATGGCGGTAATACGAAATGATAAAATATAAAATAAGTTTAAATATTTTTTACGGGAAGTAAATCTATATCTTACATTAATATTATATTCATATATTTATACTGCTCGAAATTTATTCCTTAACGAAACAAATCGGACATTTCTATAACTCGAGTTTATAATCACATTTTCACAAAACTGGTGTCGAAGAAAATAGCTTAAAGGGATAGATTTGTTTAGATAGACAACTCAATTAACCGAGTTAATCAGTTAGTATCTTGAAACTTTCTCTTTACACAATCTCTAACATTTTTTTTTTCTTTCAATCATTGCTAGGCACGAAATAAGCCCCATCCCACCCCAAAAAAATATCTTTGATAAGTTTCTGTTGAAAATTATGAGTTTTATAGGCTTCTGAAAAATGTGACCTTCAGTGTTGAATAAATCATAAAAATTTTTGGTGATATGTCAGAAATTATAATATGTATAAATCTCATTTTTTTGGCTCGATAAAAGAACTTCAATAAACTCAATAATAATGAACTCGCAATAAAATTCTTATATGACAGCAAGGGTTGAAGTACTAAAACATCGAAATCCTGAAATTATTGTAAAAATTTTGGAAATATTTTTTGGAATTATTTTTGCTTGCTTATTTTAGGAACGGGGCGCTTTTACTTGTTGAGGGACTGCTTATTATTTATGTTGATCTATTTGCCGTCATACAACAGTTATAACTATCATTATTAAATAGCCGTTGGATAATTTCCGAATAAAACGATTTTAATGAAAAATGAAATTTTCTTTCTTGTTGGAAAATAACTATACAATAATTGCTGCTTAAAGTGATTGCTTCGAAACCTCAAATTTTTTGTAACATTAACCGTTTGATAACAATAAACGAATGGGGTAAAATCATATACATTTTTACCACATCAAGAGAAAAGAAAGTAAAAGATTAAAATAAAATCTACGATCGCAAATTTCAAGTTATTATGTGAGAACATTTATTATTTTTTGTCATTATTTGTCTTAATTAATTTAAGTCATTAACCATTTAAGTTATAAACCGGTTTGAAACAATCACAAAATTTCTCTATCGGTCTCTATCCCTCTCTCTCTCACTCTCTCTTTATATACATCATAAAAGTATATAATGATAATTTTTTAAAACTTTTATTTTCAATTTTTCTAGCTGGCAAAGAAAGTTCTGAAGCTCGGCCGATTTTTAGATGAAATAGCGGCTATGATGTGATAGTTCTACGTCAACCTTTTAAAAAGCCAACCTTACCTGCATCTGCTATCAAAGAAGCATACTTAATAATAATAAAGCAATACTGTAAAAGCAGGTCAACCTTTTAAAAACGCATCTGCTTTCAAAGAAGCATATATAACAATAATGCAATACTAGTAAAAGCAGGTAAAAAAATATATGCGATTAAAAGATGATGCTGAAAATTGCCATTTATGCTTTATTCATTGCCTACACGATTTCGAACTTCAATATTCATTGTCTACGGGATTTCGTGCTTCAAAACCCCCTAACCAAAACAACATCATATTCTTACATGTTAAAAATGCGGTAGGGTCAATTATCTCAAGGCTTCATTATATATTGTTATACCTTTTTTTTTTTTTTTTGAAGTTGTTGATTGATGCTGTATGTCGGGTTTCAAAATATCATTTCGGCTTTTGTTGGTGAGTTTTCCTTAACTCGTTCATCCCTATTCGCATCATTAAGGCTTACTGTTTCACACTGTTCAAAAAAATTTCACGTTTTTTTTTTCAAAATTTTATATAGAAGAGGCAGCGAAACTGTCAACTGTGCCGCAGCGTTGCTTTGACTTTTGACTTTTTGATTTTAGGTAAACTTTCCTGACCACTCAAGTGAGTTAATAAGACAATGGTTTTTGACTATTCAACAAATTTCAAGCCAAAACTGTCAGCATAGCTGTCCGTTCGCACTAATCCCAGACCACTCTAATCCAGATAAAAGAATGTGAGCTGTATTTCATGGGGAAAATGACGCCCTGACATTTATTCACAAATGGAACAAAAATTCCATGAACATCAATCATTATTGCGGAAAGTCGGTCAATTATTTATGTCAAATTTGATAACATTAAATTATATAATGGTCACATTGAATAGATATAATAAGTATATAAATGAAATAATTTGACTTTGTCGGTTCTGAACCAGAGGGTTTTGATAATGTAAAGCGAATGAGAGCATTAACTGCAATCATATTAAGTAGTATCCACTGTATTTAATCAATTTTTTTAAAAATGTAGAATATTAAATATAATTTCTAATTAAAAAAAGAATAATTATGTTATTAGATTATTATTTTTAACAAATCATTTATACTTTATCTTCTCTTTTTATTTAGATATAATTATCAATAGTTGGTTGTGCAAGAAAAGCATGTTAATGAATTTTTAAATAAATTTTACCATCGATCTTATAGTTGAAATACTTTAGATTTCGTTTAGCATAAGGATTTCAAATATGGACGATAAATACTGCCTTATTTAAAAGGACGATAAAACCAGTTATTACAATGATAGAAATCAACCAAATTTATCTGCTCTTTTTCTAACGCGGCATCGAAGAGTCCGTGTTTTTAATTGGATATCATCTGTAGAAAACATTCTTTAGAAATTTGGAATACAATTACGGGATGTGGTGTCTAATTAAGGCCGTTATTGATTAACCGGTTTCATGATGATTTGCATTTCTTGTGACGTGAATGAAATAGAACTGTTCTTTAAAAGGTCTTCACTTTTAAGTCCTCCTGGGGATCATACAGAATTTCTCGTTAAAAAAAAACTATCCTTTATTCGTTCATATTTATTTGGTTATACATAAATAGCAATAGAAACACCAATGTCACTCTGATTCAAAGCAGAAAATAAATCGTTTGTTTTCATCACATAATATTATTACAGGAAGATAATTAAAATAAAATGAAAAAAGGCAAAATTTTGAGCTTAAACACAAAAGTATATTTACCGAAATCGAAATCTTTAACACAAAAGTATATATTTACCGAAATCGATGATATTTTCATAATTCGTTTTTGATATAATCCTGCATGCATTCTCGTGCTTCTTTCTATAGTTTTTTTTATGCCTGAATCGAAGTTGAATGAAATATTCTAATATCGCAAAGTTCATATGCAAATTATAGACACTTGATTCATTTTATTGATTATTTGTTTTTTATTGTGATGGCTCTCATAACTGTATGTATATTATATCTACTGCAGATGAATATTGATATTTAAAACATTCAAAAAAGCAAATGTTGCTTTAGTTTAGTTTAGTGATAAAAACATACCTTTTGAAGATAAACTGATTGTATCAAAAATTTGAAACAGGACCGCAGTTTTAGAATAAAAAGTACAAACCAAATAGTGAAACAATCTAATTAAATTAAGCTGTAATTTGATAACTAGTTTATTTTATGATAGCGCATGAAATAAATAAATAATATCGCATATTCTTTTGCCATTCTTTAAATGAATTTTTAAGTATGTTTATTTATTTAATGTGTTTTGTATATTTAATAGAAATGAAATATTTCACACTTATTATAAAATTCTTTATAAAAATATTATCCGATGCGAATTACAGGCATTCTGTGTTTTCGTTTTATTTGTAAGTGTATGTGATATTGCAAACATTTTTCCAATTGATAATTATTTAAAAGGAAGGTGGATTCTATTAGGCATTTTTGAAAATTATTTACTTAGAGTTATGAACTTTTTTGTGCATATGTATTAAATATAAATACATCAAATTTCTTTTTAAAAAGTTTTTTAAACGAAATATTACTATTTTTTAATTAAAAATATATATAATTTTTTAAAAAATTTTAAAATATTCCAGGCTTGTCTCTAAAACCATTTTTCATCCTAAATGAGTTAATTAGATGTTTGTATATAACCGGCAGGAAGGTTCACTTTCGATTAAAAATAAAATTTTCAGAATCGTTAGTCAAGAAAACTTCAAAATTCTTAAAAGGTTTTAGAAAATGAACTACTGAACTGCTTCAGATACTTTCAAGAAACTTAAATACAAAAAATACTTCGAATTAAGAAAGATTAAATTGATTTCTGTTGTCAGAAAGGAAAAAATTTATTTTAAATACTCATATGCCAAATGAGATAATAGAATTCATATCAGTCGTTATAACTGGTTGTAGTTTTCGTTACAAATTCGTTCTAGCTATAAAATTTCTTATTAGTTGTTTTAAAAATTTGGATACATATTTACTCACCTATGAAATGCATATCGGTATCGCTTGTCATCTACTGGTACAAAGTCCATCATGACTATGTAATCGGTCATAGGATCCATACCGTAGATTTTGACTTGAAATGTAGGAAACATTCGCCTGAAAAATAGAAAAGGAAATGATATTGTTACATAACTTGAAAAATGATATGAAATATTTTTTAAATTATATAAATTAGCTATTTCTTTAAAAATATAAAATATTTTTT